>JAVJIF010002907.1:0-118020 GCA_038442645.1 Agave tequilana
CAATTCCTTCAAGGTGGTGGCCTTGATCTCCATGATGAGGAAGAAGCCGAATTACTCCGCACATCCTTGATCGTTGGAGATGTCATCACCTAAGGAAGAAAGACCATTAGTGATTTAGTAAACCTTGTAGCCATACTATCAATAGACTCATCATCAAGCATTTTAAATGACTCATATTGGGACCTCAAGAGATCTATCTTAGCTCTCTTGACTTGTGAAGTCCCCTCGTGTGTGACCAATAAGTGGTGCCAAATCTCATAGGCGGATTGGCAATGAATTACCCTTGTAAGGTCATCCTCATTCAAGGCGGTTAATAGGGAGTTTTGGGCCTTGGAGTTAGCCTCATATAGTTTAAAGTCAAGGTCGGTCCAAGTGCTCTCATCACCATCGGGTGCTACATAGGGTTTGGTCAAGGACTTGGCTACTAAGCTACCCAAAGATTGCAAAATATAGTCATCTAACCTTCCAAATTGGGAAATTGAGGCCATCAAATTTAGGTGGGGATTTAATGTTGTCGGCCATGTTTACTAGTGATGAATGAATGAAATGAAAATATTGATTAGCAATATTTTAAGGATCTCTCTATGGATGTTAAGCCAAACCTAGAGTCCAAGCTCTGATACCATTGAAAATCACCTAGAGGGGGTGGGGGTGAATAAGGTGATGATGCTAATCAAAGGGCAAAAAAAAATTAAAGCTACAACAATCACACAAGCAAGAGTCACAAGATGAATGCAAGCAAGTATGACAATGAATATGATGAGCAAGTAATAAGTGCAAGCAAAGTAGAGTAAGGAAAGCAAGAATGTAAACCAATCGCAAACACCAAGGATATGTTATCGAGGTTCGAGCACCCAGCTCTACTCCCGCCTTCCCCAGAAGGATTCTAGCTACTTTTCACTATCACAAAGATCTCAATTACAATGGAGTACCCAACTCCACAATCTCAGTACAAGTAATTTCCTTGGTAGTCAAAGACCACAAACTCTCTCTTTCAAATATCTCTTCCCTTACAAAGGTCCTTAGAGAATATTGAGTAGGAATGAAGCTCTTTTGTGTGTAGGAAAAGAAATTGAAATCAGAGAAAAACTTTGAAAACCCTTCAGAAATTGAGAGAATTTAGCTCAAAAAACCAAGAACTTTGAAAGCCTTAAACTTTTGAAATTTTTAGCAATAATGTTGTTGTAACCAATCTCTCCCCAAACACCCCTATTATAGGAGAGGGCTAGGGTTTAGGGATAAAACATATTTACTGATGTTTAGGAGGTAATTAGATCAAAATATACCCTTAAAACGAATTTTTAACACAAAAGACAAAAATAAACAGCTTTTAAAAATCTGCCGTTACTGTTCAAACGGCTACATCGGTCGACCGGGCCGGTCGACCGGTAGTACAAAATTCGACCGTTACAGGTATCGGTCGACCGACCCGGTCGACTGATACAAACTGTGACTCAAAAATAAATATCGGTCGACTGCCCCGGTCGACCGACAGACATGCACACGGATACGTGCATTCTGCCAGGACCTCGGTCGACTGGTCCGGTCGACCGGACCAGCCTGACATAGACTCGGTCGACTGTCGGTAGACTGCCGGTCGACCGGATCAGGTCAGAAAACGAAATAAAGACAGAATTTTGAGAAGAAAAATATTTTTAACAAAACTATTTTAAAACAGGAATTCAGTATGTACATGAAAAGAAATTTGTAGAAGAAAGATTTTGTACTAAAATATTTTTGTATATTTATAAGAAATAAACTAAGAAAATAGTATATGCGCAAAAACGTGTGTGATTGAGCTTCAAACCTAATCTCTATTCTTTAACAAGCTATAAAACTAAAAATACAAAACCTAAGGACCTCTGAGCAATCTTCACGTCTTTGAGCCATCCAATGCCTTGCTAGTGCCTTCTCTTCTATGATCCTTCCTTGATGAGCAAATTGCCTTCCTTACTTGTGGAACTTAGAAGTTCTTGCAATAGCTAAGCGAATGGTCTCTAAACATGGTACAAGACCTGAAACTCATCCTAGCAAACTTGTTAGTACCAAATAGCACTAATTGGTTTGTCATCATCAAAACACAAAACAATTGGAGAGTGTAACCTCTTGGGCCAACACATTGTCCCTCATTGTAAAAGAGATCAATCACCAATTATTTTCGGCAGAGGTCAGGCTCAAGCCCTGATATCTAGAGAATCAGACAATGACTGGAACCCATAATTCTTTCATTATGCACGGTAACGCGTCTCATGATGAAAAAGATAGGGTACAATTTAGATCGGTGAGATGGTTTGAATTTTGATAAAGGGCGGCGTATACCTTTGCAGCCTTCGTACCTAAAGGAAAGACTCCCAACTATTATGACGCCCGCATAGGGGTTGGGATATGTCACTCGCCTCTACAATCGGATCAGAGTCTGACGGATCGCTACCATCACAATCTTCAATTTCATCCAGCTGAGATTCTGATTGTAGTCTGGAATAGTCTTCAAAAGCTCTTCGCTAACATGACATCTATCAGTCAAACGGAGCAAGACGAAGATATGAGCCATTCGATACTGATCTTTGGGCTCAACAACTTGATCTTGAATGTGAGAAGCATTTCAAACAGCACGAACCTCCGACCGAAGATAAAGTGATCCAAGTCGACGTGGTGATCAAGCACGTTCAAAGCTCATTTTTATAAGCGAAAGCCTATCGCCAATAGAGAAATAAGACTTCATATCCCTCATGCAAAAGTATATTGACATCTTTGCTGGAGCTATAAAGACATGCCAGGCCTCGATCCATAAGTGGCTATGCATCGACTTAATATCAAACCTGATGCTAAGCCGGTTAAACAACAACAATGACGGTTTTGACCTGCCATCATGGAAGCAATCAAAATCGAAGTTCATAAACTCATCGAATACGGCTTCATTCGAGAGGAGCAGCACCCAGGCTGGATTGCTAATATTGTCCCTGTACTAAGAAAAACAAAAAGATCAGAGTCTGCATCGACTTCCGTGATTCAACATAGCCTGTCTTAAGGACAAATTTCTGTGCCCATTACCGATGTCATGATTGACAACACATGCGGTTTCGAAAGGATGTCTTTCATGGATGACTTTTAGGGTACAATCAAATTAAGATGCACCCGGATGATGAGAAGAATACATCATTCAGAATGCCATTGGGGTATACTGTTACCTAGTATGTCGTTCGGATTGAAGAATGCCTATGCAACTTATCAACATGCCATGAGCATAATTTTTCGTGACCATCTATGAAAAATGGTGGAATACTATATTGACAACATTGCAGTCAAGACCTCACAGCAAAAGCAACCATCTCGACAATTGAGAACGTTTTGTTCAATCTCATGCGGGCTCACTAGTTGAAGATGAACCCGACTAAATCATTCTTGAGAGGTCCAGTGACAAATCCTTGGATTCATATCACATCCAAGGAAATTTATCTTGACCCGATAAAGTTGAGGCATTTAAGGCATGCAACCCTGAAAACCCTCAAAGAGCTCAGAGGTCTACAAGGCAGACTAGCCTATATCGAAGTTTCATCGTAAATCTCTCAGGCCATTGCCAAACGTTACTCGGTTAATGAAAAAGGGCGTCTCCTTGTATGCGATGAGCTTGCCAAAAGGCTTTTAAAGATATCAAGAATACTTATCAAGCCTCCGGTCCTAGGGCCCCTGTTTCGGAAAAATCATTCCTGCTCTATGTATGAATTATGGACCACTCTCTGGGTACTCTCTCTTACACAGAAGAATAATGAATGCTACGACCAGGCCATCTGGTACTTGAGCAAAACTCTATTGGGGCCGAATCTCGATATAACCCCATCGAGAAGGAGTATCTAGCTCTTTTTTGCTATCTAGAAGACAAGACATTGTATGGTTGGCCAAACCATACATGTCGTTTCAAAAGTCAATCCCAGGTGCATTCTCATGATGAACCAGAATCTTTGAACTCTAGATTGGCTAATTGGGCCATTTTGTTATCCCAATATGACATGACTTTTATCCCCCAAAAGGCGGTCAAAGGACAAGCCCTCATAAACTTTCTGGCAGCCCATCCAGTTCGAAAATGTCTAAACTATATGGATATTCTGGAAGAGTCATCGAGGCCAATATGACCATAGAAAATGATATATGGTAATGTTTTTTGACGATGCATCAAGTACGGCCCTACAGGCAAGATCATTGCTAGAGTGGGGATAATATTCGTCTCGCCCAAAAATCACGTTCTTCCTTGTGCATTCTCATTAATAGAGCCCTGTTCTATAATGTAACAGAGTACAATGCTTTAATAATGTAACAGAGTACAATGCTTTTCTCATTGGCCTCCAGCTCGTTGAACAAATGGTGGTATGATGCCTTGAAGCTTATGGTGTGTAACGCCCCAATCCCGTTGGTACGAAGATATTACTGCGACGTATATACGTAGGTCAAAAATACCCTCACACATATACACTAAGCATCAGTACAAGTAAGAATCCGAGTACGAAAGCATGTGGTGCAATATACATTCAACATATGAGTACAATTACAAAGTTATCACAAGCAGTGACAAAAATATTACTAGAATATCACTGATAGGCGCAAATGCTAGAATACAAGAGATGTACAGTTATGAACAGTACAAAAGATGCTTATAAGTTACAAAAGGAAAACTCGGGAGACGAGTAAGGGGCCTGAAAGGATGGGGCTCCAGATAGTCTACTGAAAATTCACGCTCTCTGCGCATCACTGATCAGCAATCGGAAGAATCCATAAGTTCGAGGCTCTGGGATCTGAACATTGCAGGTCCAGGGGAGTCAGAACTTCCCAACGAGTGGTATGATGAATGCCAGGTGGCGTGCATAGATAAACACACATGTATCAATAAATCACAGTCAAGAGCATGCATTTAAAGCCATGTCATGAACACAGGCATACAGGAGCAGTGAGAAGGTAACAAGTAAAATAAATGTGGTAAAACTAGTTATATAAGCTGAAATTATCTATCCGTGAGGTTAGTACATCAAAGAAATAATCCAAATAAAGAAAACTTCATATATATACCATATATACCTCATGCACTATATCCTAAGTTCATATAACCTGAGTTGACTCCTAAACTACGAAAACATCATAAACCAATAGAAAATCGATAATACTGAATACAAGCAAACCAGTTGTACAAGCTCGATTTATGGCTTCATGAGATTAGTACATCGAAAGAATAATCCAAATAAGGAAACTCTCATATATATACCTTTATCCCATGTTACGTACTCCGAGCGTATACAATCTGAGTCGCAAAACAGCACAATGAGTTACTGATTAGCACTTTATTATTATTATACTCGCCCTACCCATATATCTAGGTGTGCCCTAGTGTCCACTACACATATATCCATATATGAGTAAGTTGAGCTTATTATTGAAAACTGATGATGAAACAATGTGTTATGTTTATAGTGGGTCCCGTACATGCCCGGGACCATGACCAGAGTGTTCCATTGCTGGTGTACGGAACCAGCCGCAAGGCCTACAGGAAGTGAGTCTTATGTTATGCTCATTCAGGAATAAACAGGAGGTAGAGAGCCAGCGCTCCCTCGGACACCTGGAGGCCCTTAGGTAAATCTAGAAGTTGGAGTTGCACAATATACCTAATGACATTGTAAACATATTCACTACGTGAATCTATCAGCTTCCTTCTTACCCGGTATAAGTTATCATTTTTACAGTTTTATTATTATGTAATTATCATATTTATAGGAATAACAGGAGCATGACTGGTCAGGAGTTACAAGAGTACTAGAAATACAAGTCACTGTATATATAATATAGGATATGTAACGCTCCGATCCCACGGGTACGGAGACGTTACTGCGATGTATATACACAGGTCGGAGATACCCTTACGTATATACGCTAAGCATCAGTACAGGCAAGAATCAGAGTACGAAGCACAGTGGTAACACATAATCTAGCAATAATAACACCAGTACACAGTTATCACAAGGCATGATATAATATCTGAAGAATATATGATCACTAAGAAGCACAAAAGCCGGATGCACAATATGAAATACAGGAAAGTACTCACGAGTGGCAGATGAAAATCTCGCGAGCCGATCATGAAGAGGCGGGAAGGAAGAGGGTCCGGACAGACAACTGCTAATCCACGCTCCCACTGCGCTACTCTGATCAGGTACAACAAGGCCACCACAGTCCAGACTCTAGGATCTGGACATGAGAATCCAGGGTTGTTAGCAACCCCAGCGTACATATACTAAAGCCAGGTGGCATGCATAACAGATACATGTGTACAAAAAATGTGTATCATGAATATAAGCACATATGAACATGAAATGAGATAGTAAATAAAGTAACTACAAGAAAATCAGTCATATAAGTCCACATTACCGATCTGTGAGGTTAGTACGTCGAAGGAATAATCTAAATAAGGGAAATCCTCATATATATACCCTATACTTCACGTCACTATAGTCTGAGTTTATATAATCTGACTCTACCTTCACAATAACATAATAATGAAACAGTATGGAAGCAATCAAGTAATCCAACAAGGTAGCACATGTATAAGTGGTGAGCAGTATAAACCAAGAGTATAGCTAGTCATACATCAGGAGCATGTTATTATTAAATTATTAAGACTCATCTGATTTGTATACATCAGTATGTGTCCCATCCCATATACCTCAGCATGCAGACCGGAGAGTAAGTTATTGAAAACTGATGAAGATCGACGAACCATGCTTAGAATGGGTCCCGTACATGCCTGGGACAACGGTCAAGGAGTATCCGGTGCTGAGCCGGAACGTACCGCTAGGTACGGGACTTATTGTATGCCCGAACAGGAATAGGATGTTACGCTCCCACAGGAATAGGCCCAGGGGCTTATGGTACACCCGGCAGGCAAGGGAGTAGGGTGCCAGTACACCCCACGGAAACGTCTGGTGGCCTTCAGGTCGAATCTAAGTATATGGCCGCGCCGACACTATAAGACCATCATAAACATGGAGACTATATCGGTACTCATCAGTTTCCCCCATCCCGGTGTAAGTTGTCTAATTATTATAATTTGTCCGGTGATAATGTCCACAGAGTATTCATAGTAATCCTATATTCACGGTTATCCTATTACGGGGATCAATAGGAGTATCGTATCATGAGTAATGTCAGGAGCCTCCCTATTTCAGGGGTTCAAATATACAAGAGTTCAGGAGTACAGGAGTTCAGGAGTACCAAATATATGGTAATAATATAATAATCAAGTCCCCGTAAAAGTGATAGCCATGAATATGCAAGGAGATACAGGTGTCAAGTGTTATAGTATCCGGTCAGGTGTCACAATATCAGGTCAAGTGTGCTAGGGCCAGGTGATAGCATATGTCAAATACCAGTGTCGGTTATCATGTGTCAAATATAGCATGGCAAGTACCGGTGTCCGGTATCATATGTCAAATATAGCATGGCAGGTACCGGTGTCTTATATAGTATGGCAAATATCGGTGTCAAATATATCATGGCAAGTGTCAGTGTCAAATATAGCATGGCAAATACCGGTATCTTATATCAAGTAATAAGTATAGCATAGCAAATACCGGTATCACGTATCATATGTCAAATATAGCATATCGGTGTAAAAGTTACAGTGACAATGACTAGGCATATAACGGTAATAGCAAAGCATATAGCAATACAGAAAATGTACTCGCATAATGATAAAATAAATGTATGTTAAAATGAAACTGTACTCGCCTTAATACCGGAACGCAAAACCGAGTAATATCCGGGAAATCCACGAACACCACGAGCAAGCCAACAATCCAAATAAATATATATAATAATATAATAGTATATATATATATTTTTGAGTGAATAAGAAAGGAGAGAGAGAAAGAGATTTTTAGAGAGAGAAAGTCTAGAGAGAGAAAGAGGGTTTCTGGAGAGAGAAAATATTGAGAGAGAAAGAGAGATTTCTAGAGAGAAAGTGTAGAGAAAGAAAGAGAGATTTCTAGAGAGAAAAAATCTAGAGAGAGAAAATCTAGAGAGGAAAGAGAGGTTTTAGAGAGAGGGGTTAGAGAGAGACTAGAGAGAGAAAATTTGTAGAGAGGGAGAGGATTGTAGAGAGAGGAGAGAGAGAAGAGAGAGGAAGAGAGAGAGAAGAGGCAGGTAGAGAGAGAGGACAGGGGCAGTAGCCCCCCTTTTCTCACGCACAGGGGGCTGGAAGCCCCTGGCCGGGCATGGCCGCCGGCCGCCGGCGGATCGCCGGCGGGGCGCCAGTGCTGGGGTGGCCGGTGGCCACTCCATGGGAGTGATAGGGAGGGGGTAGCAGCCCCCTCCCTTCAATAGGGCCACGGCCAGGGCCTGTTGCCCTGGCCTGGCCAAACTCTGGCCGCGGCAGCGCGACCAGAGGCAGTGAGGACGCCGGGGAGGCTACGCCGGCCCTCAGTGGCCGGCGCAGGCCAGGGTGGCCGCCGGCCACCCCAAAAGAGAGGGGGAAAGGAGAGGGAGAAGGATAGAAAGGGGAGAAGAGAGAGGGGGCTCCGCCCCTCCTCCGCCTACGCGCAGGGGGCCAGGAGGCCCCCTGGCCGCGGTCAGCCGCCGGTAACTCGCCGGCGGCGCGCAGCCCCCCACCGGGGCGCCAGATCTTGAAGAAGGGGGGCTCTCGCGGGCTCCAGGGAGGGAAAGAAGAAGAAAAAGGAAAAAAGGAGAAGAAAAAGGAAAGGAAGAAGAAAAAGAAAAAGGAAATAAAAAAAAAGAAAAATGAATTGATTGAAAAGAAATAAGGGGAAAGTTTATTTAAAAGAAAATTTTGATGTGATGGGACATGGGTGGCAGGTGATGTGATTGGGGCGAGTGGGCTGTCAGAGTTGACTTTGGGAGGGGAAGAAAATGAAGAGTGAAGGGAAAAATAATATTATTTAAATAGGGAAAATTTGACTGTTTCAGAATCGTTCTGAAAAATTCTTAAAATAGAAAATAATATTTTAAAATGCCCGGTGAAATCGGATTCGAGAAATTTAATGTATATTTCAAATAAAAATCTTAGAATCTTTCAGCGGTACCGGTCGACACCAAAACCGGTGAATTTTCGATAAATTCTAAAAAATCTTAAAAATGATTTAGATAGAAAATGAAATTTTAAGAAGTAACGTGAAAGCCATGTTTTTAAAATTCAATCCCGTTTGAAAATTAAAAATCTAGGAATCAGTCAGCGATGCGACCGACACTGGTTTTGGAGATTTTGCAAATAATTCTGAAAAATTCTAGAAAATCATGAAAAATCTAAAATATTGGAAAATGATATTTGAAATTGAAATCGATCAAATCGGATTACTAGAAATATCAATTCAAGCAATGCACTAGGTTCGGGCCCCTGGTTCAGACTAGGGCTGACTCCGAGTACACGCATCCAAATCTAATACAAAACAATCACACCAATAATCATAAAACAAATACAAATACAAGATAAATCAAAGAAATATGTTAGAAAAATTAGAATACGTATCTACGTACGTATTCCAGTACGGGGTGTTACATTCCATCCACCTTACAAAAATTTTGTCCTCGAAATTTCAATAGGGGAAGATGAACACAGAAGGAATAGGAATGAGTATTTATACCAATCAAGATATGAGTAACTGAGGATAATCCCCACCAATCGACTGATAAACTCAAGACTGAGACGTTTCTGCACTTCTGCCGTATATATCCTCTGACGGTGCCATAATAACACTGACCTGATGTCTGCTCTTTCGGACTGCGAAGCAAAGCTGATAAAATCCCTAGAAATCCATAGTGCTGAAATCCATAATATAATATAAAGTCCTGCATGGCATAAAGCTGTCCTTGACAAAGAATCTGTAGTAGAATTACCGATGCTGCATACATCCTACCTCTCCGAGAATGAACCAGAATACTGAAGATAAAGAAAACCCCGATAATACTGAGTATAAATAAAGAAGACCGACAATCAAGGATTTCTGAATACTGGACGTTGCAATCTCCGAAAGACATAGCCAAGAATATAGAATAACCATAGAGAATTCTGAAGACTGACTTCTGAATGACAACCCTGTTGGCCCAAAGGCCTTCCACTCTAGTTTTGATGATGATTAACTCATGTAGTTATGTGTACTAATAATCTTGTAATTTTAGTTTCAGATCATTAATCAAGATATTAGTTGGTGATTAGCTTCAACAAGATGATTTGGAAGCTTTCACATGTTGATTCAAGAGCTCGAGCGTCAAAGATCATATATAGCACTTGCTCGGTGGATCAAAGAGTTTTGGATCTAGTCGGCTTGGAGATTGCGCTCTACAAGAAGACATCGGTACCTAGCTAGTTTTGTGTTTAGATCCAAATTGTAAAGATTTAAATAGTATGATATGCTCAAGTTCACAACACACACGTTTCATGTTTTGAATATTGGTTTCCGGTTTTTCCGTTTTTGGTTTAACGATCTTGGTTTCATGAATAGATAGATCAAAACAAGTTTAAATGATTTTATGTATAGTAGATTCATTCTATATACATGCATTCTTAACTTCCTAGACAAACTTAGTTTTGACTCACTTATTCATGTGTTTATATGTTTTGGATTTTTAACAAAACATATTTTTGGAATTAAAGTCAAAAACATGGATATATTATATATATATATATATATATATATATATATATATATATATATATATATATATTATATATAATATATATATATATATATATATATAATATATATATATATATATATGTTTCTTGTATATTGGATTTCTATCCATATACAACATGCTTCAAAGTGTTTAAATATCATGTTTTTGTATTTGGATGAGTTTGGACAAAACGTATTTTCTATTCAAAATCCAAGTTTTAGAAAATACGGTTTTTGGTTTTTGGCAAAATTTCTATAACACAAAAATTGGTTCAAAATGTTTGTATTTGTGTAAAATGTTTAACACAAGTTTATATTTCATGTAAAGTGATAAAACTATTTTTGTGTAATTTTAGAAATTTTATGTGAATTTTTAGGATTATAAATAACCTGTTTTTCAGAACTGAACTGCTGTTGCCAGGCTAGATCGGTCGACCGCACGGCCGACCGAATCAAGTAGCCGGTCGACCGTAGCGGTCGACCGACGTGCACGGATACGTGCACGCTGGCTGCCCTATGAGCCGATCAATCGCACGGTCGACCGACTGAGAGCAGGTTGCTCTCTGTTTGCTCCCGGTCGGCGGAGCGGTCGACCGGCCAGAGAGCGTTGCTCTCTGGTTCTGGGGCCGGTCGACGAGCGGTCGACCGGTGGCTGCCAGCGGTCAAATGTGACCGTTGGACGGTCGACCGACCGGTCGACGGTAGTTAGATTTGCAGAAATTGCTGCCAACGGCTATATTTTCTGGGGACTATAAATACCCCATTAGTGGCCAGTTTTCTCTAAGTTTTGAAGAGCTAATTTTTCCTGACTCTCTAGTGTTTTCACAGCAATCAAAAGAAGTTTTGGGATTTAAATTGAACAATCTATTTTGTGTTTTGCTAGGGTTTGGAAAATCAAGAAAGGGTTTTTGGGAAAAGATTTTGATTCAACTTCTTCATCTTGGTTTCTAGTTTTTCCCAAAGATTTTCTTTGAGTTTTTGATTTCCATTCCTTTGGTTTTTTCCACACTTGAGCTACATCTACTATCTTACTCTATAGGATCTTTGTGTGGGAAAAGAGATTGTTTGTGGTTGTTGTTTAGACCACCAAGTTGTAAACACAATCTTTACTTGGCTTTGTGCCTTTCCCTCATTGTGTTGAGGAGGTTGTGCATTTGGGTTGTATCCCTCAAGTTGTAAGGTGATCCTTGTGTTGCTTTACGCTAATCCCTTAAGTTGTGAGGTGATTGTTTGTTGGCTTGGAGTTGTGCCTCAAGGAGGAGGTTTGTTTGTAAGGAGAGGAGTTGGGTACTCTTGTAATTGTTATTACCCCAAATCCTCGGTGGAGGTTCCCTTTGTGGGAGTCCTTTGTGGACAAGCTAGTGGACTTTAAATCCTTCTGGGTGAAGGCGGGGATGTAGAGCTGGGTGCTCGAACCTCGAAACATATCTTGTTGTTTGCGCTTGATCCCTTGACTCTTACTCTATCTCTCTCTCTCTCTCTCTTTACTTTGTGCCTTGCATCATTTCACATTGTTCATTCATACTTATATGCTTGGCTTGGTTGTGTGCATCACTTGTGCTTGCATCTTGTGTAATTGCAATAGTTTTTAAATTCCGCATTAAGTTGACTAGATTAGCATTATCACCTATTCACCCCCCTCTAGGTGATTTCAATTGGTATCAGAGCCTCCGCTCCTGATATTTAGGTTAACCACCTTGGAGTGAGATCTTGGTTTGCTAATCTTATTTGCATTTTCATTTGCACACATATAGTTGCACTCATGGATAGCCCTCCTATGTTTGATTTTTCTAGACATGATTTTTGGAAGGCCAAGATGAGTAGTCATTTAAAAAGCCTAGACATCTAGTTTATCAGGCCACTACTCAAGAATCCTACCCTAATGCTAGCAAGCATAAAAAGGCAAATGCATTAGCACTTAAGACACTTAGAGCATCTCTTAATGAAGATCTTCTACATGTGTTTGATCATTATGATTTGGCTTTTGTAGTTTGGAGCATATTGACTTCTCCCGAGCTTCCAAGGATTATTAACAAGATAAGGAGATCTAGGAGAGACATGTCCGACGAGCATTGCCTCATGGTCCAAGGGAAAGACTCCCTTGAGGTACAATCGGATTCTCAACTAGATGATAGCTCAAGTTCATATTGCTATGGATGCTTAGAAGTTCAAACTTTAAATATAGAACTTGCCTCTAAGCTTGAAAATTTTGTGGAAAAACATGACCTTTTGAAAAAGAATCATTTTGAATTAAAAGAAGAAATGAAGGATTTGTGCTCAACTTTTGAATTGTTTTGCAAGAGAAGGAAGAGATTACTAGTGAACGTGACTCACTAAGATCTCAACTAGACCTTACCCTAAAAGAGATTGATGTTTTGAAAAGCAAAAATGATTGTGATGATGTTTAAAAAACAATGAGGTTTTATCTTTTAAATTAGATTTTGTTTTAAAAGATAACCTTGTTTTGAAAAATGAAATTGATTTCATTACAAAAGAATTGGATTTAGTGTAAAAAAAAATGAATCTTTGAAAATTGATATTGATTCTCATGTGTGCCATGCTAGTAAAGCTTCTTCTTCTTGCACATCTTTTGCATGCTCCACTTTATCTTCTACTATTGAAAATGATATAAATATTTTGAAGAAAAGTGTTGATGTTTGGGCTCCACTTTGAGCCAATGTACTTTGAATCATACACGCTTGGAAACCTTGGTTCGTAAGAAACAAGTTCCATCCTTACATGTACACCCATCACGGCATACACATGCTCATCACGGACACAACCATAACATGTATGCTAATGTGTACACTTGTACACATTGTGGTCGAAAAGGCCACCTTGCTAGATTTTGCTATGATCGTTTACATATTGAAAATTTAGCAAATAATCTTGTTTGGGTTAGGAAAGATACTAACCCCCGTGGACCCAAAAGAAAATGGGTACCAAAGACCACCCTTTGATTTTTGATGTAGGTGTGGGCTCTCGCATCACGTGAGAGTATTGGTGCCTTGAGGTGGATGCGTTCCAAGCTTAAAGAAACCATTTTTGGATGCATCACTTTCAAGGAAGGTATGGTGGGAGGACCACCATGGTTTGGAGAACTTGAGAGGTGCCTTCATCAGTTTTGGTATCTATCTCTAACTCCCGTTTATATTTACATACTTTTCATGTTCATTTATTTATAGCATGTCATGTTTATTATTCATTATGCTTATGTCATGTTGATTAGATTAGTGTTATACATGTTTAGTTACTTAAGACACCCATATTTTATATGAATCTATATTTAGTGTTCTCACCTTGTTTAAACTAATATGTATGCACTAGATCTAATGTACATGCATATACATAATGATCATATGAATGTTTATGATGATGTTTTGATGACTCATGCTTTGTTTAGTATGTTGAATGCCATGTTTATTAGACCTTTGACATACATGTATAGCTTTTGAGATCATGATTGGACTAAAAAGGTGTGTTTATTATGAAGCAAATGTATTTGATGTACCCTTTCTTGTCTCCGCTATAGCATAGGACTATACCGAGTCGATTCTCAGGGAGAGCTCGCGATGGAAGCTTTACGTGTGGTAGTGAAGTGAACAAACGAGTATTCTTCTCTTGCTTATAAACTTAGTGAATCAAATGCAAAAGAAACTAAAAGAAAGGATGGCTATGTTCATGGTGGAAATCGTTGGAAAAGAAATCAATAAGTGGATGTGGTATTCACAAGAAAAGGAAAGAAAACTTAAAGAAAGCTTGAATGAAAAAGATCCATGACTAGCTTACCTTGCTAGCTTGCCAAGACTTACTAGACTCCTTGATAGCGAATGCGTGCCTAATGTTGTCACTCCATTGGCGTAGGGTTTGTCTAGCGTGTTGACCTAATTGCTTTCTCACTTGCAAGACGGTGGTTTAACCGTCGGAGAAGAGAAGATCATACACTTGCAAGATGAAATTAAGCAAACACCCATGAGTTAGTGAAGTGGCAAGACTAGTGGTAAACTAGTACATGGAGAAGAATTTAGCTACAACAAGCCATAAGAAAAATACAAGAAAGCATGAAGTAAATTGCAAGAATTAAAGAAAGCAATAAAGAAAGCAATTAAAGAAAGCACATAGAACTAGAACCAAGCTTCAAGTAGAGGAAGGAGGATGGATCAATCCTTGTTGCTTCAAGTGTCACTCTTGATTACACAAGCTCTCTCCCTCACAATCACTCTCTTTTACATTGAATTCTAGGGAAGAAGAAGAGGGATCTAAAGAACAAAACCTAAAGAGAAAAATACATGAAAATTACAACAACTAAACTAATCTCCTCTCTTCTCCATTCCGTTTTTTCTCGCAGGTGAAGGTCACATATTTATAGCATGGGAGAGAACCTTCGAGAGCCTAGGTTGTTGGCACGAAATCCGAGGCCATAACAACCTAAGATTGCCGCGCCCAAGCCGCGGATCGCGGCTTGATCTTGGCCGTTGATCCGGATCTTTCTGTTGGAGATCAGTTGAGAGTTTGTTAGCCACGTGGTATATCTAGAATCTTCGTTTGTTGCTTGGATCTTTCTGGATCTGGATTTGAAATCTGGCTTTATCTTAATCATGGATTAATCACTTAATTAGTGTTAATTAAGTGATTATTTGGAAATCTCTCCTTTAAGTATGTACCTGCAAATATGTAGAGAAGAGGAGTAAAAATCACATATTATTTGTAATATGCATGGGAATTATGATGTAAAATATGCAATATTGGATACCAATCACACCCCCACACTTATTCTTTTGCTCGTCCTGAGCAAAACAAAGAAAAGAAAAGAAAATCCTAACTACCAATTTTATTACACACACTTTCGCAGGTGACGCGATTGCACTGAGCGTGTGCAACAAGCCGTTAAACCTCTAGGTTACCCTAGAGGAGGAGTGTTGTCTCCTGAGGGTTTTCAGCGGATTACACCCACAAAATCCATAAAGAAAGAAGACAAATGTTAGTATTTTGAAAACGCATTTTGAATAAGAGACATGTTTACGAACTATTTTTGCAAAAATATAAGTGATCCTAGGTCATAAGTCCACCTATAATTATTCTTCCTTAAACTTAGTATCCATGCAAGATCTTGCTTTTAATTAAGGTAAGAATTCAAAATTGGATTGAATATTTTATCTCTCATAAAACCTAGATAGTATGCACACCGTGTAAGTGAAAAATTTCCTGGATTTCAACTCCAACCATAATGCCATTTATTTATTTATATATACTTTTTTTTTATTTATGCTTTTTTCTTCCCTTAGTTTAGGCTTTCTAGTCTACCCTTGTAGCGAGCCTTTAACCGATGACTCCCAAACCAGACGGTCTTAGGGCACCAGATGAGAAAACATCCCTCGGGTTTAAGGTCTCGAGTAGAAAAGGCCACGAAACTAAAGGGGATTATTTATTTCCTTTACCACCGTTAGGCGTGAATAATCATGCTTCTTGAGGCACAATTCTCCAGCTTAATAGGTGATGTTTTATTTATAATTTTTTTTTTATTTTTATGGCATTTTGGTCTTTGTTTCCATCCCAAGAAATGTGTAAGTGTAAAGTGCATATTTATCTAAGGCAAAAAATTCAAGATAAAAATATCTCACCAATTTTACTTACTTATCCTATAATTTCAAATAAGATCTATTATTTCAACTATGTTTAAGATGTCATAATTAAGGCTTTCTTAATTTCTAAGATACATCTTACTTTTCTTAAAAATAGATCAAAACTTTGTCTCTTATTTCAAAAAGTTTTTATTTTTATATTTTTTATTTTTTATTTTTTATAAAAGAAGTGTAAAAGAAAGAAGATCTAAAAACTCTATGTTAGTAAACCCTCCCCCACACTTATTTCATGCATTGTCCTCAATGCATCTTGATATATGTATGCATGAAACAAAATGAAGAGGGAAGGAAAAATTTACCTTAAGGTGGTGGTTCCGGTGGTGGTCTGATTGGTCCACGGAACATGGCCCAATCATCTTTGCTTTGGGTTTTCAGGAACCCACCAAAAATCTCAGAAATATGACCCACTAAAATGATGTATGCATGTGTTATTTTAATTATGTACATGACCCCATCTAATTTTAAGATTTTCCTAATAATTTCAGAGTCAAATTTATCAACTACCTTGTCCCAGAATGGTGCATGAAATGATAGAACAGTTGACTTGGACTCTGGAAGGAATACTGACTCAGGATTATGATTTAAATCAAGTGATGGTTCAGGAGTCGAAGTGAGGTCAGAAATTGTGTCCAAGTCAAGAAATGGAAACTCAAGTCCACATGTGTTGTCCAACAATGGAATGTGACCTACTATGGGTGATATCTCTTTACTTCCAATTTAAGAAATTCAAGCTCATCACCGTACAATTCTTCAAACTTAAGTCAACATCTTCCTTAATAATTGTACAATCAGTTTCAAAAGTAAAGAGATCGAGAAAATCAAGGTCACATTTCTCATTGAGTTCAATTCCACAAGATGGAGAACTTGCCAAAATGTCAATAGAATCTTCAAAAGTGTAGAATTGGGCAAGTTCAATATGATCCTCAAAGATGGATGATTCAACTTCATTGTAAATTGTGAAAGGATCCAAGATTGACTCCGGGAAAAGATTGATGTGAGGTAAAGATACCGGAGTCATTATGGAATAAGGAAAAAGAATTGAATCACTGAGTTTGGGTTCAAGATCACATTCCTCATGTAGTTCAATAAAATGTGGAGAACTTGCCAATTTATCAATGGAATTTTCAGAAGTGTAGAATTGGTCAAGTTCAATGTGATCATCAAAAAAATTGGTGATTCAATTTCACAATGGATAGGAAATGGATCCAATTCTGACTTGGGAAATGGATTGAAATCAGGTAAGGTTATGGAAGTCATGATTGAATCAGGAAGTAGATTGGAATCATCAAATGAAAGTTCAGGATCAAATTCATGTTCCAGTTCAATTTCAGAAAAAGGAAAACTTGCCAAAACGTCAATTGGATTTGAAGTTTGGACAAGTTCATTTTTAGGAAATGAGAAACTTGCCAAAATGTCAACGGGATTTGAATTTTGGACAAGTTCAAGTTTAGGAAATGAAAAACTTGCCAATGTATCAATTGGATCTGAAGTTTGGACAAGTTCAGGTGAGTGTGCTGAAATTGAATCTGGATTTTCAAGATGACAAGAGTCTTGGGTCATATCAATAGAGTGTGGTATAACTGGATTAGTCAAAGGTTGATAGGATAGAGTTTCCTCATTCCTAAGAAGGTTATCCAATTGTTCTCTCACACTATTGAAAGACTCAGTAAGATCTTTTTGCATTTGTAACATAGACTCTTTAAAGCTCTCTATACTCTCATCTTGACTTTCAAATGGTTGCCCTAGAATGGGAGTATATGAATCTTGATTTCGGAAATTTTGTGAATAGTGTGAGTCAAAAATGTGTGATGATGGAAAAGTGGACTCACACAAGAGATCTTTACTCGTTTCCATGACAAATGGTTGTTCATTAGGAAGCGGTGGAACTGAGTAAGACTCTTGAAAATACGGTGGAATTGGAGAGGCCAATGTTTTCTGAAAGTGTTGCGTGGCCTGTTGTAAATTTGCTTCTATACTCCTTTATAACTCAGATTTTTCTTCAAATAGTGGTTCAGAAAAAGGAGTATATGAAGTGGACTCGGGAAATGAATGTTGTGAATATTGTGGACTTGGTGGAAATGGTGGACAAGGAGGTTGATAATTAAACTCGGGGGACTGGAATCCCCAATGACTCGATGAAGAGTTAAATTATTTTGGACATTATAATTGTTAGATGGGGGGTATGGGTCATATTGATTCGGATAAGGCCAACCCGGTGTATTTGGTTGGTGCATATTGTAAAACACCGGGTTGAAATTATCCGAATAAGGAGATGGTGTGAAATATGGATTATTATTGAAAGAATTTTTGAAGGCCATATCACACAATCACAAACAAAAACAAACAAACAAACAAACAAAAGAAAGAAAAATTCTAACCTAAGTTAGGGTAGACTTAGACCTAGACGACTCCTAACAAATAGACTGTCCACGGGAGGTTTAGTGTAGACTATAACCACAAGCTAATCAGCCAGGGAAGGGTAAGGTTGGTGGGAGGTTTTCCGTCCGAAGACGTTCCTTAATTAAGTAACCAGCAACCTTCGGGCTTTCGGCCCTCAACCCCTTTCCTAGACACTGATTTTGTAAGAGTAAATTCCAACACTTTTCCCCTTAGGATAATCTCCTAATTGAGTCCGAGATGTCCCTGGGGCCAACGTCTACTTTTTTATTAAATTAGGCTTGGGTTAGTGAGTGCTTGGGAAAATGATTTTCGGGCTAAGGAAAGGGTAATGACCTCCCCCACCTTATCTTATTTACGGGTATGCCCTTAAATTTGAATTGTGCAAGTGTACATGAAATAACAAGGATTCACTCTAGGCAAGAAAATCAAGCAAGAGTTTGTCCTAGTCTAATATGCAATGCGACACGTACCTTGCCTCCAGCACTCTTCAACAGTAAATTTAAAGTAATTGAAAGACACGTGCCTAATGATGCAAATGTCTAATCAATTTTAACGATTACAAGCAATTTTTTTACTGTTGTTTTAATTAACAGGAATACAGTGAAGTATACAGGAAATCAAGTATAACAGCAGATGTAAATTGCAAATCTGAAGCCCCTGCAGAAAACTTGTCAGAAGTGAACTCCTCTGTGCCGCATTCCCGCGGCAAAAGCCAGGAATCCGCGGCACTTTGGAGGGATCCTGGGCTCTGCTTTCTTGAGCAGAGTCCCAGGTCCACTTGTATGTTACTGCAATGAATATTTTCCTGTTTTCTTCTCCTGTAACCTGCAACAGAGAAGAAGAATCGTTTAGTACTTCACTTTAAACCAAAAATAACGTCGCTCTCCCCGGCAACGGCGCCATTTTGATTGGACTAAAAAGGTGTGTTTATTATGAAGCAAATGTATTTGATGTACCCTTTCTTGTCTCCGCTATAGCATAGGACTATACCGAGTCGATTCTCAGGGAGAGCTCGCGATGGAAGCTTTACGTGTGGTAGTGAAGTGAACAAACGAGTATTCTTCTCTTGCTTATAAACTTAGTGAATCAAATGCAAAAGAAACTAAAAGAAAGGATGGCTATGTTCATGGTGGAAATCGTTGGAAAAGAAATCAATAAGTGGATGTGGTATTCACAAGAAAAGGAAAGAAAACTTAAAGAAAGCTTGAATGAAAAAGATCCATGACTAGCTTACCTTGCTAGATTGCCAAGACTTACTAGACTCCTTGATAGCGAATGCGTGCCTAATGTTGTCACTCCATTGGCGTAGGGTTTGTCCAGCGTGTTGACCTAATTGCTTTCTCACTTGCAAGACGGTGGTTTAACCGTCGGAGAAGAGAAGATCATACACTTGCAAGATGAAATTAAGCAAACACCCATGAGTTAGTGAAGTGGCAAGACTAGTGGTAAACTAGTACATGGAGAAGAATTTAGCTACAACAAGCCATAAGAAAAATACAAGAAAGCATGAAGTAAATTGCAAGAATTAAAGAAAGCAATAAAGAAAGCAATTAAAGAAAGCACATAGAACTAGAACCAAGCTTCAAGTAGAGGAAGGAGGATGGATCAATCCTTGTTGCTTCAAGTGTCACTCTTGATTACACAAGCTCTCTCCCTCACAATCACTCTCTTTTACATTGAATTCTAGGGAAGAAGAAGAGGGATCTAAAGAACAAAACCTAAAGAGAAAAATACATGAAAATTACAACAACTAAACTAATCTCCTCTCTTCTCCATTCCGTTTTTTCTCGCAGGTGAAGGTCACATATTTATAGCATGGGAGAGAACCTTCGAGAGCCTAGGTTGTTGGCACGAAATCCGAGGCCATAACAACCTAAGATTGCCGCGCCCAAGCCGCGGATCGCGGCTTGATCTTGGCCGTTGATCCAGATCTTTCTGTTGGAGATCAGTTGAGAGTTTGTTAGCCACGTGGTATATCTAGAATCTTCGTTTGTTGCTTGGATCTTTCTGGATCTGGATTTGAAATCTGGCTTTATCTTAATCATGGATTAATCACTTAATTAGTGTTAATTAAGTGATTATTTGGAAATCTCTCCTTTAAGTATGTACCTGCAAATATGTAGAGAAGAGGAGTAAAAATCACATATTTATTTGTAATATGCATGGGAATTATGATGTAAAATATGCAAATTGGATACCAATCAGATCACCCATGTTTAGATGGACCCATTTGTTGTGTTCTCTCCATTCGTTTAGCTATTATGTATTCATGATTCTAATAGCATGTGGATTTACTTCATGATCATTTTTATGTCTATCATGTTGATTTATGTGTCGTTTTATGCTTCATGATTTGAATATATGTTTAGATGTTAGTTTTCATGAAAATTAGGATTTACACTTGTATATAGAATGGGCCACAAGTAACTCTTTTTATGTTTGTGCTTGAATGCCTATTTGTACCTATTAAATGTGCTAGTATAGTCTAGTTTTGATGATTCATGCATTCTAACTTGTATTACTCATTTTGGATATGTTTCTATGATCATGTGTTTTAACTTCATGTATATGTCTATTTGTCCAAACTATTGATTATACATATACTTCCTTTGAGCCACGTGCCTTTATGCATATACTTTGTGGACTCATTATGTTTAGGATGTGTATGTATACTTTAGTTTGTACATGACATACATATGCCTTGAAGTTTAAATCGTTTTGTTGATTTTCATGTTTTTAGGTAATTTCAATTGGTAATGAAAATCTAGTTTCTCATGTTTTTAAGGAATTTCAGATGAGCTAAATTGAATATTTTCATGATTGTGTGTTCACATTACACTTGCTCACTCACTTTCTTAGTTTACTCATGATTTGTTTTTATGAGACTATGATAAGGGCTTTATGGATTTTGAGTGTTTAGTGATCATGTGATTTACATGTGTTTCATGAAAAATAATTTTATTTTATTCCTTACTTGAAGAATTTCGTACTAGTTTAAAAGTTTTTCCATTTAACTAGTTCGTATTCTTCATTATGGTAGAGATTTTCAAACACACTTTATTTTCAAACCTATTTTTTGAAAACCCTACCTTCCAAGGGTGGTTGGATGGGAGACCATGCTCATGTATGCTTTATAGTGAAATTTTTTTTAAACTTGAACATGAATGGGAGGATAGGAATATAAGATATACACTTGATATTATTGTTATTTCAATTGGTATCATTGGATTCTTTCAATTGGTATCAATCTTGACATTTATTTTGTATACTCATATATTTTTATGTATGAATGCTTACATTTCAAATAGTATCAATTTCGATTGATACATAAATTTTCATTCATATATATGTTTTTATTTGTGCTTACTATATCCCTATATCTTTAAGCACAAATCATGTTTATGCTAAGGCTTGAGCTTCAACTTTGTTTCAATTGATTTAGCTTTCAATTGGTATCTTAATTCGAGCCTACGCATTATTTTTGTTAGTATTTCATAAAGGGGGAGAAAATCTTGTATTTCATCTTTCAATTGGTATTTTGTATTCCACTCCTTACTTTATGATAGAAAATAATGATTTCAATTGGTATCTTATGCCTTAAAAAGAATAATAATTTCAATTGGTATTAAGATTTATGTTTAGAAATTCAAAATTTGTAATGTTTAATTTTAATTGGTATCAAGATTGTTTATTTACAATTGATATGATCTATGTTACTTATCAATTGGTATCAAGATTTTTGTTTTTCAATTGGTATAGTTTTCACTTTTAAATTGGTATCAATATGCACTTCATTGACACATTTTTAAATTGGTATCAATATGCACTTCATTGACACATTTTTAATTGGTATCATAATTGATTTGACCCTCATTGATATCGTTTTTTGTTTTAGACAAAAAGGGGGAGAACATTTTTTTTTTGATGCATCCCTTTATTGATTCTTTGTTTTGAACAAAAAGGGGAGAAGAATATGTTTTTATTAGTTTTGTTTTATTTTTAACCCCTTTGTTGATGATTGACAAAAAGGGGGAGAACAATTTGAGTTTATATATGCATATTTTGATGCATATTTTGCATGTTTTATGTTGTTATTAAGTTCATTTGGTATCAAGGCATTATTTATAGAACATGTTTATTTTGGTATCAAAAGCTTGTAAAAGAGATCATTAGTTTTTGTTTTGCACATATTAAGTTTAATTGGTATTTAGAGCATGTTTATTTGTTTAGTTTAATTGGTATCTAGAGCATGTTTATTTGTTTTTGAAAATTCATTGGTATCTAGAACCTTTTATTGTTTTATGCATATTTATGCATGTTTCGTGTTTCATATTCATTGCATATTTATGTTTATTTGTTTATGCATGAGTTAAGGGGGAGCTTCTTTGAAGCTTAACTTTAATCCATGCATATATAACTCCATGAGTTTTGTCATCATCAAAAGGGGGAGATTGTTAGCCCAAAGGCCTTCCACTCTAGTTTTGATGATGATTAACTCATGTAGTTATGTGTACTAATAATTTTGTGATTTTAGTTTCAGATCATTAATCAAGATATTAGTTGGTGATTAGCTTCAACAAGATGATTTGGAAGCTTTCACATGTTGATTCAAGAGCCCGAGCGTCAAAGATTATACACTTGCTCGGTGGATCAAAGAGTTTTGGATCGAGTCAGCTTGGAGATTGCGCTCTACAAGAAGACATCGGTACCTATCTTAGTTTTGTGTTTAGATCCAAATTGTAAAGATTTGAATAGTATGATATGCTCAAGTTCACAACACACACGTTTCATGTTTTGAATATTGGTTTCCGGTTTTTCCGTTTTTAGTTTAACCGATCTTGGTTTCATGAATAGATAGATCAAAACAAGTTTAAATGGTTTTATGTATAGTAGATTCATTCTATATACAAGCATGCTTAACTTCCTAGACAAACTTAGTTTTGACTCACTTATTCATGTGTTTTATGTTTTGGTATTTTTAACAAAACATATTTTAGAATTAAAGTCAAAAACATGGATATATATTTCTTGTATATTAGATTTCTATCCATATACAACATGCTTCAAAGTGTTTAAATATCATGTTTTTGTATTGGATGAGTTTGGACAAAACAATTTTCTATTCAAAATCCAAGTTTTAGAAAATACGATTTTTGGTTTTTGACAAAATTTCTATAACACAAAAATTGATTCAAATGTTTGTTATTTGTGTTGAAATGTTTAACACAAGTTTATATTTCAATGTAAAGTGATAAAACTATTTTTGTGTAATTTTAGAAATTTTATGTGAATTTTTAGGATTATAAATAACCTGTTTTCAGAACTGAACTGTTGCTGCCAGGCTAGATCGGTCGACCGCACGGCCGACCGAATCAAGTAGCCGGTCGACCGTAGCGGTCGACCGACGTGCACGGATACGTGCACGCTGGCTGCCCTATGAGCGGTCGATCGCACGGTCGACCGACTGAGAGCAGGTTGCTCTTTGTTTGCTCCCGGTCGGCCGATCGGTCGACCGGCCAGAGAGCGTTGCTCTCTGGTTCTGGGGCCGGTCGACCGAGCGGTCGACCGGTAGCTGCCAGCGGTCAAATGTGACCGTTGGACGATCGACCGACCGGTTGACCGGTAGTTCAGATTTGGCAGAAATTGCTGCCAACGGCTATATTTTTCTGGGGACTATAAATACCCCATTAGTGGCCAGTTTTCTCTAAGTTTTGAAGAGCTAATTTTTTCTGACTCTCTAGTGTTTTCACAGCAATCAAAAGAAGTTTTTGGGATTTAAATTGAACAATCTATTTGGTGTTTTTGCTAGGGTTTGAAAATCAAGAAAGGGTTTTGGAAAAAGATTTTGATTCAACTTCTTCATCTTGGTTTCTAGTTTTCCCAAAGATTTCTTTGAGTTTTTGATTTCCATTCCTTTGGTTTTCTCCACACTTGAGCTACATCTACTATCTTATTTTATAGGATTTTGTGTGGGAAAAGAGATTGTTTGTGGTTGTTGTTTAGACCACCAAGTTGTAAACCCAATCTTTGCTTGGCTTTGTGCCTTTCCCTCATTTTGTTGAGATGGTTGTGCATTTGGGTTGTACCCCTCAAGTTGTGAGGTGATCCTTGTGTTGCTTTGTGCTAATCCCTCAAGTTGTGAGGTGATTGTTTGTTGGCTTGGAGTTGTGCCTCAAGGAGGAGGTTGTGTTTGTAAGGAGAGGAGTTGGGTACTCCTTGTAATTGTTATTGCCCCAAATCCTCGGTGGAGGTTCCTTTTGTGGGAGTCCTTTGTGGACAAGCTAGTGGACTTTAAATCCTTCTAGGTGAAGGCGGGGATGTAGAGCTGGGTGCTCGAACCTCGAAACATATCTTGTTGTTTGCGCTTGATCCCTTGACTCTTACTCTCTCTCTCTCTCTCTCTCTCTCTCTCTCTCTCTCTCTCTTACTTTGTGCCTTGCATCATTTCACATTGTTCATTCATACTTATATGGTTGGCTTGGTTGTGTGCATCACTTGTTGCTTGCATCTTATGTAATTGTAATTAGTTTTTAAATTCCGCATTAAGTTGACTAGATTAGCATTATCACCTATTCACCCCCCTCTAGGTGATTTCAAACCCGACTATAGATGAAACATGTAGAAGATATCAGGGCCCTTCAAGATTGGCCAAGTGGATCGTTCATAAGGATCATGGCTATAGCTCAGATACAGCGAGAAAATCATGTCCAGCAGATCCATGAAAACACGCTAGGTGGAAGAAATCCGAGGAATGGGCTAGAGTGCTAAGCACTGAAGGGACTAGTCATGGATGAAGTCAAGCCTAGATGAGGCCATCGCGTTACACATCTCAGGCGTTAAGCATTAGGGTGCAGCGGAGCTAACGCTCTGTGAGGCTCGCACTTGGCGAAGCTCATGCAGCGAAGCCAGCGCGTAACACAACGCTAAATGCTAAGCACCAGGGTGCAGCGAAGCCCACACCCGGTTAGGTCCACGGGTGACTAGAACACAACCCTCGCTTGGCGAGGCTAACGGGGTTCGTAGTCCATCAAATCAATAAAAACTGCCAGAAGTTGGTAGCTCTGAGAACATGATCAAGAATCACAGTAACCGAAACGAGTCCCGAATGCTGTCTCCATAACTCTGTCTGCAGAAGCCCTAAATCTGGAATATTGTTTCATACCGACGTTCCTCATGTAATGATACGGTCTGTCTGATTATATAAGTGATAACTACCCCCACTTGCTGTGCTGATTTCCCGTGATATATTCATAAGTACAAGAATAGAATGCGAGGTTGAAGAACCATCCAATATAAGACCAGGTGATGCACCAGAGTCAAAGAATACCAGAACATAATGATAGCGAATTGTTGGCCCAAAGGCCTTCCACCCTAGTTTTGATGATGATTAACTCATATAGTTATGTTTACTAATAATCTTGTGTTGTTTAAGTTTCAGATCATTAACCAAGATATTAGTTGGTGATTAACTTCAACAAGGAGTTTAGAAGCTTTTCATGATGATTCCGGTGCCAAAGCTTAAAGATCATTCCTTAGCACTTTGTGGATCAAGATTTTGGAGCAAGTCAACTTGAAGATGAAGATCATCAAGAAGACTTAGGTATCCATAGTTTAGATAGTGTGTTTTAGATCCATTTGTAAAGTTTAGTATAGTTGATATGCTCAAGTGCACAACACACAAAAGATTTATGTTTTGGATTTGGTTTTCATGAATAGTAGATCAAAACAAGTTTACTTTATTTCTATGTATATTAGATATGTTCTAAATATACATACATGCTTTAAACTTGCTAGACAAACTTATTTTGACTATCTTATTCATGTATTGAAAAATCAAGTTTGATAAAAATACAAGTTTTGTTTTTGATAAAATTTGCAAGACTCAAAAATGAATTGATATGATTGATATATGTCTTGAAATTTTTATCACAAGTTTGTGTTTCAATACAAAATGTTTAAAACAAGTTTTATGGGATTTTCAGAAAAGATAAAAGATTTTTATAAAATAATTTTCCCAGTTTTTCTGACCCAGTTTCTGTTCCAGGCTTCTTTTAGTCGACTAAGTCAACTGACCTAGTCGACTAGGCTGAAGTCGGTCGACCGGGTCGGTCGACCGACGTGCATAAATCTGTGCACGTTTGGAACATTGGGACGGTCGACCGGTCTGAGAGCAGAGCTCTCTGTTTGTTTGGGTCGACCGGGCCGGTCGACCGTGGTTGCCCAACGGTCACAATTCTGACCGTTGGCGGTCGACCGGACCGGTCGACCGTCAGCCTGTCAGGCTGCCACATCAGCCTAACGGCTAGTTTTCTGATGGGGCTATAAATACCCCATTTGTTTGAGGTTTTCACCAAGATTTTTAGAGCTGATTTTCTCCCATTCTCTGGTTTTAAAAAGAAGTTTTTTAAAAGAGTTTCAAGAGCAAAAAGATTCATCTTTGTTTTGTTTTTGGGTTTTTGGAAAATCAAAGAAAATAGGAATTTGGGATATTTGTATTGGTTTCATTCTCTATCTTTTACAAGAGTTTTCACAAGTATTTCTTTGTTGCTTGTTTCCAAAAACACCTTATTTCCACACTTGAGCTATCTTCTATTCTAATTTATTAGGATCATTTGTTTTGTGGAAAAAGAGAAAAGAAAGAGAGTTTGAGTTTGTGGTCTTTGGAACCACTTGTTGTACACCCTTATTCTTTGTGTATCCCTCTTAGGTAGAGGTGATCGGGTGATTGGTTTGCTCCCTCTAGAGAGAGGTGGAGTTTGGTTGTAAACCCTCTTCGGTAGAGGTGTTGGTTGTTGTGGTTGTTTGGCTAAGGGCCTACCCCTCTTGTGTGAGGAGGTGTTTGTTTGAGAGAGGAGTTCGGTACTCCATTGTTGTAAAAATCCTTCTCGGTGAAGGTTCCCTCGGTGGGAGTCCTCGGTGGACGGTATAGTGGATTGGAAATCCTACACGGTGGTGTAGGCGGGGATGTAGAGCAAGGGTGCTCGAACCTCGAAACATATCTTGGCCTTTGCGTTTGATCCACTTGTCTCTCAACTCTCTCTCTTTACATTTGTGCAAAGCATCATTCATCTTTCATATCATACTTGCTTGCATTTGTGTTGTGCTTTGCATTGATTCATATTGATATATCATCTTATATGCTTGGTTGTTTGTGTGTGCCTCACTTGTACTTAATCAACAAGAGCTTCACATAGCACCTAAACCTATTCAAGGGGAATCAAGAGGAGTTAGTCCAGAGCCCTTCACGGGGAATTCGGTTACACTTGTTGATTGTATTAAGTGTGATTGCAAAATTTGCATTAGCTTCCGCATTTAGCACAATTAGTTTTGCATTTAGTTTTAGATTAGCACTAACACCTATTCACCCCCCCTCTAGGTGTTTTTTCACGAATCACATCTGTCTTACTGCTACCCTACCAGTTTATCCATATCTTGAGTTGGTATAAGGATGACAGGAACTGTAAATGGAAAAAGGATGGAAGAGATTCCAAGAATTAAGAAAAGGACGATTAAGAGGGAATAAATAACTTTGTACTTGCAGTTGGATTGTATAACCACGACTCATGCATTCCAGTTGCAAATCTCTTTACCATTAATTTGCCGACTGGTTGTACTGAAGATGTGAGAGCCTAGGCTCTGATACCACCCTGTAACGCCCCGATCCCGCGGGTACGGAGACGTTACTGCGACGTATATACGCAGGTCAGAGATACCCTCACGTATATACGCTAAGCATCAGTACATGCAAGAATCAGAGTACGGAAGCATAGTGATAACACACAATCTAGCAATAATAACACTAGTACACAGTTATCACAAGACATAATATAATATCTGAAGAATATATCATCACTAAGAAGCACAAAAACCGGATGCACAATATGAAATACAGGAAAGTACTCACGAGTGGTAAGATGGAAATCTCGCGAGCCGATCATGAAGAGGCGGGAAGGAAGAGGGTCCGGATAGACAACTGCTAATCCATGCTCTCGTTGCGCCACTCTGATCAGGTACAGCTTGGCCGCCACAGTCCAGACTCTAGGATCTGGACATGAGAATCCAGGATTGTTAGCAACCCCAACGAGTACATATACTAAAGCCAGGTGGCGTGCATAACAGATACATGTGTACAGGAAATGTGTATCGTGAATATAGCACATATGAACATGAAATGAGACAGTAAATAAAGTAACTACAAGAAAATCAGTTATATAAGCCCACATTATCGATTTGTAAGGTTAGTACGTCGAAGGAATAATCCAAACAGGGAAACCCTCATATATATACACTATACCTCACGTCACTATAGTTTGAGTTTATATAATATGACTCTACCTTCACAATAACATAATAATGAAACAGTTGATTGGATTGGGAAAGAGATGTGTGAAGTATTTGCACAAATATTATGTAAAAGAAAAAAGGTTTAGAATCAACCTTAGTGCTTGTTTACTCCACAAATGTATTTGATATGGTTAATATACCCTTTCCAATCTCCGTTATAGCAATGGCTATACCGGGTCGAATCCTCAGGGAGAGCTTGCGATGGAAGCGTTACGGTTGGTAGTGAAGATATAAAACGAAGATTCTTCTTTGCTTTAAAAGAATAAAAGAATCATGGAAAAAAGAATGAAAGAATGGTGGCTTTGTTCATGATGAAAAACGAAAAGAACTCAAAGAAGAGATTGGCTTTGGAATTAAAACTAAAAGAATGAAAACTTTAGAATGAAAAAGCCATGACTAGCTAACCTTACTACCTTGCCAGAACTTACTAAACTCCGTGATAGTGAATGCGTGCCTCATGTTGATTCATCGGCATGGATTCGTCATGCGTGTTGGTCTAATTACTTTCCCACTTGGATGACGGGGGGTTTAACCCATCGGAGAAGAGAAGACCATCCAACTTGCAAGATTAATGATAACAATCACCCATGAGTTAGTAGTTAGCAAGGTTAGTGGTTAGCTAGTACATGTAGAAAAGTTAGCTACAAGCCATTACAAAATAAAAGCAAAGCATGAACTAAATTGCAAGAAAGTAAAGCAAGAAATAAAGAAAGCAAGTAAACTAGAAAATGCAAGAGTAGAGAGAAGAGAATGGATGAATCCTTACTTCACAAGTTGTCACTCCTTGATGTACACAAGCTTTCTCTCTCTTACAAACTCTCTCTTTACAAAATTTCTAGGGAAGAAGAAGAGGGTCTAAAGAACTAAAACATAGAGAAAAACCCTACAAAAATTACAAGCATCTACTAATTTCTCCTCTCTTCTCCATTCCATCTTTTCTCTCAGGTCCAGGTGCAGTATTTATAGGGCTCAGAGAGAAGCTTCGAGATCCAGGTTGTTGGCGCAAAATTCGGGATCCAACAACCTTATCTTTGCCGCAATTTGGCGGGAAAATCCCAGATTTTGCGGCAACTTGGAGGTTGTTGGGCAACTGCTTCTTGTTGTAAGTTTGTTGCGAGGTTGTTATCCACGTGGCCTTCTAAAATGTTGAGTTGTTACGTAGATTTCTCTGGATCCTGGATTCAAATTTGGGTTTTATCTGGGCTTGGAATTAATCTCTTTAATTATTGCTAATTAAAGTGATTATTGGGCTTTCTCTCATTTCAGTTGTGAACCTGTAAAAATATAGAGAAGATGAGTAAAAATCATATATTTATTTGCAATATGCATGGGGATTATGTGGTAAAATATGCAATATTGTGTATCAATCACACCCCCACACTTATTCTTTTGCTCGTCCCGAGCAAAACAAAGAAAAAGAAAAGAAAAAACTATACTACAAATTTATTACACCACTTTCGTAGGTGACACGATTGCACTGAGCACGTGCAACAAGCCGTTAAACCTCTAGGTTACCCTAGAGGAGGAGTGTTGTCTCCTGAGGGTTTTCAGCGGATTACACCCACAAAATCCATAAAGAAAGAAGACAAATGTTAGTGTTTTGAAAACGCATTTTGAACAAGAGACATGTTTTCGAACTATTTTTCCAAAAATATAAGTGATCTAAGGTCATAAGTCCACCTATAATTATTCTTTCTTAAACTTAGTCTCCATGCAAGATCTTGTCTTCAATTAAGGTAAGAATTCAAAATTGGATTGAATACTTTATCTTTCATAAAACCTAGATAGTATGCACACCGTGCTAGTGAAGATTTCTGGGATTTCAACTCCAACCATCAAGCCATTTATTTATATATATATATATATTTTTTTCTGCTTTTTCTTCCTTAGTTTAGGCTTTCTAGTTTACCCTTGTAACGAGCCTTTAACCGATGACTCCCAAACCAGACGGTCTTAGGGCACCAGATGAGAAAACATCCCTCGGGTTTAAGGTCTCGAGTAAAAAAGGCCACAAAACTAAAGGGGATTATTTATTTCCTTTACCACCGTTAGGCGTGAATAATAATGCTTCTTGAGGCACATTTATCCAGCTTAATAGGTTTTTACCACCGTTAGGCATGAATAATCATGCTTCTTGAGGCACATTTATCCAGCTTAATAGGTGATGTTTTATTTATATATATACATTTTTTTCTTTTTTATTTTTATGGCATTTTGTCTTTGTTTCCATCCCAAAAATGTTTAAGTGTGAAGTGCATACTATCTAAGGCAAAAAATTCAAGATAGAAATATCTCACCAATTTTACTTACTTAGCCTATAATTTCAAACAAGATCTATTATTTCAACTAGGTTTAAGATGTCATAATTAAGGCTTTCTTAATTTCTAAGATACATCTTAATTTTCTTAAAAATAGATCAAAACTTTGTCTCTTATTTCAAAAAGTTTTTTTTTATTATTTTTCTAAAAGAAATGTAAAAGAAAAAAAATCTAAAAACTCTATGTTAGTAAACCCTCCCCCACACTTATTTCATGCATTGTCCTCAATGCATCATGATATATGTATGCATGAAATAGGTAAGAGGTAAGAAACTTTTATTTAAAAAAAAAAGTGCAAAACAAATTATTTAAGTGTAACCATTACCTAGGCTTTTGGTCGCTTTCCTCTGGCCCGTTTCCCATCATTCCAATGCGTCTGCTTTCGTGAGTTCAATTGGGAAACGGTATGAATTATTGTAGCCTTAGGTATTTCCAGATTCAATTTTTTATTATTATCATTCACACTCATTCCACCACATTGTTCACAAACAAATTCCTTATCACCACTCTCACTCAGAATCTCATCACTTCCAATGTCAAGGAATTTCAGCTCTTCTCCATATAATTTTTCAAAACTAAGATCAACGTTTTCCGTCAGAATTGTACAATCAGTTTCAGAAGTAAAGAGATAGTGAGAATCTAGGTCATATTTCTCATGTAGTTCAATACCAAAGAATGGAGAACTTGCTAATTTGTCAATAGTATCTTCAGAAGTGTATAATTGGTCAAGTTCAATATGATCCTCAAAGATGGGTGATTCAACTTCATTATGAATTGGGACAGGATCCAATGTCGACTCCGGGAAAAGATTGAAGTCAGGTAAAGTTACCGGAGTCATTATTGAATCAGGAAAAAGAATTGAATCACTAAGTTGGGGTTCAAGATCACATTCCTCTTGTAGTTCAATTCCACAAAAATGTGAACTTGCCAATTTATCAATGGGACTTTCAAAAGTATTGAATTGGTCAAGTTCAATATGATCATCATAAATGATTGGTGATTCAATTTCACAATGGACAGGCACTGGATCCAATACTGACTCGGGAAATGAAGTGAAATCATGTGAAGACACTGGAGTCATAATTGAATCAGGAAGTAGAATTGAATCATCAAGTGGAAGTTCAGGATCATATTCACACTCAAGTTCAATTTCAGGAAAAGAAAAACTTGCCAAAATGTCAATGGGATGGACAAGTTCAGATGAGTGTGCTGAAATTGAATCTGGATTTCCAAAATGACAAGAGTCTTGGGTCATATCAATAGAGTGTGGCATAATTGAATTGGTCAAAGGTTGATATGATAGAGTTTCCTCATTCCTATAGATGTTAACCAATTGACTCAATTGTTCATCCACCTTATTGAAAGACTCGGCACGTGTTGTTTGATATTGTAACAAAGACTCTTGCAAGATGTCTATACTTTTTTTTAAATGTGATATTTCTACAGATGGCTGCTCTAGAATGGGAGTATAAGAATTTTGACTTTGGAAAGTTTGTGAATAATGTGAGTCACAAATGTGTGTAGATTGAAGCTTGGACTCACACAAGAGTTCTTTACTCATTTCCAAGGTAAATGGTTGTTCATTATGAAAAGGTGGAACTGAGTAAGACTCTTAAAAATATGGTGGAATTGGAAAGGCAAATGGTTCTTGAAGCTTTTGCTCGACTCTCTGTAAATTGGCTTCTAAACTCCTTAGTAACTCAGATTTTTCTTCAATTGGTGGTTCAGAAAAAAGAGTATATGAAGCGGAATCGGGAAATGAATACTGTGGACAAGGTGAATATGGTGGACAGGGAGTTTGAAAATTTGACTCGGGGTACGTGAATCCCCAATGACTCTGTGACGAGTTGAAATCATTATGGAAATTATAGTTATTAGATGGGGGGTATGGGTCATATTGATTCGGATAAGGCCAACCCGGCGTATGTGGTTGATGCATATTGTAAAACGCCGGGTTGGAATTATCCAAATAAAATGGAGTTGGTGTGAAATATGGATTATTATTAGGATGGAAAGAACTGTGATTGTAAGCCATATCACACAATACAAACAAAAAGAAACAAACAAATAAACAATCAAGAAAGAAAAATTCTAACCTAAGTTAGGATAGACCTATGACCTAGACGACTTCTAACTGATTAGACTGTCCACGGGAGGTTTAGTGTAGACTTTGACCACAAGCTAATCAGCCAGGAAAGGTCAAGGTTGTTGGGAGGTTTTCCGTTAGAGACGTTCCTTAATTAAGTAACCAGCAACCTTCGGGCTTTCGGCCCTCAATCCCTTTCCTAGACACTGATTTTGCAAGAGTTAAATTCTAACACTTTTCCCCCTTAGGATAATCTCCTAAGTGAGTCCGAGATGTCCCTAGGGCCAACGTCTACTTTTTTTATTAAATTAGGCTTGGGTTAGTGAGTGCTCGGATTGTGGTTTTCGGGCTAAGGAAAGGGTAATGAAATCCCCCACCTTATCTTATTTATGGGTTATGCCCTTAGAATCGATTTGTGCAAGTGTATGAGATATATATAACTAAGATTCACTCAAAGCATGAAAATCAAGCAAGAGATGATTCCTAGTCTACATGCAATGCTTACGTACCTTGCATCCAGCACTCTTCAACAGTAAAAGTAAATGAATTGAAAAGACACGTGCCTAGAAATGCAAATGTCTAATCAACTTTTAACGATTACAACCAATTTTTTACTGTTGACTTTATTAAGCAGGTATAGGGTGAATAATACAGGAAATTAAGTAATGCAGCAGAAGTATTTTGCAGAATCAGAGACCCTGCAGAAAAATGATCAGTAGTGCACTCCTTATTGCCGCAAATTTGCGGCAAAAGCCAGGATTTTGCGGCAATTTGGAGGGATCCTGGTCTCTGCTTTCGAGAGCAGAGGCCCAGGTCCACTTATATGTCACTGCAATGCAAAGTTCCTGTTTTCTTCAACCTGTAACCTGCAGCAGAGAAGAAGATTCGTTTAGTTCTTCACTTTAAAACGTTGCTCTCCCCGGTAACGGCGCCAAAAATTTGATTGGATTGGGAAAGAGATGTGTGAAGTATTTGCACAAATATTATGTAAAAGAAAGAAGGTTTAGAATCAACCTTAGTGCTTGTTTACTCCACAAATGTATTTGATATGGTTAATATACCCTTTCCAATCTTCGTTATAGCAATGGCTATACCGGGTCGAATCCTCAGGGAGGGATTTGGACTAACAACTAAAAAGAAAAGAAAACTTTAGAAAACTTGAATGGAAGAAAACCATGACTAGCTAACCTTACTACCTTGCCAGAACTTACTAAACTCCGTGATAGTGAATGCGTGCCTCATGTTGATTCATCGGCATGGATTCGTCATGCGTGCTGGTCTAATTACTTTCCCACTTGGATGACGGGGGTTTAACCCATCGGAGAAGAGAAGACCATCCAACTTGCAAGATTAAAGATAACAATCACCCATGAGTTAGTAGTTAGTAAGGTTAGTGGTTAGCTAGTACATGTAGAAAAGTTAGCTACAAGCCATTACAAAATAAAAGCAAAGCATGAACTAAATTGCAAGAAAGTAAAGCAAGAAATAAAGAAAGCAAGTAAACTAGAAAATGCAAGAGTAGAGAGAAGAGAATGGATGAATCCTTGCTTCACAAGTTGTCACTCCTTGATGTACCCAAGCTTTCTCTCTCTTACAAACTCTTTCTTTACAAAATTTCTAGGGAAGAAGAAGAGGGTCTAAAGAACTAAAACCTAGAGAAAAACCCTACAAAAATTACAAGCATCTACTAATTTCTCCTCTCTTCTCCATTCCATCTTTTCTCTCAGGTCCAGGTGCAGTATTTATAGGGCTCAGAGAGAAGCTTCGAGATCCAGGTTGTTGGCGCAAAATCCGGGATCCAACAACCTTATCTTTGCCGCAATTTGGCGGGAAAATCCCAGATTTTGCGGCAACTTGGAGGTTGTTGGGCAACTGCTTCTTGTTGTAAGTTTGTTGCGAGGTTGTTATCCACGTGGCCTTCTAGAATGTTGAGTTGTTACGTAGATTTCTCTGGATCCTGGATTCAAATTTGGGCTTTATCTTGGGCTTGGAATTAATCTCTTTAATTATTGCTAATTAAAGTGATTATTGGGCTTTCTCTCATTTCAGATGTGAACCTGTAAAAATATAGAGAAGATGAGTAAAAATCATATATTTATTTGCAATATGCATGAGGATTATGTGATAAAATATGCAATATTGTGTATCAATCACCAGTATGGAAGCAATCAAGTAATCCAACAAGGTAGCACATGTATAAGTGGTGAGTAGTATAAACCAAGAGTATAGCTAGTCATATATCAGGAGCACGTTATTATTAAATTATTAAGTCTCATCTGATTTGTATACGTTGGTATGTGTCCCATCCCATATACCTCAGCATGCAGACCAGAGAATAAGTTATGGAAACTGATGGAGATCGACGAACCATACTTAGAATGGGTCCTGTACATGCCCGGGACAACGGTCAAGGAGTATCCGGTGCTGAGCCAGAACGTACCGTTAGGTACAGAGACTTATTGTAAATCCGAACAGGAATAGGATGTCACCGCTCCCACAGGAATAGGCCCAGGGGCTTATGGTACACCCGGCAGGCAAGGGAGTAGGGGTGCCAGTATACCCCACGGAAACGCCTGGTGGCCTCTAGGTCGAATCCAAGTATATGGCCGCGCGATACTATAAGACCATCATAAACATGGAGACTATATCGGTACTCATCAGTTTCCCCCATCCCGGTGTAAGTTGTCTAATTATTATAATTTGTCCAGTGATAATTGAAAAACACCTAGAGGGGGGTGAATAGGTGTTAGTGCTAATCTAAAACTTAATGCAAAACTAAGTGCGCTAAATGCGGAAGCTAATGCAAATTATGCACAAACTGATACAATACAACAAGTGTAGCCGAATTCCCCTTTCGAGGCTCTGGACTAACTCCCCTTGATTCCCCTTGAAATGGGTTGAGGCGCTATGTGAAGCTCTTGTTGGATGAGTATAAGTTGGGCACACACACACAAGCAATCCAAGCAATGTGCACACACAATCAAGCCACGCAATCAAGGATATAGCAATATGGATTATGCAAGGCACAACACAAGCAAATAAATATGATATGACAAGATGAATTATGCTCAACACAAGCAAATATGATATGAATGAAGTATGATGCTTTGCACAAATGTAAAGAGAGAGAGTTAGAGAAAAGTGGATCAAACGCAAACACAAAGATATGTTACGAGGTTCGAGCACCCTTGCTCTACATCCCCGCCTACACCACCGTGTAGGATTTCCAATCCACTATACCGTCCACCGAGGACTCCCACCGAGGGAACCTTCACCGAGAAGGATTTTTACAACAATGGAGTACCTAACTCCTCTCTCAAACAACCACCTCACAACCGAGGGGTAGGCCCATAGCCAAATACAACAACAACAACCAATACCTCTACCGAAGAGGCTCACAACCAATCTCAATCACCTCACACTTGAGGGATACAAACCAAACACCCGATCACCTCTACCGAAGAGGGATACAACAAGAATAAGGGTGTACAACTTAGAGGTTACAACAACAACCTCAAAACTCTCTCTTTTCTTTTCTCTTTTCTTTTCCACAAAAATAAGATCCTAAATAGATTAGGATAGGTGATAACTCAAGTGTGGAAAACTAGGTGTTTTTGAAAACAAGCAACAAAGAAAAAAAAAACTACTTGGGAAATCTCTTGTAAAAGATAGAAAATGCAAGATCAAATCAAAATCTCAAAATCTAGTTTTCTTTGATTTTCCAAAAACCTAAAATAATGAAGATGAGAAGTTTTAAAGCCCACAAACTCTTTTTAAAACTCTTTTAAACACCTCAGAAAACTGAAATTTTTCCTCTTAAAAAACTTGGCCAAAATCCCCAAAGAGATGGGGTTTATATAGGCCCATCAGAAAACTAGCCGTTAGGTTGAGCTGGCAGCCTGACAGGCTGCCGGTCGACCGACCCGGTCGACCGCCAACGGTCAGAAATATGACCGTTGGGCAACTGCAGTCGACCGGCCCGGTCGACCCAACCAAACAGAGAGCAGAGCTCTCATCCCGGTCGACCGGAACGGTCGACCCAAACAATCTGAGAGCAGAGCTCTCAGACCCGGTCGACCGGCTCGGTCGACCGTTTTTGTGTCTTCCCAGACGTGCACATCTGTGCACGTCGGTCGACCCTACGGGTCGACCGGCTCTTGGTGCGGTCGACCGTCCGGGTTGACCGACCAGCCTGTCAGCACAAAAAAAAGACAGAAAATTTGGGAAAAATATTTTCTAAAAAATCTTTTATCTCTTTTAAAAATACCATAAAAATTGTTTTATCATTTTATATTGAAACTCAAATAAGTGATAAAAATTCCAAGACAATATATCAACATATCAATTCATTTTTGTGTCTTGCCAATTTTATCAAAAACAAAACTTGTATTTTATCAAACTTGATTTTTTAATAGGAAATCTGATTTTCCTAAAACTTATAGAAATACAAAAACATGATATTTGAACATTATTAAGCATGATGCATATGGACATAGGTCTAATATACATTCAACAAATATATCATAGTTTTTGTCTTTAATTTCAAAAATATGTTTTATACCAAAACATAAAACTATATGAATAGGTATGTCAAACTAAGTTTGTATAAGTCATATACGCATGTATGTATATCTAGAACATATCTAATATACATAGAAATAAAGTAAACTTGTTTTGATCAAACTATTCATGAAAACCAAAATCCAAATCATGAAAACGTGTGTGTTTGTGCACTTGAGCATGTCAACTATACTAAGCTTTACAAATTGAATCTAAACACACTAACTAAACTATGGATACCTAAGTCTTTGTGTCATCAAGAAGACTTGCTCCAAAACTCCATCCATGGGCTAGGCAATGTGTGATCTTGAAGCTTTGGCCCTGGAATCATCATGAAAAGCTTCTAAACACCTTGTTGAAGCTAATCACCAACTAATATCTTGGTTAATGATCTGAAACTTAAACAACACAAGATTATTAGTAAACATAACTACATGAGTTAATCATCATCAAAACTAGAGTGGAAGGCCTCCGGGCCAACAATCTCCCCCTTTTTGATGATGACAAAACTCATGGAGTTATATATGCATGGATTAAAGTTAAGCTTCAAAGAAGCTCCCCTTAACTCATGCATAGACATAAATAATAAGATATGGAAATGAAGCACATGAATATGTATGCAAGTATGGAGATAAAACATGCAACAAGTATAAATCAAAATCTTTTTCTCCTATTTGCAATACAAAAACATATCTGCATAAGTAACAAGGAAGACAAATACTTCTCCCCCTTAAGCAAAAACATGCATATAAACTCAAATACTTCTCCCCCTTTTTGTCAATCATCAACAAAGGGTTCAAAGTAAAATCAAATCAAACAAATTTTTCTCCCCTTTTTGTCAAACAAAAAGATCAAGAAGGGGTTAAACAATCCAAACAATAAAGTGAGGGGTAAAAATCTTTCTCCCCTTTTAAGTCAATCAAAACAATAGAACAATGTTCTCCCCTTTTGTCTAAAACAAAAACAAAGTCAATAAGGGGTGACTATAAACAACATGATATCAATAGATAAATATGTCAATGAAGCATCTTGATATCAATTGAAAATAAACAAAGATCAATAGATGTTATATGCTATATACATTCATGAAGAGGAAGACGCTAAGTTAGCTTCCCTACACATATGCATTACATGAAAGAGGGATGTTAAGCCCTAATTCACATAACACACATTATGTAATGCATAAGAGGAGATGTGAAGCTCCTCCTACACACGTGTACCACATAAAGAAGAAATGTTAAGCTCTTCAATACACAATACACTCAATATGAATCTATATGCATATAATCAATACAAATCAAAACAAAATTTTTAGATACCAATTTTAAGCAAAAGCACATGAAACATCTTGATAACAATTGAAATTAAACATAATAAATTTTGAATGTCTAAACAAAATTTTGATACCAATTGTAAATAATTTTCATATAAAACATATGATACCAATATGAAATTTTCAATCATAAAGTAAGGGAGTGGGAAACAAAAACCAATTGAAGAATCACCAATTGAAAGACAAAATTAAATTTTCTCCCCCTTTATGAAATACCAACTAAAAAGATGCATAGGCTTGATACCAATATAAAAATAATCAATTGAAACAAAATTGAAACTCAAGCACTAGCATAAATAAGATTTTGTGAAAAATTTATATCTTAAGCACCAATAAAAGTGTATGAAATAGAATGAGTACCAATCACCAATAGATGATACCAATTGAAAATATACATACACAATAAACATATGAGTACACACAAAGATCAAAATGATACCAATTGAAAGAGTTCAATGATACCAATTGACATAACAATAAAAGCATGGTATAACTCATATAATCTACCACCCAATCAAGGTTCAAGTTTTAAATGATTTTCATTTTAAAGCATACAAGACCATGATCTCCCATCCATCCGCCCATCGATGGTAGGGGTTTTCAAAAATAGATTTGAAAATATAGTTTTGTTTGAAAATCACTACCATAGTGAAGAATACCGTAACTAGTTAAATGGAAAATCTTTTAAACTAGTACGAAATCCTTCAAGTAAGGAATAAAACGAAATTGTTTTTCATGAAATAAGAAATCCACATGAAAATCAACACTCTAATCCAATTAATCACAATTTTGACTCATGAAAACAAAACATGAGCAAGCAATAAAAGTGAGTGTACATATAAAGTGTGAATATCATAATCATGAAAATTTTTCATTAAGCTCAATTATTCCTTAATCATGAAAACACGAAAATCATCAAAACTTATTTAACTTTCATGGCATATGTATGTCTAATACAAACTAAAGTATACATACATATCCAAAACACAACGAGTTCACAAAGTGTATATGCATGAAGGCACGTGGCTCAAAAGGATAAACATGTATATCTAATAGTTTGGACAAGATAGACATATACATGAAGTTAAACAATTAAACACAAAATCAAGAAAAACTTCACCAAAACAAATTTCATTTCATAGTATATGTATGAATTGTCAACACAAGAAGTATACATACATATCCCTAAACACAATTGAGTCCATATATATAGATTTGCATGAAAGGCAAATGACTCAAGGGGTATACATGTATATCTTAAAGTTTGGCAATACAACCATATACATGAAGTGAAAAACTCATAAAACAAATCCAAAATGGGAATACAAGTTTAAAATGTATGAATCATCAAAACTAGACTATACTAGCACATCTAATGGGTTCAAATAAGCAATCAAGCCCAAACATATATAAATTTATTTGTGGCCCACTATATGTACAAGTATAAATCCTAGTTTTAATGAAAACTAACATCTAAACAAGTAATCTTAACATGAAGCATCAAAACATAATAAAGAAATCACCATGACTAAAACATGATTATTATGTAAATTCACATGTATTAGATTCATGATGTACATTATAGTTTAAACAAAAGTGAGAACACTAAGAATGGGTTCATACAAGCATGTGTGTCTCAAATACTATATATGTATGTCAAGGATCTAATAATCATGGCGTTTACATACTAACCCATAGACAATGAAAACATGCTATAAAACATTAATATGAAAGCATGTAAAGAATAATAAGGAGTTAAGAATTGTTAGCAAAACCTAAAAGGCAACTCTCCTTGTCTCCAAAACATGGTGGTCATCTCCACCAAATCTTCCCTTGAAAGTGATGCATCCAATTGATTTTTTTTAAGTTCGGAACGCATCCACTCCAAGATGTCATCACTCTCACGTCATGTGAGAGCCCACACCTACATCAAAAACAATAGGAGGGGTGGTTTTTGGTACCCACATCTTGTTGGGTCCATGGGGGTTAGTCCCTTCCCTAACCCTAACAAATTTCTTTGCTAAATTTGAAACATTTAATCTATCATAATAAAATTTAGCAAGATGGCCTTTTCGGCCACAATGTGTACATGTGTACACATGAGCATACATGTGTTGATGGTGTCCGTGTGGAGCATGTGTATGCCGTGGAGGGTGTGCATGCATAAAAGTTGGAACTTGTTTCTTACGAACCAAGGTTTCCAAGCGAGTGTAGTTCATGGCACATTGGCTCATAGTGGAGCCCAAACAATCTACTCTCTTCCTTAACATACAAATATCATCATTAATCCTAGAAGAAGAGGTACATGCATTAGGTAGACTAGATGAAGCTACACTAGCATGGCAAACATGTGCATCAATTTTATTTTGTAAAACAACATTTTTCTTTAAACACATTTCTAAATCTTTAGAAATTGAAGCAATCTTAATTTTCAAAGAATCATTTTCTTTTAAAACAAAATCAACTTTTGAAGACAAATTTTCATTTTTCTTCAAAATAGCATGGCAATCATTTTTAGACTTCAAAAAGTTATTTTCTTTAAGTGCAAGATCAAGTTGAGATTTTAATGAATCCCTCTCATTAGCAATCTCCTCTTTCTCTTGCAAAACAACATCAAGTCTAGAATGTAAACTCTTATTTTCTTTTTCAATTTCTAGACTTTTCTTTTTTAAAATCTTATAATTTTTAATTAATTTTTCACAAACAATAGAAAGTTCTTCATTTAAAGCATGGGCATCAAAATTATCACATGAAGAACTAGAGCAATCATCACTATCTAAGTGGGGTTCCGAATGTACCTCAAGGGAGTCATTCCCTTGGACCATGAAGCATTGTGAATCGGATTCTCCACTAGATTCCTCTTCTTGAATTTGCACTTGAAGCTCCGAGGTGGTGGTTGTTGTTGTCAATTTGTTCCACACTGCAAAGGCGGAATCAATGTTAGAAACACACATAAGATAATCTTTAGGTAATGTGCTTCTAATGGCCTCTAGGGCTTATGCATTGGCCCCTATATGATTGCGATCACTAAGGAAGGATTCCTTGGTAATAGCAAGATAAACTTTATGACCTAGGGTTTGTAAATAAACGGTCATCCTAATCTTCCAAACATGAATGTTGGAAGGGTCATACATAGGTGGGGTCATGAAGGCCATGGTAAACTATATGTGTGCAAACAAGCAAATGCAAACAATAGATTAGCAAGCAAATGGATCTCACTCCTAGGATGTTAAGCCTAAGTATCAGGAGCACTAGCTCTGATACCAATTGAAAAACACCTAGAGGGGGGGTGAATAGGTTTTAGTGCTAATCTAAAACTTAATGCAAAACTAAGTGCGCTAAATGCGGAAGCTAATGCAAATTATGCACAAACTGATACAATACAACAAGTGTAGCCGAATTCCCTTTCGAGGCTCTGGACTAACTCCCTTGATTCCCCTTGAAATGGGTTGAGGCGCTATATGAAGCTCTTGTTGGATGAGTATAAGTTGGGCACACACACACAAGCAATCCAAGCAATGTGCACACACAATCAAGCCACACAATCAAGGATAAAGCAATATGGATTATGCAAGGCACAACACAAGCAAATAAATATGATATGACAAGATGAATTATGCTCAACACAAGCAAATATGATATGAATGAAGTATGATGCTTTGCACAAATGTAAAGAGAGAGAGTTAGAGAAAAGTGAATCAAACGCAAACACAAAGATATGTTACGAGGTTCGAGCACCCTTGCTCTACATCCCCGCCTACACCACCGTGTAGGATTTTCAATCCACTAAACCGTCCACCGAGGGAACCTTCACCGAGAAGGATTTTTACAACAATGGAGTACCTAACTCCTCTCTCAAACAACCACCTCACAACCGAGGGGTAGGCCCGTAGCCAAATACAACAACAACAACCAATACCTCTACCGAAGAGGCTCACAACCAATCTCAATCACCTCACACTTGAGGGTTACAAACCAAACACCCGATCACCTCTACCGAAGAGGGATACAACAAGAATAAGGGTGTACAACTTAGAGGTTACAACAACAACCTCAAAACTCTCTCTTTCTTTTCTCTTTTCTTTTACACAAAAACAAGATCCTAAATAGATTAGGATAGGTGATAGCTCAAGTGTGAAAAACTAGGTGTTTTTGGAAACAAGCAACAAAGAAAAAAAACTACTTGGGAAATCTCTTGTAAAAGATAGAAAATGCAAGATCAAATTAAAATCCCAAAATCTAGTTTTCTTTGATTTTCCAAAAACCTAAAATAATGAAGATGAGAAGTTTTAAAGCCCACAAACTCTTTTTAAAACTCTTTAAAACACCTCAGAAAACTGGAATTTTTCCTCTTAAAAAACTTGGCCAAAATCCCCAAAGAGATGGGGTTTATATAGGCCCTTCAGAAAACTAGCCGTTAGGCTGAGCTGGCAGCCTGACAGGCTGCCGGTCGACCGCCAACGGTCAGAAATATGACCGTTGGGCAACAGCGGTCGACCGGCCCGGTCGACCCAACCAAACAGAGAGCAGAGCTTTCATCCTGGGCGACCGGAACGGTCGACCCAAACAACCCGAAAGCAGAGCTCTCAGACCCGGTCGACCGGCTCGGTCGACCGTTTTTGTGTCTGCCCAGACGTGCACATCTGTGCACGTCGGTCGACCCTACGGGTCGACCGGCTCTTGGTGCGGTCGACCGTCCGGGTCGACCGACCAGCCTGTCAGCACAAAAAAAAGACAGAAAATTTGGGAAAAATATTTTCTAAAAAATCTTTTATCTCTTTTTAAAAATACCTTAAAAATTGTTTTATCATTTTATATTGAAACTCAAACAAGTGATAAAAATTCCAAGACAATATATCAACATATAATTCATTTTTGTGTCTTGCCAATTTTATCAAAAACAAAACTTGTATTTTTATCAAACTTGATTTTTTAATAGGAAATCTGATTTTCCTAAAACTTATAGAAATACAAAAACATGATATTTGAACATTATTAAGCATGATGCATATGGACATAGGTCTAATATACATTCAACAAATATATCATAGTTTTTGTCTTTAATTTCAAAAATATGTTTTATACCAAAACATAAAACTATATGAATAGGTATGTCAAACTAAGTTTGTATAAGTCATATACGCATGTATGTATATCTAGAACATATCTAATATACATAGAAATAAAGTAAACTTGTTTTGATCAAACTATTCATGAAAACCAAAATCCAAATCATGAAAACGTGTGTGTTTGTGCACTTGAGCATATCAACTATACTAAGCTTTACAAATTGGATCTAAACACACTAACTAAACTTTGGATACCTAAGTCTTTGTGTCATCAAGAAGACTTGCTCCAAAACTCCATCCATGGGCTAGGCAATGTGTGATCTTGAAGTTTTGGCCCTGGAATCATCATGAAAAGCTTCTAAACGCCTTGTTGAAGCTAATCACCAACTAATATCTTGGTTAATGATCTGAAACTTAAACAACACAAGATTATTAGTAAACATAACTACATGAGTTAATCATCATCAAAACTAGAGTGGAAGGCCTCCGGGCCAACAATAATGTCCACAGAGTATTCATAGTAATCCTATATTCACGGTTATCTATTACGGGGATCAATAGGAGTATCGTATCAGGAGTAATGTCAGGAGCCTCCCTATTTCAGGAGTTCAAGTATACAGGAGTTCAGGAGTACCAAATATATGGTAATAATATAATAATCAAGTCTCCGTAAAAGTGATAGCCATGAATATGCAAGGAGATATAGGTGTCAAGTGTTATAGTATCCGGTCAGGTGTCACAATATCAGGTCAAGTGTGCTAGGGCCAGGTGATAGCATATGTCAAATACCGGTGTCGGTTATCATGTGTCAATTATAGCATGGCAAGTACCGGTGTCCGGTATCATATGTCAAATATAGCACGGCAGGTACCGGTGTCTTATATAGTATGGCAAATATCAGTGTCAAATATATCATGGCAAGTGTCGGTGTTAAATATAGCATGGCAAATACCGGTATCTTATATCAAGTAATAAGTATAGCATAGCAAATACCGGTGTCACGTATCATATGTCAAATATAGCATATCGGTGTAAAAGTTACAGTGACAATGACTAGGCATTAACGGTAATAGCAAAGCATATAGCAATACAAAAAATGTACTCGCATAATGATAAAATAAATGTATGTTAAAAAGAAACTGTACACGCCTCAATACCGGAACGCAAAACCGAGTAATATCCGGGAAATCCACGAACACCACGAGCAAGCCAACAATCCAAATAAATATATATAATAATATAATATATAAATATATATGAATATATTTTTGAGAGAACAAGAAAGGGGGGAGAGAGAGAAAGAGAGTTTTAGAGAGAGAAAGTCTAGAGAGAAGAGGGGTTTCTAGAGAGAGAAAATCTAGAGAGAGAAAAGAGATTTTTAGAGAGAGAAAGTGTAGAGAGAAAAAGAGAGATTTTTAGAGAGAGAAAATCTAGAGAGAGAAAGAGAGGTTTTAGAGAAAGAGAGTCTAGAGAGAGGGGTTAGAGAGAGACTAGAGAGAGAAACTGAGGAGAGAGAAAATTAGTAGAGAGGGAGAGGAATTGTAGAGAGAGGAGAGAGAGAAGAGAGAGGAAGAGAGAGAGAAGAGGCATGTAGAGAGAAGAGAGGACAGGGGGGCAACAGCCCCCCTTTTCTCACGCACAGGGGGCTGGAAGCCCCCTGGTCGGGCATGGCCGCCGGTCACCGGCGGAGCGCCGGCGGGGCGCCAGTGCTGGGGTGGCCGGTGGCCACTCCGTGGGAGAGATAGGGAGGGGGAAGCAGCCCCCTCCCTCCAACAGGGCCACGGCCACGGCCTGTTGCCCTGGCCTGGCCAAGCTCTGGCCGCGGCAGCGCGGCCAGAGGGCAGAGAGGACGCCGGGGAGGCCACGCCGGCCCTCAGTGGCCGGCGCAGGCCAGGGGTGGCCGCCGGCCACCCCAAAAGAGAGGGGGAAAGGAGAGGGAGAAGGAGAAAAAGGGGAGAAGAGAGATGGGGCTCCGCCCCTCCTCCGCCTACGCACAGGGGGCCAGGAGGCCCCCTGGCCGCGGCAGCCGCCGGCGACTGGCCGGCGGCGCGCAGCCCCCCACCGGGGCGCCAGATCTTGAAGAAGGGGGGATGTCGCCGGGCTCCTGGGAGGGAAATAAGAAGAAAAAGGAAAAAAGGATAAGAAAAAGGAAAGGAAGAAGAAAAAGAAAAAGGAAAATAAAAAGAAAAGAAAAATGAATTGATTGAAAAGAAATTAGGGGAAAGTTTATTTAAAAGGAAATTTTGATATGATGGGACATGGGTGGCAGGTGATGTGATTGGGGGGAGTCGGCTGTCAGAGTTGACTTTGGGAGGGGAAGAAAATGAATAGTGAAGGGAAAAAAAATATTATTTAGATAGGGTAAAAATTTGACTATTTCAGAATCGCTCCAAAAATTTTAAAAAATAGAAAATAATAATTTTAGATATCCGGTGAAATCAGATTTGATAAATTCAATATATATTTCAAATTAAAAATCTTAAAATCTTCAGGCACTACCGGTCGACACCAAAACCGGTGAATTTTGATAAATCTAAAAAAATCTTAAAAAATGAATTTAGATAGAAATTGAAATTCTAAGAAGTAATGTGAAAGATATTTTGAAAATTCAATCCCGTTTGAAAACTAAAAATCTGGGAATCAGTCAGTGATGCCGACCGACACCGGTTTGGAGATTTTGCAAATAATTCTGAAAAATTTCAGAAAATCATGAAAAATCTAAAATATTGAAAAACGATATTTGAAATTGAAATCAGTCAAATCAGATTACCAGAAATATCAATTCAAGCAATGCACTAGGTTCGGGCCCCCGGTTCAGACTAGGGCGGACTCCGAGTACACGAATCCAAATCCAATACAAAACAATCACACTAATAATCATAAAAAATACAAATATAAGATAAATTAAAGAAATATGTTAGAAAAATCAGAATACGTATCTACGTACGTATTCCAGGACGGGTGTTACAGGATAGCAGGACATAATTCTCAAAATATGATAATAACAAGGCAAGCAGTAATGTGTTGGTTATAAATGATATCAAACTGGTGTCAGGTGATAACAAGCAAGGTCAGTGATAGCACGCAGGAGTCTGGTGTCTAGTAATGGCATGGTGGATATTACTATCATATATTTCAATATAAGAAAATAGAACCGATACAGGGGATTGGTAACACAAGAAAACGGTACCGATACAGAAAATCGGTACGAGTACAGAAAAACGATGCAGTTTTAGAAAATAGTACAATTAATTATTTCCAACTCATCACAATCATCAAGAAAAGAATAATAGTTGAATTATCAAGTAAATAAGCAGGCATGCAAGCAAGCGTACATTCAAGCGAAGCTAAATAAGCTGGAGCGAAGCTAACATACAGCACTAGACGCCATCACGTTCAGCGTGGTCACCACTTGCGACCCATCTAAACGCATACAATGGAGCGAGTATATGAACGCTGTTTTACTGCATGTAGCGAAGCCATGCTCAAGACGTAACTACGCTCGAACGGAGTTAGCGACAAAGTGCATAGCACTAGATCCGCCTACCAGGGGTAGCTAAAACACTTGACGGTCTGAACGCACTCCACTTTCGAGAAAGTGGGTGAAAAGATCGTAAAGGCTGAAGGGCCAGAATGCCAAGTAGATAACTGCAAAAGTGTTTCTATCAAACACACGCATATAGTAGGTAGTAACTAAGCTATCTGTAGAGTAGTGAAGCTCAGAGGCTGAGCAAGACAGGAATAAAGTAAGCGAGTAGACAAATGAACAATCAAGCGGAGCTAAGCAAGCTGGAGTCACGCCCGGTGTAGTTACCACTCATGGTGAAGCCACGATAATGTACAACAATTGCTCACAGTGTAGCTACACTCGGACGGAGTTAGTTATAGAGCACTGAGCGCTGACTCGCATACCAGGTGGAGCATAAAAGCCCAAAGGCTAAACACAACCCAAAGGTTGGGTATAAAAAGCTGGAAAGCTGAAGGCAGCCTGAAAGCTGGGTATAATCATGCACGAGATATTAGTACCACATGAGCACACATATCAACGTGATAATAACTAAACTACCGTGGACTGGAGAAGCCCGGAGGCTGAGTGGGCCAGAAGGCCAAGTAGAGAGCCCAGAAGCTAAACATTCACGAAGGGTCGGCCATGCATGATAAAAGGCAATATTAAGGCACATCACAAGCAGCATATGAGTACATGTATTACTACAAGTATTCATCACATCGATACAATACATCACACTGCTACAATACTTATGTCCACCATATGTGTCCTATACTGGTACAAACATAACACCGGTTACACGTCCAAAATACTGATACAATGCACTAATACACATATAAAGTCCCAAAAATTACACAAATTACATGAATAAAATACAAGCACTCATCAAAGCGGGAAAACCCAGAAAAGGCGAGAACACTCGCCTATAAATCTTCAAAAATCATGGTATAATTTTGAAACCCCCAAAACACGTGTACACACAGCCGGGCGATACTCACCATAACAAAAGAGAGAGGGTGCATTTTGTAGAGAGAGAAAGTAGAGAGAGACTTAGAGAGAAAAGAGAGAGAAAGAGAACTTAGAGAGAAAGAGCAAGAGAGAGAGAGTGAAGGGGAAAGGAAGAGGCTGGCCGGCTCTGCTGGCTAGGGGGTGGCCAAAAGCAGCGCCCAAACAGAGAGGAGAGAGAGAGAAGGGGAGGAGAGAGAGAGAAGAGATAAAGAGAAGGCGCAGAGAGAGAGAGAGAGAGAACAGAGAAAGGATAGATAGAGAGAACCAGGGGAAGGAGAGGGTGGATGGCTAGGTGGTAGCCGGCTAAGGGGTGGCCAGCGGTGGGTCTGGCCGCCGGCGACCCAAAATCAGAGAGAAAGAGAGGGTGAGGGAGAGAGAAGAAAGTGAGAGAAGGTGAGAGATCTAGAGAGAGACTGAAAGGGGGAAGGGGGTGACGGTAGCAACAGAGCTCCCATGACGTCGGTGGAGCCCCCAGGGCGGCAGTGATGAATCTGATCCAGCAGAAGAGGGAGAAAAGAAGAAGACGAAGAAGAATAGAAGAAAAAGAAGAGAAGAAGGAGAAAAGAAATAGAAAAGAAGAAGAAAAAGATAGAGAGAAGGCGCAGAGAGAGAGAAACAGAGAAAGGATAGATAGAGAGAACCAGGGGAAGGAGATTGTGGATGGCTAGGTGGTAGCCGGCTAAGGGGTGGCCAGCGGTGGGTCTGGCCGCCAGCGACCCAAAATCAGAGAGAGAAAGAGAGGGTGAGGGAGAGAGAAGAAAGCGAGAGAAGGTGAGAGATCTAGAGAGAGACTGAAAGGAGAGAAAGGGTGACGGTAGCAGCAGAGCTCCCATGACGTCGGTGGAGCCCCCAGGGCGGCAGTAATGGATCTGATCCAGCAGAAGAGGGAGAAAAGAAGAAGACGAAGAAGAATGGTAGAAAAAGAAGAGAAGAAGGAGAAGAGAAATAGAAAAGAAGAAGAAAAAGGAAAAGAAAGAGAATGAGAAAGGGCTCACCGGAGTTGGGGGGTCACCGGCGGGGCGGTGGCATGGCGTCACTGGCCTGGGCAGCGGCCTCCAGGGTGAAGAGAGTGAAGAGGGGAGGAAGGAAAGCAGAAGAAAACGAAGAAGAAGGAAAAGAAAAAAGGAAAAATGAGAAAAGAAAAGGAAAGAAAGAGAGAGAAGTAATGGAGAGTAAATGGGGGGTAGGCCCCATGTGGCGCGCATGCGACGAGATGGGGGAAGAAATAAAGAAAAGAAAAAGAAAAGAAAAAGAAAAGAAAGGAGTAAGATTCTGAAATAATAATATTATTATAATGTCTGAAAAAATTAACTATTCCAGAAAAATCTCAAAAAAATACCCGGAGGTAGAAAATATCATCTTGAGGGATAATGTGGAATCAATTTTTAGAAATAAAATCTCATTTTCAAATTGAAAATCTTGAAATTATCTGGTGATACTGATTGACACCAAATTCGATCGAGTTTTGATAAATTCAGAAAAATCTTCAAAAATACTTTAAGATAGAAAATGTGATTCTTAGAGATAATGTGAAAGCAGATTTTAAAAACTTAACTCAGTTTTTAAATTAAAAATCTTGAAATTGATTAGCGATACTGGCCGACACTAAATCCGGTGGAATTTTGACACATTCAGAAGAATCTTCAAAAATATATTAAGATAGAAAATATGATCTTGAGAAATAGTGTGAAAGAAGTTTTTAGAAATTCAACCCCGTTTGTAAATTAAAAAATCTGAGAATCGATCGGCGGCACTGGTCGATACCGGTTTTGAAGATTTTGCAATTTAATTCAGAAAATTTTCAGAAAATCATAAAAAATTTATAATATTAGAAAATAACATTTGAACTGAAATTGGTCAATTTTAACTATGAAAAAGATCAAATCGAATAATACACTAGGATCGAGTCCCTAGTTTAGACTAGGGCTGACTCCGAGTTCACAAATTCGGATCCAATGAAAACAATCGCATAAATAATCATAAAACAAAAATAAATATGGAAAGTAAATCGAAAAATATAATTAAAAAATATAAATATGTATCTAAGTACATATTCCGGGAATGGGGTGTTACATTCCATCGACCTTACAAAATATAAATACGTATCTAAGTACATATTGGTGAGATTATTTGTAGCTGATCATATGATGTATTTCAGCGTTTATAGGAGTTGGCAGATATTTGTATCAGTTACCAGTTGTTAGCGACACCTTTGTGTTAGTGGTTATATCTCCAGTATCTTATTTCAGATGTCAGATATTAGTTGTCAGCTACTCAGTTGTCAGATATTAGTTGTCAGCTACTCAGTTGTCAGATGTCAGATTATCAGCTAGTATTGACATCAACAGTTGTTGGAGATATCAATTACTATTACATAATAATTCACATTGATTGGTTCTTAATAAAAGACACCATAACTCGGAGAATAGGAGTAATTGCCTGATGATGCATATCGTGTATTTTGGAAGGACTTATTATGGTACCGAGTTGTAGGTTCTAATCATGAGGAACCAATGTAGTACTGGCTACCTATTTAGTTGTCAGTTGTCAGGGCTATACCCGAATTATGGCACCACACTAGTTGTCTTTTTGTGTGGGGCTGTGGTTTTTAGATATTAGAGCCTTGCGGCTTGTCCTGATTCAGTGCCAGGGGTGTTAGACCGTGGTACCGGCATGCACGGTACCCTTCCAAAATACATGCACTGCATTGGCAGGCAGTTACAACAACAATAACTTTATTTGATATGTGGGAAAACAGCTGTGGTATGGGACACAGCTAAGTACTACATTATTTGGGTTAATAATAACCAACTAGACTAGCGACATATGCTAGTTTACACATCTTGACATCAACTATTAGTTTACAGTTGTAATAGTTGCCTTATATCTTCATTCATGCTGTTATGCAGTTATCCTTTAGTTATTTGTTTATCATATTATTTAGTTATCTTATGACTGCAGTTTATCTTGTTAATATTCTGTGCGCATTGTTTATATGCACGAGTTCTCCCCTTTACACACACACTCATCAGGTCGCTTTCTGACGACCCTGGATTTGCACGTCTAGATAATGGATGCTTTGTTCTATTGTTCAGGTGTTGGATGAGACCATATATATTGTGAGGAGTTGAGCTTCTCTCTATCTGATTCTGGTATCCTCATCTCTTTTGTCTTTCTATTATTTCCTGATTCTCGTTATATCAGATTCAATTGTTATTCCATTCATTAGTTATATGATATCATGCGTGTATGCCTATATGTGATATTGCAGTAATCATGATTTATTACAGTTGGGATTTATAACTTGTTTCGGGTTACTTAAGGCTTAGCGCGTATACGTGAGCTATTTTTCTTACGTATATGCGTCACCGACTCGTGTCGCGTCTCCACTTCAGTGTATTTTGGGAAGCAGGACGTGACATATTGTCCGTTAGTTATTAATTTCTTTATATCATCCTGTTCCAGATTATTGTTTAATATTCTGTGATCATGATTATTAATGCGCACACACTGCATTATTTCGATTGTACCGTTAATCACTATATTGTTCATTTTTATCATTGATTCTTGATATCATCATTGATTCCACCTCATGATCGTTCTACCTTATCTTACATATCATGTTTGTATCTCGTTACTATTCATGTATGCATCCATCTAAAGTTGACATTACTGTTTGTATGTGTTAGATCCTGACACATAAACCTATATTGATTAATGGATGAGATTATTTATCCATTGATATTATAATCTGAATTGTTCAAGGATAATTGAGTATTAGATGTAATACATATCTTGATCTTATAGGATTTTTAGAAATTATTGAATATTTAATATTGAGGAAATCAAGATTATTATATTGGATTAACTTATGATATTTGAATGGTTATACATGTATATTATATGAAATGAAAGAACTTATGTTACCAAATTACAGAAAAAAATACCGTTGCCATGTATACATGGATACACACACTGATAGTAATTGAATCTAGTTATTTAGGTAGCGCTGATAATTAAATACTCTCACTGGGTGAGAAAATTGATAGAAGAGATGGTATCAGTATTTTGGGTGGACCTAAGATATAGGTTGCGCCTGAAATAAGGGTTCCACTGCAGGGTTCCTGGGGATGATTGACATCCATCTGATATTATTATTGTTACTGAGTACCAAGCGGTACGGGCCTGGTTCAGCGCCAAGTATCTGGGGACGTGGTCCCGGGTATGTACCGGACCCACCTAAAGCACAAAACCTGTCTTTATCTATTAATTTCAAATAACAACAATTCAATAATATACTTTTGATGAAAAATTACTGTATATAAAAATAATAGGCATGTAAATATTAAACCGTTAACATATGTCACACCATGCATGCATGGTTTTCTTGTACATGATCTATCGTCTCGATTTTTCCTGTTATTGTTATTACTTTCAGTTCCCGATACTGCTAATCATATTGTTCTTATTTCAGTGCCTTGCACTGTTACTGTATTTTCATATTCTCTTTTTTATTGTTCTTCTTCTTTCGTGTACTCTTACTAATCTGCTTCTGCGGACCTCTATTATTTTTCAGTATCTAGATCAAAAAGCCGATAAAGAGAGCTGATCGTAGAACATTTTCTGATCCAGTTGTTCTCTGATGAGTTTAGCTTCTTTTTCTTGACTTGTCTTATTCAGATATGGTGGATGATATTGTTGATGTTTCTGTATTTCATATATGTGATTTTTTTTTTGTGCTTGGTTGTATATGCATATATGTTTGCTATCCTGCTTATTTTGACAGCTTAAGGTAGTCATGAAAGAGATTTTCCCGCTTCATGAGTATCTGCTCGCCATCGCCACGTACCGTACTCCGTATTTTGGGAAGCGGGGCGTGACATGATTTTCTTGGTATCAGAGCCAGCTAAGTTATATGCTATATATACAATCAGGCCACATATATGATAATCATTCACGAAATTATTTGAGTAAACAGTCATTTGACCCCCTCCTCTGACTCAATGCTTGTACAATCGATCCCCAAGAACCCTTGAGCCATCACCCTGATGTGACTTTCCATTCATATAGTCATCATACCTACTCTGTCCCCTTGATCATGTCTCATATGACTATTCTTGGTTTAGATTGATGATAGTTATTTTGAGGATTTAACCTAATTATTTGGATGAAGAAGAATAATTGAGATGATCATTGTGAATTATCTTACAATTAATTTTATGGGAAACTTTGATTTGAAGCTTGGAGATTTATGTCCACTAAGGAATCTCAGTAAGATGAGGACTTAAGATAATAATTATGCCTGGATTAAATAAGGATCTGGTTACATCACATATATTGGATTTAGAGATATGGATCTTGGAGTGATAATCAGATCAATAATTATAATCATTACCTTGGATAAAATATGACTATACCTTGAATCAAATTGCTTGGATTAGTTCTGAGGATTAGAATCTCGATGTTTTCAAATCTAAGTAATATTTTAAGAATATCTATCATAGTTTGAGGTTTTTGAGTTAATCCTATGACTCTTAAGAATATGATAATTGGAATACCTTAATAATTTGAGAATCCTGTGATCATTTGATTGAGGAGTCATAGATGAAAGGGATAGATAGATATACTTGGATTCTTATGAAGATCAATGAGTTTAAAACTCAAGTTTTGAAGATTTGTAGCAGATATATTAAAGTAAGAATATAGAGACCAATTTGAAAGATATATTGAGGGTCGAGACAATAACTAATTTTTATCATTGGCACATTTTTTGAAGACTTAATAGTTATTGACTGTTGAGTGAGATTTTCCATCAGTGACTGTTACCTTGACTGATGATCTTCCAATAGCGGCCATGTGATCTGAAATTGTGTTACCGTGATGTTTTGAATGAATATAAAACATGTACTCGAGGATTTGTGATTATTTGGGATCTTAATAGTTTTTGAGAAATAACAAACAGAGGTGATTATTTGAGCAATATGTGGGTAATCTCAGAGATAATCTAATTTTGAAGTGATGTTACAAGGATAATAATGTAATTAAGATATCTGAAATTTTCTTCGATGTGATCATAGTGGATCAAAATACCTAATAGAATAAAATCAGTGGAGTATAGTTACCGATAGACCTTAAGGATTTGATCTATAAATGGTGGGAGTAATCTTATCAGATGAATATGGCTATAGTTGATCGAAGGACTAAAATAATATTAAGGATGACTAATTATGAACTCTAGAAGGTCAAACCCATGGACTTATGGTGATACTCGTTGCAGAAGGATACCTTGGATCATGACTCATGTTGTCTTGATATTGGGTTATATCATAATGACACGACTATGGATCTGGGATAATTCTAACTCTCATAGATACTGCTTTGATTCATATGTCGACGCCTTGCCAAATTTCGAGGAGGAAATTCTTTTTATAAGGTGGGTAGGATTGTATCCCTCGGTTCCCAATGTACGTGTGTCAATACTAGTATCTGATACCTGATTTCATCATCTTAGTAGCTAGATTGAGGTCGTTTCAGTTTAAGATATTATTTTTCAGTATTTTGAATTTTTCTGAATTTTTCAGAATTTGTTTTGAGAATTATTAGAGAAGAATCTCAATTCGGGATCGATCGGTGCCACAGACTGACTCCGTGATTTTTAATTAACAATCGGGGATGAATTTTGGAGATCCAACTTCAACAAGGTTCAGAATGTCATCTTCTACTTTTGAGATTTTTGAGGTATTTTCTGAATTTTTAGGAGTTTAATCCAATAAACTAATAATTAAATATTGAATTATATAAAAAATGAAATTAAAAATAATAAAATAAAATAATAATTTAATTTGGGATAATTTTGCGGCTACAGGGGCTTAAACCCAGGTCAACCTTGAGGGAGAGGAATAAGTTAACCATGATACCACTTTGGCATGTGGTCAAAAGGCCCAAGCCCAATTATTTAAACCTCCCTTTAACTCCCCCCATCTTCTCTAACTTCTCCCACTCTCACTAACTTCTCCCACACTTTCTCCCCCTTATTCTCACTCACCACAACTGAACCCACTACTCCTTCCACGTAACCTAACTCTCAAGGGTTGCCTAGGAGGTGCGGTGCCTGTATAAGAGACAATTCCACCATTCTCATCCCTACTCAAACCATATTGAAACATTCAAGTCTCTCTCTTTTCCTCTTCTCTCTCACTTTCTCTTTTAAACTTGCGAGATTCTGAAGTGCTGGACGAGGAGAAGAAGGTTCAGACTGAAAGGAAGCGTTTTAGGTATTTATTTTTGTATTTTCATAGAATTTAGTTCTTTGAGGTATTTCATCGAACACGTTGTACACGCTGGGTTAACACTACTAATTTCACCATGTAAAACATATGCTAAAATCCCAATAAAATTATATAGAATATCTAAGATATGCCTCCTAATTATAATAATTTTTAATTGATTTTTAGAAATTTATTTTCAATCAAAAACATTAGAAGCTGGCCGAGTCTGGTCAGGCCAGACCAGACTCTCGCCCGAGTCTAGTAAGGCCAGACCAGGTTGGCCTGGGCCTGGTCGGGCCAGCCCAGGCTAGACCAGACCCAGTCTAAGTCTGGGTCTGCGCACCAGACCCGGGTTCGGGTTTGTTCGAACCCGACCCAAATTTAAAAAAAAAAGAAAAAGAAAGAGAAAAAGAAAGAAAGGAAAAAGAAAAAGAAAAAGAAAAAAGAAAAAACTAAAAGATAATAAAATATGTAGAAAATTACTGTTGTATTTTACTATAGCAAACTCAGACCCAAACCCATTATTGTAGCAAACCAGTTACTGCAGCAAACAAACCCATTAAGCCTTTTATTGATTTTTAGGTTTATTTTAATTCAAAAAATTTCAGAAAATTCAAAAATTCACAAACTAAATTTGAGACTCCATAAGATTATTTTGAGTCTAATATTACTTAGAATAATATGAAATTAAATATTCTTTATAATTATTATTTAATAATCATTTATTTAAAAATTTCCAATAAATTTTTAAATATCACAAAAAATATAAAATTCATTTCAGTGATATGTAAAGATTATACATCAATTTATTAGTTTATGCATGTATTTTATCACGAAATTATATTTTTAAATGATTACTAAAATTCAGAAATTGAATTATTTGAATATATTAATCAACAAAAATTATAATAAAATAGTAAAAAATTATTTTCTCATTCAACTTCTCACTTAATAAATAACATGTCAAGTCTCTAATTAATACACACAATATTTAGGCCGCGAATCTTACCTACAGCCGGTTGTAGTTACGGAAAATCAGATTCCAACGACATCAGGTAAGTGTACACGATTCCTTCTCCTTGATTTTTCTGTTGAGTTAATATTGTCCGTTAGTTATTAATTTCTTTATTCATCGTGTTCCTGATTATTGTTAACATTCTGTGATCATGATTATTAGTGCGCACACACTGCATTATTTTCGATTGTAACGTTAATCACTGTATTGTTCATTTTTACCATTGATTCTTGATATCATCATCGATTTCACCTCATGACCGTGTTACCTTATCTTACATATCATGTTTGCATCTCGTTAATGTACATGCATGCATCTAACTACAGTTGACATTATTGCTTGTATGTGTTAGATCCTGGCACATAAACCTATATTGATTAATGGATGAGATTATTTATCGATTGATATTATAAGCTGGATTGTTCGAGGTTAATTGAGTATTGGATGTAATAAATATCTTGATCTTTTAGGATTTTCAGAAATTATTGAATATTTAATATTGAGGAAATCGAGATTATTATATTGGATTAACTTATGATATTTGAATGGTTATGCATGTATATTATATGAAATGAAAGAATTTATGTTACCAAAATTTTTAAAAAAATACTGTTGCTATGTATACATGGATACACACACTGATATTGAATGAATCTAGTTATTTAGGTAGCACTGATAATTAAATGCTCTCATTGGGTGGGAAAATTGATAGAAGAGACGACATTGGTATTTTGGCTGGACTTAGGATAAAGATTTCGCAGCCGAAATGAGAGTTCCACTGCAGGGTTCCCAGAGATGACTGATATCCATCTGATATTATTACTGTTACTGTTACTGTAACACCCCATCCTCAGTATACGTACACAGTTATATGTCCTGATTTTTGGAGTGATTTTTTTTATTTTATTTTCTGTTATTTGAATTCTTACTCATATAGCAGTACTGCATGATTTGACCTTTTTGGTATTCAGATTTGACCGATTTCAGTTTCAAATATTATTTTTTAATATTCTAGATTTTTCATGATTTTCTGGAATTTTTCAGAATTTAATTGTAAATCTTCAAAACCGGTGTCCGCCAGTTTCGCTGACCGACTTTCAGATTTTTAATTTACAAATAGAGAAAACGTCTTTCACAGTATTTCTTAAAATCATGTTTTCTATCTAAATGAATTTTTTAGAATTTTTAGAATTTATCAAAATTTCACTGGATTTGGTGTCGGCCAGTATCACTGGTTGATTCCAGGAATTTAATTCACAATTGGGATTAAATTTCTAGATTCCGCTTTCACATTCCTTTTTAAAATTGTATTTTCTTCTTCAAGCATTTTCTGAGATTTTTCAGATTTTATCAAAAATCCAGCCTACCCGGTGTAGACACCGTTCACAGTGGATTTCTGGATTTTTATTTTGAAAATGGAATTGAATTTCTGAAAACCGATTTCACTAAAAATCTTAAAATAATATTTCTTATTTTTGAGAATTTTGGGAGACTTTTCGAGATACTTTATTTTTTAGGCTTTTCTTGAGTTTCCGGTGTTTTCCCAGATACCGAATTCTGTCCGTATAATTTATTATTTTCTCTCTCATTGCCTAACGCGAGATCTACCAACTCTGAACTCAGCAATTAATGCGGAGACTCTCTCCATCCCGCATTTAATGTTCCGTCCTTCAAAAGAAATCAACTCAGATCATGACACCCATGCTTTTTCGTCTTATTCTACCAACGCAACCTCGTATTTCTTGAACGCAAAGTTTTCTACTGCGTCCAGCAATTGCTAGACGCATGTTTGCAATGAGACGCAGCCTTATGAGGAGACTCAACTTTGAATGAAGGCTTGTTTCATTCAATAGAATATTATATAATTTCTCTCTCTTATATATATAACCACCCCCCTTTATATCTTCTCCTCTCCTTTTCATTTCTTCCTTCCTCCTCCAACAGCAAACGCACCACCCATAAAAACAGCAGCCAAGCCCTTCTTGGCTGGCCACTTTCTCCATTTTTTTCCAACATCAAACTCCACCAACTCCTCCACCATTCTCCTCTCCATCTACTCCTCCATTCCAACTACAACAACAAACCAAAACATCATCTCCATCACCATCTTCTTCCTCTTCTTTTCCACCAAACAACCCATCATCTCTACCAACTTCACCACCATTTTCACCACCACCTACACCACCTAAACACCACCAAGCACACCATCTTCTTCTCCTCGTCATTCTCTTTCCAACGAACTATAGGTTCGTCCTCCGAAATATCGTTTGCAAAACTCCATTTCTCCATATTGAACTACACTTGCACCACTATCAACCCTCTCTTTTGAGGCCTTGTCCACCCACTCCAGCCAACTCCGGCCAACTCCGGTCGCCGTCGGCGAACACCGGCCAAGACACGATCGTCATATCTCCCCCCTTCTCTTCTTTCTTTCTCTCTTTCTTTCCCTTGCAAATCTTTCATTCCTTCATCCTTTCTTTTCTTCCACTTTCTTTTCCTTTCTTTTCTTTTCAAAAAGAACCTGCGTCTACCCCTCTCCCTTTCCTTCGTCTTCTCCTCTCTCTCTTTCTTGCGTCTCTCACTTTCCCTGTCACTCACTTTCTCTTGTTAATTACTAGACGCGGATTATATCCTTGCGTCCGAGTAATTATTCAACGCGATCCTCGCGTTCTTTTGTCAACGCGACGCGGAGTTTACGCTCGCGTCTACGATCTCTTCGTGTCCTTGCTGAAACGCAGGTCTCGAACCCTGCGTTTGTGACTTCTTCGCAACGCGACTCTCGCGTCTGCGTTTTCCTGTATTATAAAACGCGGGTCTCAGACCCCGCGTTTGTAGCATCAACGCGGCGCTATCCCCGCGTCTACGACCCCTGCGTCTTCATTCTCACTTTTCTGATTCATCCTTCTCCTTCTCTCTTTTTATATATATATAATATTGGTTACTTGGACTCCGGAGCTTGGAATTTCCCGGTGTATTTCTTAAAGCTTTAGGCGAGTGTTCTCGCCATCCTTCAGATTTTCATGCCTTGCCATGATTGACTAATAGTACATTATTTTCCCGGCACATTTGCATGCATCATGCTACTACTGGATACTTACCCCGCAATATCACGTTAATACCTGACTTTAGATTATCATATTTGCGGGAATCTTGTTCTTGCCATCCTGTATTATATACAGTGACTTGAAATGACAATATTCATGACTCTTTAACTCCTGATCTTGCCAGGCACTTGCTTTCCCATAAATTGATATTTAAATAATAAATCATAAAAAGGAACAACTGCATCGGGTCGGGGGAAATTTGCGGCTATCAATATATGTTCGTGTTTACAGTGGCGCTAGGTATGTTGTGCAACTAAAATTTTCAGTCTGACCTGTGGGCCTCCAGCGACTGAGGGGAGTGCTGGCTCCCTCCTTCTTGGTACCATCTTGATAAGGGCATTCTATAAGACCCTCCTGTAGGCCTTGCGGCCGGTTCCATGCACCAGCAATGGAACGTCCTGGACCGTGGTCCCGGGCATGTACGGGACCCACTGTAAACATTGTTCATTGATATCCCCGTTGGTTTCCAATAACAGCCTCAATTTACTCATATGTGGATGTATGTGTACTGGGACGCTATTACACATACCTAGACATACGGGTAGAACGAGTAATAAGTATAATATTAAAAATGGCAGAGATAGATTTATTCAGGCCTTATTACTTTCACTTTATGCCTCCATTTCATGCTTACTGTACATGTACACTCAACACAGTTTCTGATGCTTAATACTGTTTGATTATATTAACACATGCATGTACTTATCTTTACATGACACTTGGCTTTCACCTACATATTCGTTAGGGAGTTTCTGACTCCCCTGAACTTGCATGTTCAGGTTCTGAAGCCTGGATTGAAGAGGAGCCCTCCACTGAAGACCAAGCCTATCTCTCGGAGCAGGCTGACTTGTCCTAGCTCCTATTCCTGAACCTTCCTGCTAGCTCGGGGATCTTCTTCTCAGCCCGTGAGCACCTTTTGCTGTACAGATTGTAATTTTTACTTTTGTACCTGACTGTGATATATTGTACATGTACCTATATATCACGCTCTGTGATAACTTTGTAATCCTTATGTTGGAATGTATATTGCCACGTGTTTCCGTACTCTGATTCTTGTCTGTACTGATGCTTAGCGTATATACGTGAGGGTATTTCTGACCTGCGTATGTACGTCGCAGTAACGTCTCCGTATCCCTCGGATCGGGGCGTTACAGGTTGGTATCAGAGCCCAGGCTCTCACACCTACAGTACAACCCAATTGCAAATTAATAGGATCTTAATTTGCAGTTGGAATTCATGAGTTTCAGTTATACATTCCAACTACAATGTACAAAGTTATCCATTCCTTCTTGATATTCCTTCCCTTGATTCCTAAAGTCCATCTATCTTTTGCTTTCGCTCCTCTTTCAGACATCTTTTACCAACATAGATATGGATAGAAGGTCAGGACGTAACAACTCCGGGCAGTCACAGGACGGGCCCATAGGGGGAAACGCTGATATTCTAAGAGTTATCCAAAATATGGTGGAGAATCAGCAAAGGCAGACCGAACTCCTTCGGCAAGGATTGATAGCAGCTCCTCAAGAACGAAGGCCGGGCAACGTGTCAGACTTCAGGCGGTTGCAGCCGGCTATATTTACAGGGGAAGAGAGACCGCTGGATGTCGAGCAATGGCTAATCGACACAACAGATCTCTTGAAGGCAGCACGGGTTCCAGAGGAAGATCGGGTGGAGGTCGCCAAGATCCAACTAAAGGATGTGGCTAGAAACTGGTGGTTAGCTGAAGAAGCGAGACTGGATAAACCCATCACTTGGGACCAGTTCTCTAAAAGCTTTTATGATAGATTCTTTCCTACCACAGCTCAGAAGGAGATGGAAGAGCAATTCATCCGACTTCAACAATGGAACTGGTCTGTTGATGAATATGCTGCTGAGTTCTTAAGGCTGAGTCGTTTTGCTCCGTATATGATAGCTGATGAGGAGAAACGAGCAAGCAGATTTCAGCAGGGCTTACAAATGGATATTCAAGTCCTTTTGATTCCCCAGCAGCTAAAAACATATTCCCAGGTCCTCACTGTAGCTCGAGAAGTGGAGCGAGGATTGGAGAAAAAGAATCTTGATCAGAGAAGGAAACAGGCCATGAAGAGGCCATTCCAGCAATTGGGCGGAGGAGGTCCAGTCAGAGCTGCAAAAGCCCCGATGTTTAGAAGACCATTTCGACCAGCCCCTCTTCAGATAACTCAACCACTTCCTATATGTGCTTATTACAAGAGGACAGGCCACACTCAGCAAGAGTGTCGTAGGGCCAACGGATTATGCCTGGCATGTGGATCTGGTGATCACACAATAGAAGGATGTCCCCATAAGAGAACTGGGATGATGAACAGGACCCTACCGGCACTTCCTGCACCTATTGGACAGAGAAACCCAGGACCGATGGTTGGAAGGACCCCTCTCCCTCCGCGACAACAGGTTTTTCGCCCAGCTCCGAGGGGCGGAAGAACAACAGCAGGTCGTGGAAGAGGACGGGCCTACAACTTGACAGCAGAAGAGGCCCAAACTTCTGGAGAAGTGGTGACAGGTAAGATCATGGTGCACTCTAAACCTGTTTTAGCCCTCTTTGATTCTGGCGCTTCTCATTGTTACATATCAGATAGTTTCACTGCTTTGCACTCTATACCTGTTGAGTATTTAGACCACCAGTGGGAGATTAGTACCGGTAATGGGGTGGTCATCTCTAATAAAATTTGTGTAGATTGTCCGGTGGAACTATGTAACAGGACATTAACAGTGGATATGCTCGTACTAGATACTAAAGGGTACGACATAATCTTAGGCATGACTTGGCTCAGCAAATACCATGCGATTATTGATTATCGAAACAAGAAAGTCATTTTCAGAATACCGCTTCAGCCTGAGTTCCAATTTGAAGGAGAACATAAGCCTGCAAAGGGTAAAACACAGATGACTGCTGCTGAGATCCAGGAAAAGAGAGTACCAGTTTGGAATGAGTTTCCAGAAGTATTTAAAGAGATCTCAGGACTTCCACCTGACAGAGTAATTGAGTTCTCCATTGATATCATTCCGGGTACAGTCCCAATATCTAAAGCTCCATACAGAATGGCGCCCACCGAATTAGAAGTTCTAAAGAAGCAGTTACAGGAATATTCTGACAAGAGATTGATAAGACCAAGTACTTCACCATGGGGAGCTCCAGTGCTATTGGCCAACAAGAAAGATGGTGGTAAGAGGTTGTGTATAGACTACAGAGAACTAAACAAGGTTACCATCAAGAATAAGTATCCTTTACCAAGAATTGATGACCTTTTTGATCAACTTCATGGGGCCCGGGTGTTTTCAAAGTTGGATTTACAATCGGGTTACCACCAACTAAAGGTGAAGAAAGAAGATATTCCGAAGACAGCATTCCGAACTCGCTATGGTCATTACGAATTTCTAGTCATGTCCTTCGGAGTAACCAATGCCCCATCTGTCTTTATGGATTTAATGAACCGAGTTTTCTCGCCATATTTGGACCAGTTTGTCGTGGTGTTCATCGATGATATCTTGATATATTCAAAAAACGACAGAGAACATGCAGAACACTTGAGAATAGTGCTACAGACTCTCCGGCAGGAACAACTTTATGCAAAGCAAAGAAAGTGTGAGTTCTGGTTAGACCGTATAGCTTTCTTGGGTCATATAGTTTCAGAAGAAGGAATTTCAGTCGACGCTAACAAGATCCAGGCAATAAAAGATTGGCCAATCCCAAGGACAGTAACAGAAATTAAAAGCTTTATTGGATTAGCCGGGTATTACAGGAGATTTGTCCAAGACTTTTCCAAAATCGCAGCCTCATTAACAAAGCTCACCAGAAAGGGAGAAAGGTATCAATGGTCAGAGGAATGTACTGCAGCATTTGAACAATTAATGGAAAGACTAATTTCAGCTCCAATCTTGAAGACTCCCTCGGGAACAGGAGGGATGGTTATATATAGTGATGCATCCGGAAAGGGCCTAGGATGTGTATTAATGCAGCATGGTCATGTCATAGCTTATGCATCTAGGCAATTGAAACCACATGAGAGAAATTACCCAACCCATGACTTAGAACTGGCGGCGGTAATATTTGCATTGAAGATCTGGAGACACTACCTTCTGGGGGACAAAGTATTGATCTATACTGATCATAAGAGTCTTAAGTATATCTTCACACAGAAAGAATTAAACATGAGGCAAAGGCGGTGGCTTGAAATGATGGTCGACTATGACATAGACTTACAGTACCATCCTGGTAAGGACAATACAGTCCCAGATGCGTTAAGCAGGAGACCAGAGAATAAAGTATTATTACAACTTACTCAACAGAAGGAATTGCTTCAGGAAATCATGAAGTTGGACTTAATGCTGATACAAGGAGCTGATGAGTCAGGTCAACTAATGACCTTCCAGATTCAACCAACCCTGATAAGTGAAATTAAGGAAGCCCAAAAGGGGACCCCAGATTGCAGAAATTCAGGGCTCAAGTAGAAGCTGGATTAAGGACTGATATCTGTATTCATTCGGATAATGCACTTTATTTTGGTGACAGAATTTGTGTACCCCAAGGGAAGTTCGGCAGAAAGTTTTGGCAGAGGCACACAGTTCAGCTTATTCCATACACCCAGGAGGAAATAAAATGTATCAAGACTTGAAGCGGAAGTTTTGGTGGAATGCCATGAAGAGGGAGATAGCCCAGTATGTGGCAAAATGCTTGGTTTGTCAGCAAATAAAGGCAGAACATCAGAGAACAGCTGGACTTCTACAACCGTTGCCGATACCCGAATGGAAGTGGGAACATATCACCATGGATTTTGTTACAGCTCTACCCCGCAGTCCTAAGGGTAACAATGCAGTATGGGTGATCGTTGATCGCCTCACAAAAGCAGCTCACTTCCTACCTTTCAGAGTAGGTCAGTCAATAGAAGTTCTTGCAGATAAATATATGAAAGAAATTGTTCGACTGCATGGAATTCCAGTTAGCATCGTGTCAGATAGAGACACGAGATTCCGATCACATTTCTGGGAAAGTCTCCAAGAAAATTTAGAAACTCGTCTGAAATTTAGTACCTCATATCATCCCCAGACAGATGGACAATCTGAACGAACTATCCAAATCCTTGAAGACATGTTACGAGCCTGTATGATAGGATTTAAGGGGTCATGGGAAGACTATATACATTTGGTAGAATTCTCTTATAATAACAGCTATCAGGCCAGTATCAAGATGGCTCCATTTGAAGCACTATATGGCAGGAAATGCAGGTCGCCAATATGTTGGGATGAAGTCGGCGAAAGAAGACTTATGGGACTAGACATTCTAGTTCAGACAACAGATAAAGTCTGAATTATCAGAGATCATCTCCGGGCAGCACAGAGCCGACAAAAGAGTTGGGCAGACACAAATAGAAGACCGTTGGAATTCAGAGCAGGTGATCATGTATTTTTAAAGATATCACCCACCAAAGGGGTAATCCGGTTCGGTACTCGTGGGAAACTTAGTCCAAGATACATCGGCCCATTTGAAATTTTGGATCGCGTGGGAGATGTGGCTTACCGATTGGCATTGCCACCATCTTTAGAAGGAGTACATAATGTATTCCATGTATCACAGCTGAGAAAGTATGTCAAGGATGAGAGTCACATTCTAGATCACTCAGAATTAGAACTACAACCAGATTTATCCTACAAGGAGCAGCCAATGGCCATTCTGGACAGAAGTGTCAAAACATTGAAAAATCGGGCAATACCATTGGTACTAGTTTCTTGGAATAGGCATGCCCCAGGAGAAGCTACGTGGGAACGAGAGGATATTATTCGTGAACGTTACCCCCAACACTTTCCATCTTAGTTGGTAAAATTCCTTGCCCCTATTCTTAACATCCCCATTATCGAAATTTCGAGGACGAAATTTTTGATAAGGTGGATGGATTGTAACACCCCATCCTCAGTATACGTACACAGTTATATGTCCTGATTTTTGGAGTGATTTTTTTTATTTTATTTTCTGTTATTTGAATTCTTACTCATATAGCAGTACTGCATGATTTGACCTTTTTGGTATTCAGATTTGACCGATTTCAGTTTCAAATATTATTTTTTAATATTCTAGATTTTTCATGATTTTCTGAAATTTTTCAGAATTTAATTGTAAATCTTCAAAACCGGTGTCGGCCAGTTTCGCTGACCGACTTTCAGATTTTTAATTTACAAATAGAGTTGAAAATATTAAAACGGCTTTCACAGTATTTCTTAAAATCATGTTTTCTATCTAAATAAATTTTTAGAATTTATCAAATTTCACTGGATTTGGTGTCGGCTAGTATCACTGGTTGATTCCAGGAATTTTAATTCACAATTGGGATCAAATTTCTGGATTCCGCTTTCACATTCCTTCTTAAAATTGTATTTTCTTCCTTCAGGCATTTTCTGAGATTTTTCAGATTTTATCAAAAATCCAGCCTACCCGGTGTAGACACCGTTCACAGTAGATTTCAGGATTTTTATTTTGAAATGGAATTGAATTTCTGAAAACCGATTTCACTAAAAGTCTTAAAATAATATTTCTTATTTTTGAGAATTTTTGGGAGACTTTTCGAGATACTTTATTTTTTGGGCTTTTCTTGAGTTTCCGGTGTTTTCCCAGATACCGGAATTCTGTCCGTATATTTTATTATTTTCTCTCTCATTGCCTAACGCGAGATCTACCAACTCTGAACTCAGCAATTAATGCGGAGACTCTCTCCATCCCGCATTTAATGTTCCGTCCTTCAAAAGAAATCAACTCAGATCATGACACCCATGCTTTTTCGTCTTATTCTACCAACGCAACCTCGTATTTCTTGAATGCAAAGTTTTCTACTGCGTCCAGCAATTGCAAGACGCAGGTTTGCAATGAGACGCAGCCTTTATGAGGAGAAGCAACTTTGAATGAAGGCTTGTTTCATTCAATAGAATATTATATAATTTCTCTCTCTTATATATATAACCACCCCCCTTTATATCTTCTCCTCTCCTTTTCATTTCTTCCTTCCTCCTCCAACAGCAAACGCACCACCCATAAAAACAGCAGCCAAGCCCTTCTTGGCTGGCCACTTTCTCCATTTTTTTCCAACACCAAACTCCACCAACTCCTCCACCATTCTTCTCTCCATCTACTCCTCCATTCCAACTACAACAACAAACCAAAACATCATCTCCATCACCATCTTCTTCCTCTTCTTTTCCACCAAACAACCCATCATCTCTACCAACTTCACCACCATTTCCACCACCACCTACACCACCTAAACCACCACCAAGCACACCATCTTCTTCTCCTCGTCATTCTCTTTCCAACGAACTATAGGTTCGTCCTCCGAAACATCGTTTGCAAAACTCCATTTCTCCATATTGAACTACACTTGCACCACTATCAACCCTCTCTTTTGGGGCCTTGTCCACCCACTCCGGCCAACTCCGGCCAACTCCGGTCGCCGCCGGCGAACACCGGCCAAGACACGATCGTCATATCTCCCCCCTTCTCTTCTTTCTTTCTCTCTTTCTTTCCCTTGCAAATCTTTCATTCCTTCCTCCTTTCTTTTCTACCACTTTCTTTTCCTTTCTTTTCTTTTCAAAAAGAACCTGCGTCTACCCCTCTCCCTTTCCTGCGTCTTCTCCTCTCTCTCTTTCCTGCATCTCTCACTTTCCCTGTCACTCACTTTCTCTTGTTAATTACTAGACGCGGATTATATCCTTGCGTCCGAGTAATTATTCAACGCGATCCTCGCGTTCTTTTGTCAACGCGACGCGGAGTTTACGCTCGCGTCTACGATCTCTTCGTGTCATTGCTGAAACGCAGGTCTCGAACCCTGCGTTTGTGACATCTTCGCAACGCGACTCTCGCGTCTGCGTTTTCCTGTATTATAAAACGCGGGTCTCAGACCCCGCGTTTGTAGCATCAACGCGGCGGTATCCCCGCGTCTACGACCCCTGCGTCTTCATTCTCACTTTTCTGATTCATTCTTCTCCTTCTCTCTTTTTATATATATAATATTGGTTACTTGGACTCCGGAGCTTGGAATTTCCCGGTGTATTTCTTAAAGCTTTAGGCGAGTGTTCTCGCCATCCTTCAGATTTTCATGCCTTGCCATGATTGACTAATAGTACATTATTTTCCCGGCACATTTGCATGCATCATGCTACTACTGGATACTTACCCCGCAATATCGCATTAATACCTGACTTTAGATTATCATATTTGCGGGAATCTTGTTCTTGCCATCCTGTATTATATACAGTGACTTGAAATGACAATATTCATGACTCTTTAACTCCTGATCTTGCCAGGCACTTGCTTTCCCGTAAATTGATATTTAAATAATAAATCATAAAAAGGAACAGCTGCATCGGGTCGGGGGAAATTTGCGGCTATCAATATATGTTCGTGTTTACAGTGGCACTAGGTATGTTGTGCAACTAAAATTTTCAGTCTGACCTGTGGGCCTCCAGGCGACTGAGGGGAGTGCTGGCTCCCTCCTTCTTGGTACCATCTTGATAAGGGCATTCTATAAGACCCTCCTGTAGGCCTTGCGGCCGGTTCCATGCACCAGCAATGGAACGTCCTGGACCGTGGTCCCGGGCATGTACGGGACCCACTGTAAACATTGTTCATTGATACCCCCGTTGGTTTCCAATAGCAGCCTCGATTTACTCATATGTGGATGTATGTGTACTGGGACGCTATTACACATACCTAGACATACGGGTAGAACGAGTAATAAGTATAAATATTAAAATGGCAGAGATAGATTTATTCAGGCCTTATTACTTTCACTTTATGCCTCCATTTCATGCTTACTGTACATGTACACTCAACACAGTTTCTGATGCTTAATACTGTTTGATTATATTAACACATGCATGTACTTATCTTTACATGACACTTGGCTTTCACCTACATATTCGTTAGGGAGTTTCTGACTCCCCTGAACTTGCATGTTCAGGTTCTGAAGCCTGGATTGAAGAGGAGCCCTCCACTGAAGACCAAGCCTATCTCTCGGAGCAGGCTGACTTGTCCTAGCTCCTTCTGTTCCTGAACCTTCCTGCTAGCTCGGGGATCTTCTTCTCAGCCCGTGAGCACCTTTTGCTGTACAGATTGTAATTTTTACTTTTGTACCTGACTGTGATATAATGTACATGTACCTATATATCACGCTCTGTGATAACTTTGTAATCCTTATGTTGGAATGTATATTGCCACGTGTTTCCGTACTCTGATTCTTGTCTGTACTGATGCTTAGCGTATATACGTGAGGGTATTTCTGACCTGCGTATGTACGTCGCAGTAACGTCTCCGTATCCCTCGGATCGGGGCGTTACAGTTACTGTTACTGTTACTGAGTACCTAGTGGTACGGGCCTGGTTTAGCGCCAGGCATCTGGGGCATGGTCCCGGATATGTACGGGACCCACCTAAAGCACAGAAGCCGTCTCTATTTATTAATTTCAAATAACAACAATATAATAGTATACTTTTGATGAAAAATTACAATATATAAAATATAGTAGGCATGTAAATGTTAAACTGTTAACATATGTCACACCATGCATGCTCGGTCTTCTTGTACATGATCTATCGTCCCGATTTTTCATGTTACTGTTATTACTTATAGTTTCCGATATTGTCAATCATATTGTTCTTATTTCAATGTCTTACTTGCACTGTTACTGTATCTTCATATTCTCTCTTATATTGTTTTTTTTTTCTTTCGTGAACTCTTACTGGTCCGCTTCTGACGAGCCTCTATCATTTTTCAGTGTCTAGAGCAGAAAACCGATATAGAGAGCTGATCGTAGAACATATTCTGATTCAGTTGTTCTCAGATGAGTTTAGTTTCTTTTTCTTGACTTGTCTTATTCAGATATGGTGGATGATATTGTTGATGTTTCTGTATTTCATATATGCGATTTTTTTCTTTTTGCTTGGTTGTATATGCATATACGTGTGCTATCCTACTCATTTTGACAACTTAAGGTACTCATGAAAGAGATTTCCCTCTTCATGAATATTTGTTGGCCATCGTTCCGTACCGTTTTTCATATTTTGAGAAGCGGGACGTGACATTTTAGGTTTAAGGCGAGAGGTCACTCTGTTCGACTTTTTCTTATGCATCTCACTAAAAGTATGTTTCCATTCCTCATCATTTTCCAAAGAAATACCTATTGCATTAGCAAGACACCGTCGCAATCTTGACGCAAGGTCTTGGACTGTATTGCCGCATGGATGAAATTCGCTGCATCTGTGTGATTGTCACCTCCCACCATTGTCTCTGTTATTGGCCCCTGCTTGCTTGCGACCCGCACTGCATGATGTTTTTGGGACCAAAGGCCGAATTGTTTTTCTTCACTTTTACGCTCGCATTTTTCCTGTCCTGATGACAGGACATTTGACATATGGACGGACGAAGGATTGGGCTGCACCTCAAAGCTTCATTTTCTCTTTTGTTGTATGATTGGCCTCTTAATAATTTTCGCATCTTTAAACTTCTCGAAGTCATTGCTAGAAAGAGGTGGGAAGAACCTAACACTTGATTGAAGAAAATATCAACTTTTCGGGGGAGGTTTTTTAAATTTGAGCAATTTTAGAGAGAATATTAGTTTAAAGAACTCCCTATTTTATTTATATTTTAAGGGAGCTCCTTAAATTTGAGCTATTTTGGATATATAATTTTTTTAAAAGTCAATTTGACACTTTTGTATTATTTTAAAAGCAATTTGTGATAGATTAAATAATAATAAATATAATTTAGAAAGTGAGTTTGATTCTGTACATTTGGGAAGATTGGGGCTTACTCTTAAACTAGAGAGCCATATAGATAGTAGCATTAGTAGTATTAGAACTCAAGTTATTAATTTTCCTCAAGCTCAAATAAAAAAGGCTACAAAACCCCCAAAATTTGTGGGAAAAATCCAAAATGATGGAAACTAATTCATTTTTTTTATTAACAAAAATAAGAGTTATGGAAACTAATTCTTATTTAATTCTGAAAGTAAGGTGATTAACTCTATTTAATGGGTGAATTCCCCCCCCCCCCCCCCCCCCCCCCCCCCCCCCTGACACTTCAAATCTCTACTATAAGTAGTCCTCAGACTCTCAATGAAGATAGAGCTCTTAAAACCTTAGAATTCCACCAGGTTACTATCATCTTTATTACAAGTTTGATATTGACATCATAGAAGATTTGGTCGAATCTAAGCCCTGTTTTCTCTAACGATTTCTCTGTACTTGCATGTCTTATCCAAACAAGATTGGAAGCCACTTGGTTATATAGCCCTAATCCACTTAAACAACCTTCCTTTTATAGCGACATTGGCGTCCTCGTGGGACCTGATGCCCACCACATCTCCAATAAAGTGACGTCGAGTTTGTCACCAGGACTGGTTAGGACACTTTCACCGCATTTATTTGTATCCTGGTAATACGGTAGGACTCACACAAATTCTTATAAGAACATTCTCATCTGTGACGAGTCTCACACTGTCTAGTTACAAGCATAGGTACAAGGACCCTGAGCTGAAGCGCGGGCAAATTGACTTTTGATAAAAAAACACCACCATGCTTTTTCCTTGAGCACATCGGTGGAAGCGCCCTGAGGAGGAAAGTGAAACTAAAATTGTCCCTCATGATGCGTGTCGAGGTGGCACGGACCCCGAGAATAGAGAGACCCAACCTCCTCCTTGGCAACACGAACTCCAGTTCATTACTCATGAGTAGTTGTTGTGTCACAGCACAAATGACTGGTCAATACGACTTACTTAACAACAAACGGCTTGTCACAAGCATCCAACTTGACAGACTCTCATCTTCTCCTTACTCAGAAAGAGCGTGAGGTTTTCGCACCCCTTCTGAAATCTACCTGTTCGTCGGTTCAAGCATTAGAACTCTGATCTTAGGAGCGAGAGTTCTTCACCACCCATCCTTCCTCAAGATAGAGAGACACGTCAAGAGCACTCTATGTGAAGACACATAAAAAGCACAGGTACAAGAAAGTGACAGAGAAAAGTGTCCTATAAAATTCGGAAGGTATATTAACAATATCAATGAATTGAAGGGTAAATTTCTAAATAGGTAAGATTAAATCCTAATAAAGAAAAGATCATACTATATCTTAAATCAAAGTGCCACACTATTGTTAGATGTAAATAAATAAATAATGACATTTCAACCGGAAGCGGCTCCATCCCAAAAGACTAGCCTTCTAGGCGGAGTTGCCCAAATCTTTATATACCTAAAACCATCCCCACGTCTAGCCGGACTATTTGTTGACCCAAATCCCAACAATCCCCCCTCGAATAAAGAGTCTACTTGCAAGCTCAACTATCTTCACACTGGAAGATCAAATGCTCCATCGAGATCCAACTTGAATAAAGAGTCTCCTTGCAAGCTCAACTATCTTCACACTGGAAGATCAAATGCTCCATCGAGATCCAACTCTTATCCATCGAGATCCAACTCTTCACTGCGTGAGGTGGCAGCACGTCTTATGTGAAGTATCATCAATTACAGTTGGTCACTCCTCTACAACGCATGAGGTGGCAGCACGCCTTATGTGAAGTATAAGTATCAACTACAGTCGGTCACTCCTCTACACCGCGTGACAGGCGTGCGCCCGTTGCAAAGGAGGAGCACCACTGTCAAATTTCTCAATTGCGCCTTTTTGCGCCAGTGGGGTGGGCAGGTCCCATTGCGCTTTTGCGCCATTGGGAGGATCTACATCGTTGAACATCACCCCACACACACGGGCTAAGTTCAGGGCATGGCTCTGATACCACTTGAAGGACTTGGGGCTCCATCCCAAAAGACTAGCTTTCTAAGTGGAGTTGCCCAAATCCTTATATACCCTAGACCATCCCCACGTCTAGCCGATGTGGGACTATTTGTTTGACCCAAAGCCCAACATATAACTTGATCTATGAGTCCAAATACGTTTTGACATAAATATGTATAATACCTTTATTTTGGGTAAATTATAGAAAGACCCCCTTTGTACTATTGACCAAGCAGCACTAATAACTTTTAAACCATGTTATTAAGAAAAACACCTCGAGTTAACGATTGAGGTTAAAAATTATTTTATATTTTCAACTTTACCATTTTCTCTTTTTTCTCTCTTTCGTTGTTCTCTTTCTCACTCTTAACTCTTAATTTCTCAATCCTTTCCCTATGTATCTTTCCCTCCCTGTCCTTCTCCCTTTCTCTCCATTTTTCCTATATATGTTTCCCTCTCTTCTTCATTTCTCCTCCTGTAATCTATAGTAAAATGCGACAATAGTAATGACATTAATTTGCAACAGTATCAACTTGAAGAGGATTTTGAGTTTGGATTTAAATAAGAGTTTGAGTTTGTTAGGATTTTGCTTTGTTTTCAAGAGGGGATGATGGTCCAAAAAGATCCAATCGAGTTAGAGAAGCTGATAGCTTGAAGAAAGAAGAAGAAAATCCAGATGGTGCTGATTAGTCTGCATATAAGGTGTATAAGTTGACTAACGCATAAGACTAGTCGCCTATATAGTCGACTGGGAAGATACAGAAGAAGAAACATTATACAGTAGTCGACCATATATTTAATAAGTCGACTAATGGTAGAGATTAGTCGACTAATCATGGCATTTCCTGAAGCAGAATCAGTTTTCTTTTCAGGCTCTAGTTTCCTTTTCTGGTGGAGTACGAATAAGATTCAGCTTCTATTCAATGATGGTTTGTTTCTAAAGATTAAAGGGTTCAGAATTCTTCTAGATCAAGGAGATCAACTCCTAATATGATTGATCAAGATTCTTCAAGTATCCAACAATCAAGATTATCTCATAGTCCGAATAGGAGTTATTTTATAAAATTCTATAAATAAAGATTGTAACCTAATATTGTAAGACACTGAAAAAGTACAGAAAAAGGTGAACACAAAGGAAGTCAAGAAAGAGAGGAGCAACATTAAAGAGCATAGAGATAAGATAATACTCTTATAATCTAAGTCTAAATTAAGTAGAAAGATGAATACTCTTGTTGCATCAAGAGAAATGTTAAATCTCTTTGTATTAAATTTATTAATAAAGCTCTCTCAAGTTCTTTCTCTGTGGACGTAGGTCAAATTTGAGCCGAACCATGTTATATTCTCATGTTATTCTTATTACTCTTTTGTCCATGTATTGCTAATTTGCTTTACAATAGTTTTTTTTACAAGTACTTATCATATTATCAAGTTCCGTAAATGTCGATCTCGAGAATAACAATTGGTGTTATAGTGCCGATTTGTTATAACAATTGGTATCAGAGCATATCAACTTTGAAACAATTGATATCAGAGCTAAAGGTTGACGAAGGGCGATATGTCAAAGATAGGAAGTTTCTATGACAAAATTCAAGGTCGAGAGTTCAATGGCAAAGAACACTTCGGTTTATGGTAAAAAGGATGTAGGCATTGCAGGTACAATAAGGTCTTCACAAGACCTTGCAGGGTAAGTCATCGGCTGCAGGTACATCAGATGAGGATTAAGAGGAGATAAATCTAAAGGTGGAAAGCACGATCCAACTATATCTCACAGACAAGGTGACATATAACGTGATGGATAAAGAAACGGCTACATGATTGCGGTCATGATTAGAAATATTGTATATGATGAAAAGCCTCTCCAACAAACTGTATCTCAAGAAACAACTATATGGCCTAGATCGAAGGGGAACTGTGCACGAAAAATATGTATTTTGTAAAATTAGTGAAAGTGCTATGGTGCTTTAGTTTTCTTGATACTTCCGTTATAGCATATAGGCTATACGGATCGAATTCATATGGATGGAAGGTGATAGAAGTATTAACAGTTTGTTTTCATATTGGTTGTTGATAAGTTCTTTGTTTATGAAAATGAAAAAAAAAGAAAAGAAAAATAGAAGTGATAGGAAGAGAAGGCGATGAAAACGATGAAGTGCAAGAAATAGAAGCGAAGTAAACATAAGAAAGAGTAGAAAGCAAAGGTGAAAAACATGATGAAGTGGTTTGGAAGTAGTTTTGAAATCGATAAGGAAATGAGATGAAACTTATGGTGAAGAAATGAAAACAAGTGGTAAACAAAGAAAATGATGAAAACAATGATGATAAAATAGTTTTGAAAATCAGTTTTAAAAATAAAGTAAATAGCGAAGAAAACTCAAGGCTACTAACTACTAAGTACTCTACTCATCATTCTAATCTCTTAGTGATAGTTGCCTCACATGGATCCTTGGCCATCACTAATCTTTGACTTCAAGACACGTTTCAAAGCATGGCACATAAGATTATTTTTCACATTAAACTTGCATCAAGAGCAAACTAATGCAAACATTAGATCATCAAAATAAGATAGATGCAAGTATGAAATAAGAGAGTTAGTTTGTTAGCAAGTTAGATGGCATCATCATGAGCCATTAATGGCTCTTGCAAGAGCAAGGCCTTGTAGAGGCTATTAGATTCATGTGGATTATAAGTGGTTAGATGATTAGTAGTTAGTGGTTAAATTGCTATGAGAGAAAAGTTAGCTAATCATGTTAGAGGTTAGAGAAGAAACCATGGAAGAAAAAGAGGAAGCTTTCATAAATTGTCACTTTCTATTATATCAATTTCTCTTTTTCTCTCCTAAATCAGTCTCTGTCCTAATACAAAAGAAAAGAGAAAAATACAAACGAAAAGAGAAAAAACTACACTAATCTACGTTAAAGAGAAGAAACCCTAACCTACTGCTCTCCAACCTCAGCCTCTACTCATCACAGCAGTATTTATAGGCAACGGGCAGTTGGGAAATCTCTAGATCGATCAGGGCCATAGGCCCTGCTCTTCTACCATCTAGTTCATCTAGCTTTTAGAACCTTCTGTATGTATCTGCTTTTGTATTGTTTGGACTTGTATTTTTTCAGATACAGCTTCATATACAAAAATTCAATGTAATCTTCAAGAAGCCCTTTGCCTTGGAACCCAAGAAATCTGGATTAATTACCCACAATGGGTTTAATTAAGCTCTTATTATAAGTTTGCCCGTATACTCTTGATTATCTGTAAAATAGACCAAAACATAATTGAGAAGAGATATTTTATTCATAACGGAGCAGGAAAATGCGATATGATAATGCAGAATTACAAACTAATCACACCCCCACACTTATCTTTTGCTCATACCGAGCAAAATAAGAAAAAAAACTAAACTAAGAATGTTAATACACCATTTTCACAGATGACACGATTGTACTGAGCGTGTGCAATAAGTTATTAAACCTCTAGGTTTCTCATAGAGGAGGAGTTTTGTCTCCTGAAAATTTTCAGTAGATTATACCCACAAAATCCATAAAGAAATAAAACAAATGTTAGTATTTTTGAAAATACATTTTGAAAGAGAGAAGTTTTTGAAATATTTTTGCAAAATTTAAGCGATCAAAGGTCATAAGTTCACCAAAAATTATTCATCGTTAAACTTAGTTTATATGCAAAATCTTGTCATCAATTAAGGTAAGAATTCAAATTGAATTTAATAATTGGTAATACGTACTTCATGATAGTATAAAATTTTGAGATTTCAACTCTAACCATCAAGCCATTTATACACATTGTTTCCTTTAGTTTCTTAGGCTTTTTAATTTACTCGGGTAGCGAGCCTTTAGCAGGTGACTCTCAAATCAGACGATCTTAGGGCACCAGATAAGATAACATCTCACGAGCTTAAGGACTCAAGTAAATCAGACCACAAACTTAAGAGAGATTATTTGTTTCTTTTGACCACCGCTAAGCATGAATAATCATGCTTCCTAAGGCATAATTATCCAGCTTTTATAAGTGATTTTTCATTCATATATACAATATTTATTTATTATTATTATTTTTAATTTTATTTATGAAATTTTAAGTCTTTGTTTCCATCCCAAAAATGTGTAAGTGTGTAGTGCATACTTCTCTTAGGCAATAAATTCAAGATTAAATTATCTTCTCAATCTTACTTACTTAACTTATAGTTTTAAAGAAGATCTATTATTTCGACTAGATTTAAGATGTATTAATTGTGGTTTCCTTAATTTCTAAGATCATCTTAATTTTCTTAAAAATATGATTAGAACTTTTTTATTTCAAAAAGGTTCTGAGTAAAGAAAAAAATTCTATACAAAAGAGAAGATTTTAAGAATATCCTAAAAGAAGTAAAAAAGAAAGAAAATCTAAAAACTCTATGTTAGTAGACCCTTCCCCACACTTATCTCATGCATTGTCCTCAATGCATCGTGAATGTATGTATTCATGAAAATACAGAGGGAAGGAGAATTCACCTCAGGGTGGTTGTCCCGATGACAGTCTGATTGGTGCACGAAATGCGGCCCAATCAAGAGATTATGGAGTTTGCAGGAACCCACCAGTGACTTCTCTAATATAACTCATTATTATTATGTACACATATATGATTTTTATTAGGAATTTTACCCCATCAAATTTCTAAATTCTAAAAATAATTTTAGAGTCATTATTTTCTACATCTTTATCCCAAAATAGAGTGTTAATGATGAAATAATTGATTTGGTCTCAGAAAGTATAAGAACTAATACTGACCCAGGAAAGTGACTGAAATCAATTAAAGGTTCTGGAGTCAAAATCGGTTCAAAAATTGGGTCCAAACCAAGAGGTTGAAGCTCTAATTCACATTCATTTTCTCACAATGGAATTTGATTTTGCAAGATTAGTGATTCAAGTTCTAGAATGACAGACAGGAAAATCAAAATTGACTCTAAAATCTTGATCAATTTGGATAACAAAATATGAGTCAATATTGATTCAAAAGTTTGAACTTAATCACAAAATTGAGGATCGGGGTCACATTTCTTTTTGAGTTCGGTTTCATGAAAATGAAAACATGTCAATTTGTCAATGGGAATTTCAAATGTATGGTATTAGTTAAGTTCAATATGTTGATCTTGAAAGATAGATGATTCAATTTCACGATGAACGGGTACAGGATTTAATACTGACTCGGGAAAGTGATTAAAATCAGGTAAAGATACTGGAGTCAATATTGAGTCAAGAAATGAAATTGAATTATCAAGTTGAGATTCAGGCTCGCATTCATACTCAAGTTCAATTTCAGGAAAGTGATAACCTGCCAAAATGTCAATGTGGTTCTCAAAACTTGGAGTTTGGTTAAGTTCAAATGGGTATGATGAAATTGAATTTTGGTTTTCAAAACAATATGATTCTTGGGTCCAATCGATAAACTTAGAGATATTAGGATCAGTTAAAGGTTCATAGGAGCTCATTCCTATAATCATTAACCAATTCGCTTACAATTTCGTCTAACCTACGAATAGGTCGGGTAATAGAATTTTGAGTCTGAATCATGTTTTCTATACACTATGCAATCAATTTCTTGAAAATGTGAGTAAGAAAGTTGGCTTTGGAAATCCATTAGATTTTGAGATTGTTGCTCGGACTCACGCAAGACTTCCATACTCATTTTCAGGTGAGATTTTTTTACAATTGTGCTCTGGAAAAGAAGTATATGAAGCTTGATTCTAGACATATGGTGAGTCCAACATGTTTTGAGATTGTCACACCTCGCTTACCAAAATACGTGAAAACAGAGTCAAAACGAGAGCTGGCCATGTATATACGCGAGGAGAATCACCACATATACACGCTAAGCCTAAAATAACCTGAACAAGTTATATAATTAACTATGATAGCATGATAACACTGTAATATAACATATAAATGATCACACATGATAATAGATGAATAAAGAATGAAAAAGGTAATTCGATACGATATATAGAAAATTAGGAGATACATGAATAAAAAGGTAAGAATACTGAAAATCAAGAAGTGAGAGACTCCAACTCCTCGCAATATGTGCAGTCTCACGAACACCTAAACAATAGAATAAGACATCCAATATCTGGATGTTCAAATCTAAGGTCATCAGAAAGTGACCCAATGAGTGTGTAATATAAAAAGAGAATGTACACATGCATAAACAACGTGTACATATGATGAAAGAAATATACAAGGTAAGGTGCCAAATATAAATGAGTAACAAACAAGCCAGTGAGGGCTATAGTCAGGGTACATTAAGCCATGAGTATAATCAGATGTTCAAATCAGGTCATGTGTACAATCAGGTATCTATCGTAACATGCATGTATATATCAGGTTCAGTCTATAATGTCAATGCAAGAATTCAGTTTTTGTTATTAATTATGTCAGCGATACCAATTGCCACATGTAATAGACGCATCCTATACTATACCTACTATACGTGGCAATCGAAGTCCTAAGTTATTAAAACTGATTGGTTGGAGAAATTGTTTGTGTTTTAAGTGGAGAAAAGGAAATATGAGCTATGGCTTTGATTTATGGGTTTAGGGAATAATAATCAGTCGCAGATGACGTCTTCACGCTCTCCCGTTACTTCTCAGTGTGTAATAGGTTCTCCACGCTTTCGCAGCGCGTTCTGATCTCTGCTGCCAGTTTCAAATGGAGTAACTGGTTCTAAGAGACTAAATCAGGAAAATAGAATCACAAAGAAGGATAGGAATCAAGATGGAATTTAGATTACTCTAGAAGAAGAGTTGGAATCAGGATATCAAAAGATCAAAGAGATGGATACTCAAAGGGGGACAGTCAATTTCAAAGTGGACTCGATATCATCATGAGAATATTATATGTATATTGTTGTGTAAACATATAATGTACCAGGTCACAGGTATAAACTACGTCCTCTTTTTATATCGAATCTGGCCCTGATACCAAGAAAATCCTGTCATATCCCGCTTCTAAAAATACGTGAAAATAGAGTCGCGACGAGAGTAGGCGACGTATATACGCGAGGAGAATACCCACGTATACATGCTAAACCTTAAAATAACCTGAACAAGTTATATAATCAACTATGGTAGCATGAAAACACTGCAATATAATATATAAATGATCAAACATGATAACAGATGAATAAGGAATGAAAAAGGTAGCTAGATATAATATAGAGAGAATCAGGAGATAACATGAATAAAAGGGTAGGAATACCAATAATTAAGAAGAGAGAAACTCCAGGTCCTTACAACATGTGCAGTCTCATCGAATACCTGAACAATAGAATAAAACATCTAATATCTGGATGTACAAATTCAGAGTCATCAGAAAGCGGGCCAATGAGTGTGTAAAATAAAAGGAATGTGCACGTGCATAAATAGTATGTAAATATGATGAAAGAAATCTACAAGATAAGGTTAAAATAACATGCCAAATATAAAGGAACAATAAACAAGCAAGTGAGTGCTATAGTCAGGTGTACATTAAGTCATGAGTATAATTAGATATCCAAATCTGGTCATGTGTGTTAGCCCAAAGGCTTTTCACCTTAGTTTTGATGATGACTAACTGATTAGTCTCCAAAATTGTATATTTCATACTACATCTTTACATTTATTCAATATTAAATTCTGTTAATAATATCTCTCTTGTATTTTCTAGGTCCATGGTGTGAAATGAAGAAGCTCAAAAATCCCTTTTATTTGGTGATTTTTGGACCTAAATATAGCCGTTGACTTTGGGAAGCCTATCTGCCTATTTTGGAAGTAGATTCTAATGAAACAATAGGAAGTACAAGGAGTGGTGTATAGCAGGAGGCTGCACACCCTGACCCCAGAATGGTCACGAAAACATGGCAAAAGCCGCGTTTCTGCGGCCTCATGGTGGGGCTACTTGTCAAGCTTTGATGTGGCCTCGTGACGCCTCCCTAGTGCCTTCCTTTGCCTATAAATACCCCAGGTTTTTCAGAACAGAGGGGAGAGAGTTTTTAGGGGTAGTTTCTCTCATTTTGTGTATTTTAGTGTAGTTTTCTTTTTTCTTTTGTTTTTCATTTCCTTTGTAGATCATGTAATAAGAAAGAGAGAGAGAGAGATACATAGGATGAAGGTTAGGGTTCTTGTAATGGAAGGTGACATTCTATGAAAGATTCTCTCTTTATTTCTAATGATTTTCTTCTTTCTAACTCTTTGCATGCTTAAATTTTTCTCTTATGACAACTAACCACTAAGCACTAACTTGTTAACTCCTTACTTGATAATCCACATGAATCTAATAGCCTCTACTTGGCCTTTCTTTTGAAAAGATCCACTGATGGCTCATGATGATGGATTCTAACACTCTAACATCTAACTCTCTTACAAGTTATCATTACTTTATTTCATACTTGCTCTAGTTAGTTTTGATAGTTTAAGTATAGCCTGCACTTATTTTGTTGAGTTTGGATTTCAAAGTGATCTTATGGGTCATGCTTTGAAACGCTCTTAAACTAAGGACTAGTGATGGCCAAGGATATATATGAGACAACTATCACTAAGAGATTAGCATGGTTAGTGGAGCTATTAGTAGTTAGTAGCCATGAGTTTTCTTTCTTTTTTATTTTGTTTTAGAAATAATATACAAATCACAAATACATTCTTTTCAATATTTTCCACTTCTTTGTTTTCACCGTATCCTTCTCTTTCCATTCTTTGTTTTTCTTTTTTTTCATTCTTTCAAACATAGATGAACCATTAACACACACGTGAATAGACTGGTAAAGTTTCTATCACTTCTGTCCTTGTGGATTCGACCCGTTTAGCCACACAACTATAACAAAAGTATCGAGGAAGCCAAAGTACGCAATTTTAACTCATGATTTCCAAACATACACTTTTCGTGCACGATTTTTCCCAATCAAATTTTGGTGCCGTTGTCAGGGATTGGAACAGTTTGATCTTACATTTTGTTAACTTTTTTCTTTGTTTTTTTGGTATGCAGGTCAAAATTTTAGCAATACAGAAGTTCGCACTTGCTTGCATCTCCCTGCTCAAGAAAGCAGGGAGCAAGTGCTTCAAAAGTTGTGTGGTTGGGTAAATCTTTATATATTGCTATCATCTGCTGATATTTTTTATTTAGATTACCCGTGCACTGTAATAATTAAGTACTAAAATAAGTAATTGGATGTTTTAAAATGATTTAGTTATTTGCATCAAGGCACGTGTCGATTTTAATTCCAATATACTGTGTTTTGTTTTTGTGTTGTTGTGATCTTGACGGAGGTGTCTATATTTCATTGCATATAGCTTAGGACAAATCCTTGAGTGATTTACTCGCTTTTTTTGTTCATTCTTGTCTATATTGCACACTTGCACGAATTGAACTTAAAGACATAACCCGATACAACACAAGGTGGGGAAGTTATTACCCTCCCTTAGCCCAAAAATCACCTCCCTACTCACACAACCTAAGTCTAAATAAAATTTGCTAGACGTTGGCCCTTAGGGATATCTCGGACTTATTTAAGAGATTGACCTAAGGGAGAAGAAGTTTGAATTTAACTCTTGTCAAATCAGTGTCAAAAGTTGGAGATTGAGAGGAGAAACCTCGAAGAATAGTGGTTTGGCATAATTAGGCTCGTTGCTTCGGTACGAATATCTCTCACTGATCTTGTCCTACCCGGCCGATTAAATTATGGTCAGATGCCTACAATGTACCCCCATGGATAGTCTAATCAGTTAGGAGTCGTCTAGGTCTAGGTCAATCCTAGTATAGGCTTGTTTTTGAATTTTTCTTTTTCTTTATTTGTTTGATTGATTGTTAATTTTTTCCTTTTTTGTTTGTGATTATTGTAATAAAATGGAATATAATCAGAATTTTTCCAACCAAATGAATTCATTTTTCACCCCAACCTTATTTGATTCGGATAACTCCAACCCGGCTATGTACAACATGGACCAACCATATAAACCGGATTGGGTTTGTCCGACTCAATATGACCTTTATCTCCAATTCTACAATCAAAATTTTCAAAATAATTTTCACTCTTCACAGAGTCAATGGGGATTCACCTCTCCCAAGTCAAAATTTCAACTTCTTTTTTCACAATCTTCTTTCTTATATTCTGGTTCACCTACTCCTTTTCCTAAACCACCAATTGAAGAAAAATCAGAGATACAAAAGAGTATAGAAACCATGATTGAGTCCCAATAATAAATTCATCAAAACATATTGGACTCATCATTTTAACCAAATTATCAAGAGTCACACTCATCTTTTTCAGTCTCACCGATCAAAAATGAACAACCATGAATCTTGGGATTGAGTACGGAACTCTTGCGTGAGTCTAAGCGATATTCTCAAAACATATTGGACTCACCAGTTATTCAGTACCAAGCTTCATATACTTTTTTTCTAGAACGTCTAACTGCAAAAATATCTATCCTGGAAATGATATGGAAATCTTGCGTGAGTCCGAGGAACAATCGCAAAATCTAATGGACTCACGATTTCACCACAATTTTCAAAACCCAACTTCCATACTCACCTTTTCAAGAAGAATCAATTGCAAAGAGTATGGAAGACATGATTCAGACTCAAAATTCTGTTACCCGGCCTATCAGTAGGTTAGACTCAATAATAAGCGAATTGATTAATGGGAGTGAGAAAAGTCTTTCTTATCAACTTTTGACCAATCCTTATATCTCTAACCTTATCGATTGGACCAAAGAATCTTGTTATTTTAAAAACCAAGATTCAATTTCAGCTCATCCATTTAAACTTGACCAAACTTCAAGTTTTGAAAGTCCCATTGATATTTTGGCAAGTTATCTTCCCTGAAATTGAACTTGAGCCTGAATGTGATCAAGATCCATAAGTTAGTAATTTCATTTTATTTTTTGATTCAATAATGACTCTGATATCTCTACCGGATTTTTTTTCATATTCTGGAGTCAACATTGAATCCTGTAGCAGCACACCATGAAATAGAATCACCAATATCTTTTGATCATACTTTGTTGATGGGAAAAGATTGTGAATATCAATTCTTTAGTTTGGACCCCATGTTTGAACCTATCTCGAGTCTTACTTTCGAATGTCGACTTGATCTAAGTCAAATTCTTGAGTCGGTATTTGTTCTTATTATGTTTGAGCCTAGATCAACCTTCTTCCAAATCACACTTCATTGTTGGACAAGTGCGTTGAACAATATGACTCAAGAAATAATTTTGAAAATCGAAAATTGAATGTTGATAATTTTTTAAATAAAACCATACACTTCTAGATTCTTTTACTGGGTCATAGTAGAGAGGTCACTGGTGGGTTCCTTCGAGATCCACAATCTCTGGATTGGGTTGCATTTCGTGGACCGATCAGATCACCACCAGAACCACCACCATGAGGTAATTTTTCTTCCCTTTTTATTTGTTTCATGCATATACACATTCACGATGCGTTGAGGATAATTCATGAGATAAGCGTGGGGGAGGGTTTACTAACATAGGTTGTTCTAAACTTTCCTTCTTTTACACTTCTTTTTTAGAAAATGTTTAGATTTTTTGTTTTGTATAGAAAATTTTTTTCTTTTCTTTTTACAAAACTTTTTGAAATAAGAGAAATAGTTTTGATTTATTTTTAAGAAAGTTAAAAGGATCTTGGGAATTAAGAAGACCTACAATTATGAATTCTTAAACTGAGTCAAAATAATAGATCTTGATCAAATTTTAGGATAAGAAAGTATGATTGGAAAGATAATTTGATCCTGAATTTTTTGCCTTAGATACATGCACTTCACACTTACACAAAGACTGAAAATGTCATAAAAAATATATATAAAATGATGATAAAAATCACTTATTGAAGCTAGATAGTTGTGCCATAGGAAGCATGATTATTCACGCCTAAAACGGTGGACAAAAATAAAATAATCTCCATTAGTTTTGTGGCCTTGTTTACTCGAATCCTTAAGTCGGAGGGATATTTTCTCATCTAGTTTCCTAAAATCATCTAGTTTGGGAGTAACCGACTAAAGGCTCACTATCCGAGTAATCTAGAAGCCTAAGAAAATTAAGAGCAGAAAAGTTTTGATATAAATAAATGACATGAAAGTTAGAGTCGATATCCCAAAAATTTTCACCGTTCACAAAGTACATATTTTCTAAGAGTTTTTATGAAAGATCAAAGATTCAATTTAATTTTAAATTCTTACATTTAATTTATAACAAGATTTTATATTTAGACTTAGTTTAAGGAAGAATAATTTCTGGTTAACCTATAATCTTGGATTACTTAAATTTTCGCAAAAATATTTCAACACTTTTCTCTATTTCAAAATGCATTTTTAAAATACCAACATTTGAATTCTTTTAGATTTTGTAGGTGTAATCCGCTGAAAAACCTCAGGAGATAAAATTCCTCCTCTAAGAGAAACCTAGAATTTAACGGCTTGTTATACATGCTCAGTGCAATCACGTCACCTGCGAAAGTGGTGTAGTAATTTTCTTAGTTAGTCTTTTTGTTATGCTCAGGACGAGCAAAAGATAAGTGTGAGGATGCGATTAGTCTCCAAAATTGCATATTTCATACTACATGTTTACATTTATTAAATATTAAATTATATTAATAATACCTCTCTTGTATGTTCTTAGGTCCATGGTATGAAATGAAGAAGCCCAAAAATCTAATTTATTTGGTGATTTTTAAAGCCTAAATATAGCCATTGACTTTGGGAAGCCTATTTGCCAATTTTGGGAGTAGATTCTGACAAAACAACAAGAGGTACAAGGAGTGGTGTACAACAGGAGGCTGCACACCTGGCGCGGCGCGTACGGCCTCAGAATTATCGTGGAAACACAGTTCCGCGGTATTATGGTGGGGCCACTTGTCAAGCTTCGATGTGTGGCCCTGTAATGCCTCACTAGTGCCCTCCTTTACCTATAAATACCCTAGGTTTTTCAGAATAGAGGGGAGGAGAGTTTTTAGGGATAGTTTCTCCCATTTTGTGTATTTTAGTGTAGTTTTCTTCTTTCTTTTATTTTTCATTTCCTTTGTAGATCATGTAATAGGAAAGAGAGAGATACATAGGATGAAGGTTAGGGTTCTTATAATGGAAGGTAACATTCTTTGAAAGGTTCTCTCCTTATCTCTATTGATTTTCTTCTCTCTAGCTCTTTACATGCTTAATTTTTTCTCTCATGGCAATTAACCACTAATCACTAACTTGCTAACTCCTTACTTGATAATCCACATGAATCTAATAGCATCTACTTGGCCTTGCTCTTGCAAGAGCCATTGATGGCTCATGATGATGGACTCTAACACTCTTACATCTAACTTTTTTACAAGTTACCATTACTTTATTTCATACTTACTCTAGTTAGTTTTGATGATTTAAGTGTAGCTTGCACTTATTTTGTTGAGTTTAGATGTGAAAGTGATCTTATGAATCATGCTTTGAAACGCTCTTGAACCAAGGACTAGTGATGCCCTAGGATACATGTGAGGTAACTATCACTGAGAGATTAGCATGGTTAATGGAGCCATTAGCAGTTAGTAGCCATTAGTTTTCTTTATTTTTTTTACTCTGTTTTAAAAATAATACACAAATCACAAATACATTCTTTTCAATGTTTCCCATTTCTTTGTTTTCACTGTATCCTTCTCTGTTCATTCTTTGTTTTCTTTTTTTTTCACTCTTTAAAACATATAAGAACCATTAACACACATGTGAAGAGACTGGTAAAGCCTCTATCACCTCCCATCTTTGTGAATTTGTCCCGTTAGCCCACCATACTATAATGAAAGTATCAAGGAAGCAAAAACACGCACTTTTAACTCGTGATTTCAAAATAAACACTTTTCGTGCACGGTTTTTCCCGATCACTAACTTATGATGTTAAGTTATTAATGATCTTGTGTTTATATAGTTTCAGTTATTGATCAAGATCTTAGTAGGTGTTTAGTTTTAACAAAGGATTTAAAGTCAAGTTTTATAGCTAGCACGTGTTGATTCAAGAGCTCACACGTCAAGATCGCATCTAGTACTCAGATGGAGTCAAGCTCTATGGATCGTGTTTGGATCGAGTCAACTTGGAGATGGAGATCGACAAGAAGACTTGTATTTTGGTTTGTTTAGATGTTTATTGTTTAGATCTTATGTAAGGATATATTAGTCTTGATATGCTCAAGTATACATACACACAAGTTCAAAAGTTTTGGTTTCGGTTTAGCTGTTTTGGATTTTCAATTATACAGCTTATCATTTCATGAATAGATTACAATCAAAAAAAGTTTACATGGTTTATGCGTATATTGTATCTCATCCATATGCATTGATGATTCATGTTGTTTAGAAAAACTTATTTTGATGATTCTACTTCATGGTTTCAAAGTTTTGTTTTTATCAAAACTTAGTTTTGGATTTAATGTCAAAAATAAAGATATATCTTTTATATGCGTATTGAATTCTATCCATCATACACACTATGCTTAAATTATGTTTCTATATCTTGTTTTTGTATTTATACAAGTTTTGGAAAAATGAACTTTCAATTTCAAAATCTGAGTTTCGAAAAATATGGTTTCCGGTTTAAGCTTAATTTCTATACCTCAAAAATAGTTTAAATAGTTTGAAGTATGTGTTGAAATTTTGATCACACATATTTGTTCTTCAATACATGGACTTATTTTTATGGATTTTATGTGATTTTATAGGAATTTATCAAATTAGATTTCATATCCTAAAACCAGTTTTGAGCCTTCTGGCGGTTGACCGGATCAGAGCTCGGTCGACCGGTCGGTCGACCAACGTGTACAGATACGTGCACGAGGCCATGCCTATACGGCCGGTCGACTGAAGGTCGACCGACTGACACTACCCAACTCTCGGGTAAGCCCGGTCGACCGGGCGGTCGATCGATAAGCAGTTTTGCCTTGGGGCCGGTCGACTGAGCGGTTGACCGACAGGCTCAAATGGTCAATCTTTTGACTGTTGATGGTCGATCAGATGGTCGATCGACAGCCCATTCTGGGCAGATTTTAACCCCAACGGCTAGTTTTCTCAAGCCTTATAAATAGGAGTTTTGGGGGCTGTTCTTACATGCACAGATACGCGCACAAGGCCATGCCTATATGGCCGGTCGACCGAACGGTCGACCGACTGGCACTACCCAACTCTCGGGTAGGACCGTCGATCGGGCGGTCGATCGATAGGCAGTTTTACCTTGAGGCCGGTTCACCGAGTGGTCAACCACAGGCTTAAACGGTCAATTTTTTTACCGTTGGCCGGTCGACTGGGCGGTGGACCGATAACCCATTCTGGGCAGATTTTGACCCGAACGGCTAGTTTTTCTCAAGCCCTATAAATAAAGTTTGGGGGGATATTTCTTACAAGATTTTCAAGAGCTAAATTTCTCCACTTCTATAGAGTTTTCAGCAAGTTTTAAAAAAAGTTTTTGAGCCAAAAATTCTAATCTTTATTTATTTTCAAAGTTTTTGAAAAATCAAAAGAAAACAAGTCTTTGGAAATTTTAGTTTTGTTCTTCATTTTCATATCCATCTAGAAAGTGTTATCTTTGTTGTTTCTTTTCCAAAACACTTTGATTTTTCACACTTGAGCTATCAATTCAAAATCTATTTTTAGGTTCTTTGTTTTTGTTAGAAAAAGTGGTCTCTATAGATCTCCAAGAGATTGTTTGTGATCATAGGATCACCAAGTTTTATTTTTCCTTTGTTTTGTGCTAGGCTTTGTGCTTTCCTTTTGTGTAGAGGAGAAATAGAGTGGGGTTGAGTACTCTCAGTTTGTAATTGTAATTCCTCAGTGGACGTCCCTTTGTGGAAGGTCCTGTGTGGACATAGTAGAAATACTTCTGTGTGAAGGTGGGGACGTAGAGCAGTGGCTCGAACCTCGAAACATATCCCATATGTTTGCATTTGATCTAGTTTCTCTCAACTCTCTTTTTATATCTTACATCGTTATTACTTGCTCATATCTATATACATGCTAGATATTGTTTGTGTGCCCACACTTGTGTTTAATAAAGAGAGCTTTTAAAGCACCTCAACTCATAATTCAGAGGAATCGTGAGGAGTAGTTTCAGAGTCTTTCACGGGGAATTTAGACTCACTCTTGATTACAAGTTGTATGTTAGCAAATTAGTTTTTAATTCCGCATTATTTGTCTTAGATTAGCACTACACCTATTCACCCCCCTCTACTTTCAATTTGTACAATCAGGTGTCTATTATAACATACATGTATATGTCAGTTTCAGTGTATAATGTCACTGTAAAAATTCACTTTTTGTTATTAATTATGTCAGCGAATATCAATTATCACATGTAATAGATGCATCTCATACTACGCCTACTATACGTGCCAATCGAGATCCTAAGTTATTGAAACTGATTGGTTGGAGACATTTTCTGTATTTTAAGTGGAGAAAAGGAAATATGGGCGAGGGCTTTGATTCATGGGTTTAGGGAATAGAAAAAGAAAAAGAAAAAAAATAGAAAAGATGAATAGGATTGGGCTTGGATTTGGGCCAAGAAAAAATAAAGAAAACTTAGGAAAATAGAAGAAGGGGAGTGAGCTCACTTATACACATGCAAGATACAAAATAATTGTAATAACACATTACCTCTTGATAAAAATCATAATAATTTATGATAATAGTAATTAATAACAATTAGTAATAGTAACTCATATAATAATTGACAATAATAAATAAATGTATATGTACATATTAAAATATCAGTATATTATATTTAAACACTGTATTTCAAAGCAGGGATATTATAGAGATTGTCGCTCGGCCTCGGCCTCAGACAAGAGTTCCATACTCATGTTCAAGACTGATGGTTGGTCACTTTGAAGAGGTGGGACTGAGTATGAATCTCGAAAAGTTTGTGGATATGGGAAGGCCAACATGTTTTAAAATTATTGTTCAGACTCCTGCATGGCTTTGATTAGTCTACGATTATGCATTATCATATCGCATTTCCCACCGATTTATGAATAAATTGTCGGTCTAAACCGTGTTTTGATCTTGATTGCAGGTAGATCCAAAGTTCAAGGGCAAAGGGGTAATAAGAGCCAAATTAAACCTCTTTTATGGTAATTAATCCGGCATTACTTGGAGGCTAAGCCAAGGATTATCTAGAAGATTCATTGAACCTAGACTCCTGCGCATGTCAGACGAATATGCGGACGAAATTACCAGAAACCGAATATACCCTGACAATCCACGAAGCCAGAGGAACCCACTGACGAAAACCAGGGAGCTATCTCCCTAGTATTGCCGCGGAAACGTGGCAATAGCCGCGTTTCCGCGGCAAAGGAGTGGAGCCACGCGTCGATTTTTAACGCGTGGCCCCGTCTCGTCTTCTGGAAGCATCCTGTGCCTATAAATATCCCTGCATTCAGCCAAAACGAGGGCAGTCTTCGTTTTTAGGAGTAGGTGCAGATTTTAGGAGAAGTTTAGTGTAGAGTAGGTGCTTTTCATTTCTCTTCTCTTGTATTTTCATTTGTTTTTAGATCATTGTAGTAGGGCTGAGTGATTCATAGAGAGAGAGATAGTGAGGGATTGATGTAATAGATAGTGACAATCTATGTAAAGGTGCCTTCTTTCTCTTTCATTGTAATCTCCTTCACCTTCTACATGATTTCTTGCTAACTTTTATTCTCATGGCAATCTAACTACTAACCACTAACCATCTAACCACTTACTTGATAATCCACATGAATCGGGTAGCCTCTATTAAGGCCTTGTTCTTGCAAGAGCCATTGATGGCCAATGATGATGGGTTCTAACATCTAACTTGCTAACTTGCTAACCAAGCTAACTCTCTTTTATTTCATGCTTTCTTTTAGTAGTCTAATGAGTTGTTGCTTGTATTAGCTCGATCTTGATGCATGTTTGAATGTGATGAACCATCTATGTGCCATGCTTTGTATCGTCTCTTGAAGCCAAGAATTATTGACGGCCGAGGATCAAAATGTGAGGCAACTATCATGAAGAGGTTAGCATGGTTAGTGGAGCGTTTAGTAGTTAGTAGCCATGAGTTTTCTTTTATCTTGTTTTAGAAATCGTTTTCAAGCTTCTTCTCTCATTTTTCTATTGATGTTTTCACCATCCTCTTAGTTCATTTAGTTCCATTTTCTTTTCTATTTGTTTTCCAAATCACTTCACTTTCGTTTTCTTCGCCGTTTTCATCGCTCTCCTCACCTACCACATTCTGGATTTCTTTTTCTTTTCCTTTTCATTCTTTGTCATTCTTTCAACAAAGAAGAATTGTTAACAAATAACGTGAATAAAAACTGTTAATGCTTCTATCGCCTCCCTTCCCTGTGGATTCGACCCGTTGAGCCAATGCTATAACGGAAGTATCGAGGGTACATTAGCACATTCGAGCTTTTCATTGATTTTAATAAAAACACACTTTTGAGTGCTAGTTTCACCCCGATCAAAAAAAATGGCGCCGTTGCCGGGGAAGGGAATGGTTTTGTTTTCACGTTTTTGTTAACATTTGTCTTCTCTGTTTTAGTGTGCAGGACAATCTTTACAGGTGCTTAACATTGCAGTACATAAACTAGCTTTGCCTTTCCCTGCTCTTGAAAGCAGGGCCCCAGATTTTAAAGAACTACCGCGCAACCGCGACTTTTGCCGCGAAAACGCGGCCATGTTGTAAAAATTGTGTATCTTGTTGTGCTGGGATGTGTTGATTGTAATAGCTAGTATATTTGTGTTGCTATTTTTTCTGCTTTGATTGCCTACACACCATAATAAAATAAAGAACTAAAATACGGTATTTGGACGCGTTTAAAACGGTTTAGACATTTGCATTTAGGCACGTGTCAATTCAATTCCAAAATACTGTATTTTTGTTCTGTTGTTGTGATTTGGATGGAGATGTAAAGATGGCATTGCATATAGCATAGGACGAACACGTGGGTGATTTATCGCTTTGTGCTATATTCTTGTCTATATTGCACACTTGTACGAATTGAAATTAAGGGCAAGCTCCAAACAAGATAAGGTGGGATTTCATTACCCTTCCTTAACCCAAAAATAATCTCCCCACTCACACAACCCAAGCCCTAATAAAATTTGATAGACGTTGGCCTCTAGGGACATCTAGGTTTAGGTCAACCCTACTATAGGCTTGGTTTTGATTTTTCTTTTCTTTTTGTTTGTTGTTTGATTTTTCCTTTTTGTTTGTGATTGTTTGTGAAATGGCATTCAACAATAACAATTCTTTCAATCCGAATATGAATCCCTATTTCACACCAACCCCATTTGATTCGGATAATTCAACTCGGCATTTTACAATATGCACCAACCAAATACACTGGGTTGGCCTTATCCGAATCAATACAACCCATACCCACATTCTTATGATTATAATTTTCAAAATAATTTCAACTCGTCACAGAGTCAATGGGGATTCACTTCCCCCGAGTCAAATTTTCAACCTCCTTGTCCACAATATCTACCTTGTCCACAATTTACACAATATTCATTCCCCGATTTCGCTTCCTATACTCCTTTTTCTGAACCTCCCATTGAAGAAAAATCTGAGTTCGAAAAGAGAGTAGAAGCCAATCTACAAGAGGCCGAGCAACAACTTCACAAAACATTGGCCTCTCTAAAACATATTCAAGAGTCTTACTCAGTTCCATCTCCTCATAATGAACAACCATCTGTCCTGGAAACGAGTAAAGAATTCTTGTGTGAGTCCAAGTTTCAATGTCAACACATTTTTGACTCACATTCTTCACAAAATTTCCAAAACAAGATTCTATACTCCCATTCTAGAGCAACCACTTGGAGATACATCAAGTCTAGAAAAGAGTATAGAAATCCTGCAGGAGTCTATGTTACAATATCAAAAATCATCTGCTGAGTCTGTCAAAAGGGTGGAAACACAATTGAGTCAATTGATTAGCATTTATAGGAATGAGGAAACTCTATCTTATCAACCTTTGACCAATTCAGTTATACCAAACTCTATTGATCTGACCCAAGACTCATGTTGTTTTGGAAATCAAGATTCAATTTCAGCACACCCATCTGAACTTGTCCAAACTTCCAATCCCATTGACATTTTGGCAAGTTATCCTTTTCCTGAAATTGAACTTGAGCATGAATATGATCATGACCCTCAAATTAGTGATTCAATTCTACTTCCTGATTCAATTATGACTCCGGTGTCTTCACTTGATTGCAATACTTTTCCCGAGTCAGTATTGGATCCTGTACCAATCCATTGTGAAATTGAATCACCAATATCTTATGATGATCATATTAAACTTGACCAATTTCATACTTTTAAAAGTCCCATTGATAAATTGGCAAGTTCTCATTTTTGTGGAATTGAAATCAATGAGGAATGTGACTTTGATCCTCAAATTTGTGATTCAGTTCAAATTCCTGAATCATTATTGACTCCTGTTTTGTTACCCAATTTGAGCAACATTTTAGAGTCAGTTTTGATTCCCATACCTGTCATTCCTGAACTTGAATCACCAATCATAGATAGTCACATTCCATCATGGGAAAATTGTGGACTTGAGTTTCAACTTCTTGATTTGGACCCACTTCCTGAACCGATATCAACTCCCGAAACTTTACTTGACTTGAGTCATTTTTCTGAGTCGATATTAGTTCCTATATTTCCTGAGTCCAAATCAATCATTCCATTCTGGGACAAGGGTGTTGATAAATTTCACTCCGAAATTATTTTGAAAATTTGGAAATTAGATGGGGTAAAATTCCTAATAAAAATCAAGCATATATACATCTTTCTAGTGGGTTGTATCATGGAGGTCTCTGGTGGGTTCCTCCGGACTCCACGCAAGAATGATTGGGTCGCATTTCGTGGACCAATCAGACCGCCACCGGAACCACCACCTTGAGGTGATTTTTCCTTCCCTCTCTATTTGCTTCATGCATACATATATCACGATGCATTGAGGACAATGCATGAGATAAGTGTGGGGGAGGGTTTACTAACATAGAGTTTTTAGATTTTCTTTCTTTTACATTTCTTTTAGGATACTTTTAGAAATCTTCCCTTTTGTATAGGAATTTTCTCTTTCTTTAAAAACTATTTGAAATAAGAGACAAAGTTTTGGTTTATTTTTAAGAAAATTAAGATGATCTGAGAAATTAAGAAAACCTTAATTATGACATCTTAAACCTAGTTGAAATAATGGATCTTGTTTAAAATTATAGGCTAAGTAAGATAAATTGGAGAGATGATTTTATCTTGAATTTTTGCTTTAAATAATATACACTTCACACTTACACATTTTTGGGATGGAAACAAAGACCTAAAATGCCATAAAGCAAATAAAAAAAATATGAATAAAACATCACTTATTAAGCTGGATAACTATGCCTCAAGAAGCATGATTATTCACGCCTAACGGTGGTCAAAAGAAGCAAATAATCTCCCTTAGTTTTGTGGCCTTGTTTACTTGAGTCCTTAAACCCTAGGGATGTTTTCTCATCTGGTGCCCTAAAATCGTCTGGTTTGAGAGTCATCGTTATAGGCTCGCTACATGGGTGAACTAGAAAGCCTAAGAAAACTAAGGGAAGAAAAAAAAAGAAAAAAAAAATATATATATATAATAAATGGCTTGATGGTTGGAGTTGAAATCCCAGAAATCTTCACTATCACAAAGTGCATATTATCTAGGTATTATGAAAGATAAAATATTCAATCCAATTTTGAATTCTTACCTTAATTGAAGACCAGATCTTGCATAGAGACTAAGTTTAAGGAAGAATGATTTGTGGTGGACTTATGACCTTAGATCACTTATATTTTAGCAAAATATTTCATAAACTTATCTCTCTTTCAAAATGTGTTTTCAAAATACTAACATTTGTCTTCTTTCCTTATGGATTTTGTGGGTGCAATCCGCTGAAAACCCTCAGGAGACAACACTCCTCCTCTAGGGTAACCTAGAGGTTTAACGGCTTGTTGCACACGCTCAGTGCAATCGCGTCACCTGCGAAAGTGGTGTAATAACATCTGTAGTATAGTTTTCTTTTCTTGTTTTGCTCGGGACGAGCAAAAGATAAGTGTGGGGGTGTGATTAGTCTACGATTATGCATTATCATATCGCATTTCCCACCGATTTATGAATAAATTGTCAGTCTAAACCGTGTTTTGATCTTGATTGCAGGTAGATCCAAAGTTCAAGGGCAAAGGGGTAATAAGAGCCTAATTAAACCTCTTTTATGGTAATTAATCCCGCATTACTTGGAGGCCAAGCCAAGGATTATCTAGAAGATTCATTGAACCTAGACTCCTGCGCATGTCAGACGCATATGCGGACGAAAGTACCAGAAACCGAATATACCCTGACAATCCACAAAGCCAGAGGGACCCACTAACGAAAACCAGGGAGCTATCTCCCTGGTATTGCCACGGAAACGCGGCAATAGCCGCGTTTCCGCGGCAAAGGAGTGGAGCCACGCGTCGATTTTTGACGCGTGGCCCCGTCTCGTCTTCTGGAAGCATCCTGTGCCTATAAATATCCCTGCATTCAGCCAAAACGAGGGCAGTCTTCGTTTTTAGGAGTAGGTGCAGATTTTAGGAGAAGTTTAGTATAGAGTAGGTGCTTTTCATTTCTCTTCTCTTGTATTTTTATTTGTTTTTAGATCATTGTAGTAGGGCTGAGTGATTCATAGAGAGAGAGACAGTGAGGGATTGATGTAATAGATAGTGACAATCTATGTAAAGGTGCCTCCTTTCTCTTCCATTGTAATCTCCTTCTCCTTCTACATGATTTCTTGCTAACTTTTATTCTCATGGCAATCTAACTACTAACCACTAATCATCTAACCACTTACTTGATAATCCACATGAATCGGGTAGCCTCTATTAAGGCCTTGTTCTTGCAAGAGCCATTGATGGCCAATGATGATGGGTTCTAACATCTAACTTGCTAACTTGCTAACCAATCTAACTCTCTTTTATTTCATGCTTTCTTTTAGTAGTCTAATGAGTTGTTGCTTGTATTAGCTCGATCTTGATGCATGTTTGAATGTGATGAACCATCTATGTGCCATGCTTTGTATCGTCTCTTGAAGCCAAGGATTATTGACGGCCGAGGATCAAAATGTGAGGCAACTATCATGAAGAGGTTAGCATGGTTAGTGGAGCGTTTAGTAGTTAGTAGCCATGAGTTTTCTTTTATCTTGTTTTAGAAATCGTTTTCAAGCTTCTTCTCTCATTTTTCTATTGATGTTTTCACCATCCTCTTAGTTCATTTTAGTTCCATTTTCTTTTCTATTTGTTTTTCAAATCACTTCACTTTCGTTTTCTTCGCCGTTTTCATCGCTCTCCTCACCTACCACATTCTGGATTTCTTTTTCTTTTCCTTTTCATTCTTTGTCATTCTTTCAACAAAGAAGAATTGTTAACAAATAACGTGAATAAAAACTGTTAATGCTTCTATCGCCTCCCTTCCCTGTGGATTCGACCCGTTGAGCCAATGCTATAACGGAAGTATCGAGGGTACATTAGCATATTCGAGCTTTTCATTGATTTTACATAAAACACACTTTTGAGTGCTAGTTCCACCCCGATCAAAAAAAATGGCGCCGTTGCCGGGGAAGGGAATGGTTTTGTTTTCACGTTTTTGTTAACATTTGTCTTCTCTGTTTTGGTGTGCAGGATAATCTTTACAGGTGCTTAACATTGCAGTACATAAACTAGCTTTGCCTTTCCCTGCTCTTGAAAGCAGGGCCCCAGATTTTAAAGAACTACCGCGCAACCACGACTTTTGCCGCGAAAACGCGGCCATGTTGTAAAAATTGTGTATCTTGTTGTGCTGGGATGTGTTGATTGTAATAGCTAGTATATTTGTGTTGCTATTTTTTCTGCTTTGATTGCCTACACACCATAATAAAATAAAGAACTAAAATACGGTATTTGGACGCGTTTAAAACGGTTTAGACATTTGCATTTAGGCACGTGTCAATTCAATTCCAAAATACTGTATTTTTGTTCTGTTGTTGTGATTTGGATGGAGATGTAAAGATGGCATTGCATATAGCATAGGACAAACACGTGGGTGATTTATCGCTTTGTGTTATATTCTTGTCTATATTGCACACTTGCACGAATTGAAATTAAGGGCAAGCTCCAAACAAGATAAGGTGGGATTTCATTACCCTTCCTTAGCCCAAAAATCATCTCCCCACTCACACAACCCAAGCCCTAATAAAATTTGATAGACGTTGGCCTCTAGGGACATCAAGGTTTAGGTCAACCCTACTATAGGCTTGGTTTTGATTTTTTTCTTTTTGTTTGTTGTTTGATTTTTCCTTTTTGTTTGTGATTGTTTGTGAAATGGCATTCAACAATAACAATTCTTTCAATCCGAATATGAATCTCTATTTCACACCAACCCCATTTGATTCGGATAATTCCAACCCGGCGTTTTACAATATGCACCAACCAAATACACTGGGTTGGCCTTATCCGAATCAATACAACCCATACCCACATTCTTATGATTATAATTTTCAAAATAATTTCAACTCGTCACAGGGTCAATGGGGATTCACTTCCCCCGAGTCAAATTTTCAACCTCCTTGTCCACAATATCCACCTTGTCCACAATTTACACAATATTCATTCCCCGATTTCGCTTCCTATACTCCTTTTTCTGAACCTCCCATTGAAGAAAAATCTGAGTTCGAAAAGAGAGTAGAAGCCAATCTACAAGAGGCCGAGCAACAACTTCACAAAACATTGGCCTCTCTAAAACATATTCAAGAGTCTTACTCAGTTCCATCTCCTCATAATGAACAACCATCTGTCCTGGAAACGAGTAAAGAACTCTTGTGTGAGTCCAAGTTTTAATCTCAACACATTTTTGACTCACATTCTTCACAAAATTTCCAAAACCAAGATTCTTATACTCCCATTCTAGAGCAACCACTTGGAGATACATCAAGTCTAGAAAAGAGTATAGAAATCTTGCAGGAGTCAATGTTACAATATCAAAAATCATCTGCTGAGTCTGTCAAAAGGGTGGAAACACAATTGAGTCAATTGGTTAGCATTTATAGGAATGAGGAAACTCTATCTTATCAACCTTTGACCAATTCAGTTATAAGACTCATGTTATTTTAGAAATCAAGATTCAATTTCAGCACACCCATCTGAACTTGTCTAAACTTCCAATCCCATTGACATTTTGGCAAGTTATCCTTTTCCTGAAATTGAACTTGAGCATGAATATGATCATGACCCTCAAATTAGTGATTCAATTCTACTTCCTGATTCAATTATGACTCCGGTGTCTTCACCTGATTGCAATCCTTTTCCCGAGTCAGTATTGGATCCTGTACCAATCCATTGTGAAATTGAATCACCAATATATTATGATGATCATATTGAACTTGACCAATTTCATACTTTTAAAAGTCCCATTGATAAATTGGCAAGTTCTCATTTTTGTGGAATTGAAATCAATGAGGAATGTGACTTTGATCCTCAAATTTGTGATTCAGTTCAAATTCCTGAATCATTATTGACTCCTGTTTTGTTACCCAATTTGAGCAACATTTTAGAGTCAATTTTGATTCCCATACCTGTCATTCCTGAACTTGAATCACCAATCATAGATAGTCACATTCCATCATGGGAAAATTGTGGACTTGAGTTTCAACTTCGTGATTTGGACCCACTTCCTGAACCGATATCAACTCCCGAACCTTTACTTGACTTGAGTCATTTTTTTGAGTCGATATTAGTTCCTATATTTCCTGAGTCCAAATCAATCATTCCATTCTGGGACAAGGGTGTTGATAAATTTCACTCCGAAATTATTTTGAAAATTTGGAAATTAGATGGGGTAAAATTCCTAATAAAAATCATGCATATATACATCTTTCTAGTGGGTTGTATCATGGAGGTCTCTGGTGGGTTCCTCTGGACTCCACGCAAGAATGATTGGGTCCCATTTCGTGGACCAATCAGACCGCCACCAGAACCACCACCTTGAGGTGATTTTTCCTTCCCTCTCTATTTGCTTCATGCATACATATATCACGATGCATTGAGGACAATGCATGAGATAAGTGTGGGGGAGGGTTTACTAACATAGAGTTTTTAGATTTTCTTTCTTTTACATTTCTTTTAGGATACTTTTAGAAATCTTCCCTTTTGTATAGGAATTTTCTCTTTCTTTAAAAACTTTTTGAAATAAGAGACAAAGTTTTGGTCTATTTTTAAGAAAATTAAGATGATCTGAGAAATTAAGAAAATCTTAATTATGACATCTTAAACCTAGTTGAAATAATGGATCTTGTTTAAAATTATAGGCTAAGTAAGATAAATTGGAGAGATGATTTTATCTTGAATTTTTGCCTAAGATAATATACACTTCACACTTACACATTTTTGGGATGGAAACAAAGACCTAAAATGCCATAAAGCAAATAAAAAAAATATGAATAAAACATCACTTATTAAGCTGGATAACTATGCCTCAAGAAGCATGATTATTCACGCCTAACGGTGGTCAAAAGAAGTAAATAATCCCCCTTAGTTTTGTGGCCTTGTTTACTTGAGTCCTTAAACCCTAGGGATGTTTTCTCATCTGGTGCCCTAAAACCGTCTGGTTTGGGAGTGATCGTTATAGGCTCGCTACATGGGTGAACTAGAAAGCCTAAGAAAACTAAGGGAAGAAAAAAAAAGAATATATATATATATATATATATATATAAATGGCTTGATGGTTGGAGTTGAAATCCCAGAAATCTTCACTATCACAAAGTGCATATTATCTAGGTATTATGAAAGATAAAATATTCAATCCAATTTTGAATTCTTACCTTAATTGAAGACAAGATCTTGCATAGAAACTAAGTTTAAGGAAGAATGATTTGTGGTGGACTTATGACCTTAGATCACTTATATTTTTGCAAAAATATTTCATAAACTTGTCTCTCTTTCAAAATGTGTTTTCAAAATACTAACATTTGTCTTCTTTCCTTATGGATTTTGTGGGTGCAATCCGCTGAAAACCCTCAGGAGACAACACTCCTCCTCTAGGGTAACCTAGAGGTTTAACGGCTTGTTGCACACGCTCAGTGCAATCGCGTCACCTGCGAAAGTGGTGGAATAACATCTGTAGTATAGTTTTCTTTTCTTGTTTTGCTCGGGACGAGCAAAAGATAAGTGTGGGGGTGTGATTAGTATACGATTATGCATTATCATATCGCATTTTCCACCGATTTATGAATAAATTGTCAGTCTAAACCGTGTTTTGATCTTGATTGCAGGTAGATCCAAAGTTCAAGGGCAAAGGGGTAATAAGAGCCTAATTAAACCTCTTTTATGGTAATTAATCCCGCATTACTTGGAGGCCAAGCCAAGGATTATCTAGAAGATTCATTGAACCTAAACTCCTGCGCATGTCAGACGAATATGCGGACGAAAGTACCAGAAACTGAATATACCCTGACAATCCACGAAGCCAGAGGGACCCACTAACGAAAACCAGGGAGCTATCACCCTGGTATTGCCGCGGAAACGCGGCAATAGCCGCGTTTCCGCGGCAAAGGAGTGGAGCCACGCGTCGATTTTTGACGCGTGGCTCCGTCTCGTCTTCTGGAAGCATCCTGTGCCTATAAATATCCCTGCATTCAGCCAAAACGAGGGCAGTCTTCGTTTTTAGGAGTAGGTGCAGATTTTAGGAGAAGTCTAGTGTAGAGTAGGTGCTTTTCATTTCTCTTCTCTTATATTTTCATTTGTTTTTAGATCATTGTAGTAGGGCTGAGTGATTCATAGAGAGAGAGATAGTGAGGGATTGATGTAATAGATAGTGACAATCTATGTAAAGGTGCCTCCTTTCTCTTCCATTGTAATCTCCTTCACCTTCTACATGATTTCTTGCTAACTTTTATTCTCATGGCAATCTAACTACTAACCACTAATCATCTAACCACTTACTTGATAATCCACATGAATCGGGTAGCCTCTATTAAGGCCTTGTTCTTGCAAGAGCCATTGATGGCCAATGATGATGGGTTCTAACATCTAACTTGCTAATTTGCTAACCAAGCTAACTCTCTTTTATTTCCTGCTTTCTTTTAGTAGTCTAATGAGTTGTTGCTTGTATTAGCTTGATCTTGATGCATGTTTGAATGTGATGAACCATCTATGTGCCATGCTTTGTATCGTCTCTTGAAGCCAAGGATTATTGACGGCCGAGGATCAAAATGTGAGGCAACTATCATGAAGAGGTTAGCATGGTTAGTGGAGCATTTAGTAGTTAGTAGCCATGAGTTTTCTTTTATCTTGTTTTAGAAATCGTTTTCAAGCTTCTTCTCTCATTTTTCTATTGATGTTTTCACCATCCTCTTACTTCATCTTAGTTTCATTATCTTTTCTATTTGTTTTTCAAATCACTTCACTTTCGTTTTCTTCGCCGTTTTCATCGCTCTCCTCACCTACCACATTCTGGATTTCCTTTTCTTTTCCTTTTCATTCTTTGTCATTCTTTCAACAAAGAAGAATTGTTAACAAATAACGTGAATAAAAACTGTTAATGCTTCTATCGCCTCCCTTTCCTGTGGATTCGACCCGTTGAGCCAATGCTATAACGGAAGTATCGAGGGTACATTAGCACATTCGATCTTTTCATTGATTTTACATAAAACACACTTTTGAGTGCTAGTTCCACCCCGATCAGGCTTCTATATTTTTTTTAACTCAGATTTTTCTTCTATCGGTTGTTCTAGAAAAGGAGTATATGAAGCATGATGTTGGAAAAATTGTGAATATTGGGAGTCGATCTTGTTTAGAAATTATTGTTGGGACTCAAGCATGCCTTCTACAGCTTCCATACGCTTTTCTAATTCAGATATTTCTTCAATCGGCTGTTGTAAAAAAGGAGTATATGAAGCTTGATGTTTGAAAAATTATGAATATTATGAGTCAAGCTTATTTTGAAATTGTTATTGGGACTCAAGCATGGCTTCTATGGCTTCCATATTCTTTTCTAATTTAGTTTTGCTTCAATCGATGGTTTTGAAAAAGGATTATATGAAGTAAAATTGGGGAATGAATATTGTAAAAATTGTGGACAAGGTGGTAGAAAATTAGACACGAGGGAGATGAATCCCCGTCGACTCTGTGAAGAGTTGAAATTATTCTGAAGATTTTGTTCAAAAGATTGAAGGTATAAGTTATATTGAGTCAAATACATCCAATCCGACTTATCTGGTTTATCCTTGTTGGAGTTATTCGATTCAAATGAGGTTGGGGTGAAATATAGATTCATATTAGGATTAAAAAATTATTGTTAAAATCTATTACACAAACAAACACAAAAAAAAAAGAAAAGGCAAACAAGCAAACAAAAGAAAGAACAATCAAAACAAGCCTATATTAGGGTTTACATAGACCTAGACGACTCCTTACTGGTCGACTATCCAGGAGAAGGCTATTACAGAAACTGATCATGAGCTAATCGGCCAGTAGAAGTAAAACTCAGTGAGAGGTATCTGTGCATAAGCAATGGGGCTTAGTTACGCCAAACCACTGAACCTTCGAGGCTTAACCTCTTAATCCCTAACTATAGGCACCAATTTAACAAGATTCTAGTACTAACAACTTCTCCCCAGGTCAATCTCTTAATAAATTCAAGATATCTCTCGAGACAAATGTCTATTAATTTTTATTAAGGTTTAGGTTGTGTGAGTGAGGAGGTGATTTTTGGGCTAAAAGAGTGTAATGACTTCCGCATCTTAACTTGTATTGAGTTATTCCCTTAGGTTCGATTCGTATAAGTATGCAATATAGACAAGAATTAAACATACAAAGTGAGTAAATCACCCTTTTGTTTGTCCTATACGATATGCAATGCAATATGTACACCTCAGTTCAGATCACAACAACAAAACATAATACAGTATATTGGAATGAAATTGACATGTGCCTACGATGTAAATATCTAAACTGTTTTAAAAGTGTTCAATTACTATTATTGTTGTTTATTATTGCCGAGTACAAACAATCAAAGCAAAATTCTGATAGTAAAAATGTACAATATACTGAACAAGTGCCTGTCTTGCAAAAGATAGGTCCAGAAAGCCACAAAAGGGCCGCATTTTCGTAGCTCCCAGGGCCTAGGTGCGGCAATTTTATGGAGGCAAACTCCCTGCTTTCTAGAGCAGGGAGCCACAGGGGAGGTTCTGCAAATTTTGACCTGTACACAGAAACAGAGAAAAGTTAACAAAAAAGTTAGTTCAAACTATTCTCATTCCCTGTAACGGCGCCAAAATTTTGATAGGAGGGGAACTATGCACGAAAATATGTATTTTGTAAAATCAGTGAAAGTATTATAGTATTTTGGCTTCCTCGATACTTCTGTTATAGCATATAAGCTATATGGATCAAATCCACAGTGACAAGAGGCGATACAAGTATTAAGAGTTCATTTTTACATTAGTTCTTAACAAGTTCTTTTTTTTAAAGAAAAAGAAAAGAAAAAAAGAAAACTAAAAGTGATAGGAGAAGGCAATGAAAACGACGAAGTGCAAGAAATAGAAGCAAAGTAAAAAAACAAAAAAGAGTAGAAAATGAAGGTGAAAACCGTGGTAAAGTGATTTGAAAATGTTTTGAAATTGATGAGGAAATTAGATTAAACTTGTGGTGAAGAAATGAAAATAAGTGGTAAACGAAGAGATGATGAAAATAATGATGATAAAATGATTTTGAAAATTGATTTTAAAAACAAAGTAAAAAGAAGAAGAAAACTCATGGCTACTAACTACTAAGTACTCCACTAACCATGCTAACCTCTTTGTGATAGTTGCCTCACGTGGATCATTGGTCATCTCTAATTCTTGGCTTCAAGAGACATTTCAAAGAATGACATATAAAATTATTCTCCACATCATACTTTCATCAAGAGCAAGCTAATGCAAATATTAGATTATCAAAACTGTTAGAGACAAGTATGAATTATGAGAGTTAGCTTGTTAGGAAGCTAAATGTTAGAACCAATCATCATGAGCTATCAATGGCTCGTGCAAGAGTAAGGCCTTGTAGAAGCTGTTAGATTCATGTCGATTATTAAGTAAGTGGTTAGATGATTAGTGGGTAATAGTTAGATTGCCATGAGAGAAAAGTTAGCTAATCTTGCTAGAGGTTAGAGAAGAAACTATGGAAGGAAAGGAGGAAGCTTTCATAGATTGTCACTCTCTATCACATCAATCTCTCTCCCCCCTAAATCAATCTCTACCCTAATACATGATCTAAAAGAAAAATGAAAATACAAAAGAAAGAGAAAGAACTACACTAATCTACACTAAAGAGAAGAAACCCTAGCCTACTGCTCTCCAATCTCAGCCTCTTATCATCAAAGCAGTATTTATAGGTAATGAGTAGCTGGGAAATCTCTTGAAGAAGCCACACGTCAAAGATCAGGGACCGACCTTTGATCTCGCTGCGGGAGCATGACAAAAGCTGCATTTCTGTGGCTTGATCAGAGCAAGAGGCCCTGATCTTCTGCCACCTGGTTTGTCTGGCTTCCAGAACCTTCTGTATGTATCTGATTTTGTATTACTTGGACTTGTATTTCTCTAGGTACAACTTCAAATACGGAAATCCAATGTAATCTTCTAGAAGCCCTTTGCCTTGGTACTCAAGAAATCCGGATTAACTACCCATAATGGATTTAATTAAGCTCTTAATATAGCTTTGCCCCTATACTCTTGATTATCTACAAAATAGACTAAGACTTGATTGAGAAGCGATATTTTATTCATAACGGAGCAGGCAAATGTGATATGATGATGCAGAATTGTAGACTAATCAGGCTACGCATGAATGAAGGGACAACAATGTTGGAGCATTTAAACTTCTTCAACAAGGTTATCAATGAGCTTCTAGGTTTTGATGTCAAGATCGACGAGGTAGACAAGACATTGATACTTCTCAGTTCGCTTCCACAGTTATATGATCACATCATTACCGCCATACTTTATGGTAAGAAAACTCTCATCTTGGAGGAGGTCACGTCTACTCTCTTATCTAATAAGATTAGAAAAAGGCTAAATCAAGAGGAGCAGACAAGACCTGATTTGTTCGTCACAGGAAGAAAAAGAAGAGTAGAAGTAAAGAAAGGTCCGAGCTCATCAAAAGCGTGTCACTTTTGTCACAGGGAAGGTTATTGGAAGAATGATTGAAGCATCAGCAAGAGTGGTGAAGAAGAAAGGGCAAGCTGCAGAGGCAGACATAGCAAGCGGTGTAGAAGAAACTAAAGTATTAATGGCTTCTTATGTTGAAGACAACACTTTTCAAGATAAAGGATGGATATTTGATTCGATGTATTTTCTCAAAAGGAGCTATTCAACTCCTTAGTTACAAAGGAGGATATGACTGTCAAGATGGTGGATGGCTCAGCTTGCGAGGTTATCGGCACTGGGACAGTTAAGGTTACAGAAAGAAATGAGAAGGTATGTGCTCTGGAGGCGGTCTGATCAGTCCTCGAGGCACAGCACAATCTAATATCCATAGGGGTGCTCAACGAAGAAGAATGCCAGATCTAAGTGCAATAAGGCATCATCACAGTTAGCCTTGGAGATGGGATAATCCTAGAGAGATAAATGTGAAAGTTATACAAGCTAAAGGAAGAAAACTCAGTTCGAGGTGGAGTTTCATTGATAAGCTTGGAAAGGAGCTCATCATGAAGCGTAGTTTTAAGAAAGACCGTAACGGGATGTGAACCGGGTCAAAGTGCTACGAGAAGGAGAAAAAGTGCATTCGAGGAAGGCCTGAGATGGCCCAAGCCATGGCGATAAATCAGCAAAAGACCCCGAGGAGAGGGGGCAAGTGTTAAAAGCTTCACGGTGCAGTTATAACTAGGAAAAAATCAAGGTAGTAATCCAAAATCTCTAGGTGTTTTACTAAAGGCTTGAAGAGCAAGTCAAGGTGAATATTGTTAGGATTTTACCTTATTTTCAAGAGGAGATGATGGCCCAAGAAGATCCAATTGAGTTGAAGAAGATGATGACTTGAAGTAAGAAGAACAAACTCAGTTGGTGCTGATTAGTCAACTTATAAGGTGTATAAGTTGACTAATACACAAGACTTATTGACTATATAGTCGACTGAGCAGATACAGAAGTAGAAACAGATAAGAAGCATAATACAATAGTCAACTATATAGTTTATAAGTCGACTAATGGTAGGGATTAGTCGATTAATCATTAGGATAAGTTGACTAACTGAGGCATTTCCTGAAGCAGAATCAATTTCCATTTCAGGCTCTGGTTTTCTTTTCTGATGGAGTACCAGTTTCTATTCGATGAAGGTTTGTTTCTAAAGATTAAAGGGTCTAGAATTTTTCTAGATCAAGAGATCAACTCATAAGAAGATTGATCAAGATTCTTCAAGTATCTAACGACCAAGCTCATCTCATAGTCCAATAGGAGTTGTTTTAAAATCCTATAAATAAAAGTTGTAACCCAACATTATAAGACACTGAAAAAGTACAAAAAAAAGGTGGAGAACACCAAAGAAGTAAAGAAAGAGAGGAGAAAAGTGAAGGCGCATAGAGATAAAGTAATACTCTTTTAATATAGGTCAAGATTAAGGAGAAAGATGAATACTTTTGTTGCATCAAGATGAAGGCTAGATTTCTTTATATCAGGTTTATTAATAAAGCTCTCTCAACTTCTCTCTCCACGGTCATAGATCAAATTTGGGTCGAATCACGTTAAATCCTCATGTGATTTCTTATTGTTCTTTTGTTCAGGTATTACTAGTTCTCTTTATAACAGTTTTCTTTTGCAAGTACTGATCATATTGTTAAGTTTCACAAATGTCAATCCTAAGAGTAACAATTGGTGTCATAGCAGCGATTTGTTACAATAATTGATATCAGAACATATCAATTTCGTAGCAGAGTTTTAGAGAGAAAAAGAGATTTACGTTTGGAGAGGAAGAGAGAGCAAAGATTTTGAGTTTGGATTTTGAAGATGGGTGGGAGAGAGAAGTATTATTTTTAGATTTGGGTCTATATATTGAAAAAGGGGCGAAAGAGTTTGATTTGGAGGATGTTGAGTTTTATTTGAATGATGAAAATTTTGGAAAAAAATAGATGAGGGAGGAGCGAAAATGAGAAAAGGAGACAGAGGAGGGAGAGAGAATAGTGGGAGAGAGGAGAGGAGAGAGAGGAGGAAAAAAGATAATCTAAGCTTGATTTAAGAGATAGGTTTTGAAGAGGCATATGAGAGAGGAGTGAACAAGAGAAGAAAATGGGGAGAAAGACAAAAAATAGAGAGGCATAAAATGTTCAAGAAAATTAAATACCATTAACTCAAAAGGTGTTCTTTCTAATAACATAGTTTAAGGGGTATTGGTGCTACTTTAGTCAGTAGTATATATGGTCTTTCTGTAATTTACCCTTTTATTTTATATATCCTGGCCTTGTCCATTACATCTTTATCTTATTAAAAATAATTAATAAGTAGTGGTTAAATATTACGAGAAATATTTGGTGACTGTTATTATTGATTAATAACTCATATATTTTTTTCCTCCTAATATTAAAAGGAGAACTTAAGAAGAAAAGAGAAATAATAGTCTTTTCATTTAAGAGTGTCGTTCCTTTTCTCCTCCAAAAATCTCTAAAAATATTCAATAAAGCTAAATCTAAAGTTCTTCTTTCTTTAATTAGGGGCTTGTTACTCAAAGATACAGTTGCGAGTTTACTGGTGATTGAATGTTTTTTGTACCATTAGAGGGAGATGTGTATAGAGTGATCCTACGAGAGTTAGCCATCTCATGTTAATGGTAATGCTTCGTGCATGCCTCCCTTGAGGCAAATAATATCTTTCAATTATTTTAGTTAGTTTCCAATAAATTTAGATAGAGTTTTTTGGAATAATTTCCAATAATTTAAAATCTTTAGTTTAAGTATTATTTTACCGAAGGTTATGAATGGTGATAGTCAACTTTTAAGCTTTAGCTGAAATCATTCTAGGTATATTTAATTAGTTGTATGGGATAATGAAAATGTTAGAGAAACATAAATTGTGATGAAACAGAAAGAAATGAAAGAACTACTTTAGTTTTCTATAATGAAATTAACTTAAATTCAGTGATCAAATTTCTAATGAATGTGTTATGATTATGACGTGAACACGTCGTGAAGGTTGATTAATGTCAGATTAGACAGTTTTCTTTTCTGGATCTGTTTTGAGTCCGAGTTGGATTCAAGTTTTCTTTATTCTAATTGAAGGTGTTTTGAATCCGAGTTGGATTCAAATTTTTTTTATTCTGATCGAAGGAGTTTGTTTAGAACAAAGAAAGTTTTATGGTCTATAAATAACCCTTAGGGGTGGCCTTCAATGTATCCTAAGAGAATCTTATGAATTTATAATTCCTAAGGGTGTAATTCATCTACGTAAGAATTTCGTGAGAGAAGCTTAATCACAATGGGTTTACTGCTCTTGGTGGCCATCAGGAGTTTGTAATTTCTCAGCATGAGGTATAAGTAATTCTTATTGTATTCCCTCAAAGTTTTAATAAAATTTTTCCCCTTCTTCCGTGAACGTACACACGATCTGTTTGATCGGTGGAACCACATTATATTATTTGTTAGCTTTCTATCAACTTTGAATATCTTTATCTTCTCTTCTTTAAGTTTTCTTAGTAGATCCTGTGGTTCGTATCCGCTGCGCCGCCCCAGTCGATCCGGTTGTGGGGGCGTCCGACCTTGAAATCACAACAATTAGTATCCGAGCGTACAAATTGTTTTCTAACAATTGGTATCAGAGTAAGGTCAACGTGCAGATGTCTGCGATCAACTTCGATATTCAGAAGTTTGATGGCGTCATCAATTTCAGCAGATGACATATTAGGATGAATGTCATCGTTACCCAAAGCGGGTTGAAGAAAGCACTACTCGGGAGAGAGAAAAAGCCTCAAGACATGAAGGAAGAAACTTGGCAGGAGTTGGACGAGAAAGCCTTGACAGCTATTTAGCTTTGCTTGGTGGACGAAGTATTGGATGAGTTTTCTACAGAATTAATAGCGTCCTCACTGTGGGAGCGACTTTAGTACCACTATCTGAAGAAGTCATTGGCGAATCGGTTGATTCTGAAACAGCGTCTCTTTCTTCTCCGCATGCATGAAGATACACCTATCAAGTGTGACATTGGAGAATTTTCCTTTATTATCAATGATCTAAATAAGATAGAGGTTAAAATAGAAGATGAAGATCAAGCACTTTTATTACTGTGTTCTTTACCTTCTTCATATAAGAGCTTTGGGAAAGCTATCATCTATGAAGGCAAGTCAACAATCAAGGTCAATGAGGTCAAGGAGCATCTGCTCAAAAAGGATAAAATTGGCACCCAGTTGACAGATGAGTCTCATCATGATGATTCCAGGCAAGTTCATTATTCAAGAGAGAAGAGTAATAATGGAAGCTCTATGGGTAACTCAAAACAAAAGAATTTGATGTGCAACTATTGTCACAAGAAGGGGCACATTAGATCTGAGTGTTGTCTTCGAAAGAAGAATAACCAGATGCTAAGTCACTGAACTTGTTGAAGGAGTGAAGAACAGTGCGATGTTCTATCTATTACAGACAGACCAGTTGGTAACAAAAATAAGTGGGTCATAGATTCTGAATGTTCACAGCATATCAGTTCCAAAGAAAGATGTTCTTTTCATACACTTTGGTTCAAGGGGGAGAAGTCTTCATGAAAATTCTGCTATAAGTAAGGTGATTGGCGAAGAACAATCCAATTTCAGTCTCTAATGGATGCATCACTACTCTTCAAGACGTTCGTCATCTTCTCAAATCAAGGTACAATCTCATTTCTCTTGAAGCCCTACATACAAAATGGTTCTGTTTCAGTTCGAAAGGTGATCTTATAGAAGTTTTCAAAGACGCCCATGTGATGTTTCAAGCCAAACGTGTCAGCAACATGTATGTGTTGCGGAATTCATAGGTTACAATTGGTGGATTGCAGTTATCCTCTACTTCAAAAGCGGTGGTTGTAGAACAATCAGAGACTACGATGGATTCGACCTCGGATGTTCAATTGTACCTTGAAGGAAGATTGGGATTAGGCGCGCAACAAGGTAGTCCAAATTGTTACTTCTATGGTGGAGCAAATTCTCATAAATCTTGTGTAAATCAAGAAGATCACTGGGTAATAAAGTTCAGATTGGACCTGAACTTATTCGACCTAATCAAGATGTGAACCCCATGAGGGGGTTATGGAGAAAAGGGAGTAAGATAAAGATGAAGTAAAGTTTGCTCAATTATGCGTGGATGCGAGCACATGGAACATAGTGGCTATTCTTAATTTGAACGTATTCAAGTTAAGGGGGAGATTGTTAGGATTATAATGTGAATATGTCGTGAAGGTTGATTAATGTCAGATTTGGCAGTTTCCTTTTCTGAATCTGTTTTGAGTCCGAGTTAGATTTAAGTTTCCTTTATTCTGATTGATGGAGTTTGTTTAGGACTAGGAGAGTTCTATGGTTTATAAATAACCCCTTAAGTGTGGCCTTCAATGTATTCTAAGAGAATCCTATGAATTTGTAATTCCTAAAGGTGTAATTTCTAAGGGTGTAATTCATCTAGGTGAGAAATTCGTGAGAGAAGCATAGCCACAAGGTTCGCTGTTCTTGGCGGCCATTAAGGGCTTATAACTTCTCAGCATGAGGTGAAAATAATTCTTTGGGGTAAGGGAGAGAAACTTATTAAAACTTTGAGGGAGTACTATAAGAATTGGATTTCACGATCGGATTTCAAGGTCGGACGCCCCACAACAAGGGTTCGTTTGTTGGCTTTCTATCAACTTTGGAACATCTTCTTATTTTCTTCTTCAAGTTGTCTTAGTGATCCTGTGGTTCGTATCCGCTGCGCCGCTCCAGTCGATCCGGTCGTGGGCGTTCGACCTTGAAATCACAACAATTGGTATCAAAACATACATATTGTTTCTCAATAATTAGAGGGAGATGTGTATAGAGTGATCCTATGAGAGTTAACCATCTCATGTTCATGGTAATGCTTCGTGCATGCCTCCCTCGAGGCCAATAGTATCTTTCAATTATTTTAGTTTACTTCCATGTATTTTAGATTGAGTTTTTTGGAATAATTTCCATCAATAAAATATTTAGTTTAAGTATTATTTTACCCAAGGTTATGAAAGGCGATAGTAAACTTTTAAGCTTTTGCTGAAATCATTCTAGGTACCTTAATTAGTTGTATGGGATAATGATAATGTTAGAGAAACGTAAACTGTGATGAAACAGAGAGAAATGAAAGAACTGCTTCAGTTTTTTGTAATGAAATTAACTTAAATTCAGTGATCAAATTTCTAATGAATGATCATTTGATATTATTTAATTTTATATTTTTGTAACCAATAATCTTGTTGGAGTGATTTTTTTTTTTTTTTGGGGTGGGGGGGGAGGGGGGGGGGGGGGGGGGGGGGGGGGTTGTTATCTTATCTGTTAAGTTACTAATTTGATACCATAAGCACAAGATTAATGTTTAAAGAAATGGGTAGTTTAATTTGAATTTATAATTATTTTTTTAACAATACCAAGATCAAAAAATCTCCAAAGAAGAGAAGGTTTAGTATTTACTGGTGAAGAGAGGTATTCTTCCCTTAATGAACTCGAGAGTAACTAAAATAGGATATAGGATGAATATACGAGAGAGAGAGAGAGAGAGTGCACATCATTCACATGTTCACATTTGTTATGGAGTTCACCTACTCATATAACAACCTTCAATCCTTACAACGCTGTGTGTATATCCTCATTGACCACAGACAGCATCATTATCAACATCCATCATCACCCAATCCAACTCCCCCCCCCCCCACCCCCACCCAAACCAATCTCTCTCTCTCTATCTCTCTCGTTGTAACATGGGCTCCTGCAGCAAAATTATACACATGACAGGGCCCTGCAGTTACATATAGCTATCAGCTGAATTCAGTACAGTCAGAGGTCACAAAGCAAGGAAAAGGGAAAAAAAAGGTGCTCAAAAATTCCCTTGAGAGACAGATCTCTGCTCACAACGATTCTGTTATCAGTTGTAACAAAGAACCTGCAGGTTTTTGTATTTATTGTGTCTCTTTCTCCATTTAATGCTTGAGAGGATGAAGGCCTTGTCACACTCCAGCATGGTGGAAGGACTGAGGCCCCTTGTGGGTGACAATGGCTGGGACTACTGCATCCTTTGGAAACTGTCTCAGGATCAAAGGCACAGCTATCAATTTCCACTTACATTAAAAAAAAAATTCTAATTAGATATTGGGATTTTAATCAATTTTAATTTGCAGGTATTTGGAGTGGATGGGGTGTTGTTGCTGTGGAACAGAGGCAAGTATTGAGAATGGAGGAGGGCTTTTCTCTGGTGGCTTATCTGCTCAAAAATCACCATGCAGGGATTTTATTTTCAGCATCCAAGGACAATTGCATGTGTTGCTCTCTCCGAGCTCCCTTCTTCTGTCCCTTTGGATTCCTCTTTAGGGTATTAATTATTATTATTATTTTTTTCACCATTCATTTAATTTCTCCTCTGCTTCCTTTTAATTCTGATTATGTTAATTGTTCAGGATTTATGCACAAGTCTTGATGTCAAACCATCCTACTTGGCAAGCCATTCATCCTGCAGGCTCAACAAGCTCTCATGTATGCTCCATCATTTATATTTATGTTAAATGTTTTAGTCTACAAAGTTAATTATTTTTATTTATTTTTTATTTATTTCAGGAAACAGTTGGAGCTCAAACTAGGGTTCTAGTTCCCATTCCTGGTGGGCTAGTTGAGCTGTTTGTTTCAAAACACGTAAAGCGTTTTCCCTAAATTGTCTCCTCTTTTCTTCAACTGCATACGCCCACACTATTTCTGTGCTCGAACAAGAAATAGCTACTAAAATTGTTCCTAACCTGGACAAAAAATAAAATAACATAAAAACAGAACAATCTTTGCATGCCCTGATTTCTCCTCACAAATGCAGCTACCTGAGGACCAGCACACCATAGACTTCGTCATGTCGCAGTGCAACACGACCTCGTACGCCACTGCTGATTTCTTCGATGAGAGCTGCGATTACACTTTGAACAATCAGAATTTTCAGTGGGATCCGTCTCTCACTGATCAGTCACAGCTCTACAACTCCCCGCTTAACCTGTTTGATGGCTCGACTACTGAGAATGCTGCGTACCAGCAATCGTTGATGACGACGGGCAGTGTTTGCAGCAGCCTGGAGGTGTAGTGGAGAATTCAGTGGGGGTTGGGCAGGAGAAGGAGTCGGTGAAGCAGGAGGCTGCGGGACGGGGCGATTCGGGCTCTGAGGGGAGTGAAGATGATGAGGAGCCAAGGGCACCGGGGAGAAATGGGAAGAGGCATCATTCGAAGAATTTGATGGCTGAGAGGAAGAGGAGGAAGAAGCTCAATGACCGGTTGTATGCACTTCGTGCCTTAGTTCCTAAGATCACCAAGGTCAGTTTGGAAACGTATACATGTAGCTGCTATCTTTGTTTTTTTTTTTTTTTGGCCTCCCTTTAACAAAAGTGTAGAATTGCACTCTGTTCCATTAAAGAGAGAGTGATGAAATATGGCCATTAGCTAAATGTAGAATTTTGTTTATTCTTTTTCATTTTTTTTTTTTTTGGGTTAAGTTTTGATTAGTATTGCAATTTTGTCTATGATGATCTTTCTCATCAAGGTCATAACACTTTCTCCTAGTTATTAGACACTTTTTCTTCGTCTTAGAACGATCAATTTATCTTTTTTTTTTCTTTTTGATGAAAGAACCTATTATCTCATTTTCTTTTTATCAAAAGTGTAGAATTGCACTCTTCCATTACAGAAGAATACTGAAATCTCAAAATTCTTTTTTTTGAATTAACTTTCTTAATTTTATTTCTGTTCAGTTTTCCCCAGTGTTGCAATTTTGATTGATGATGATCTTTCCCATATATTTAGTCCATCACAGTTTTTCCTTTAGTTTTTATAAATAATTTTGTTCATTTTACTATTGAATTTATGATCTCTTAATGCTTTCTTGACGGTAAGATGGATAGAGCTTCAATTCTGGGCGACGCGATAGAGTACGTGATGGAGCTGCAGAAGCAGGTAAAAGATCTGCAGGACGAGCTCGAGAAGGAGACTGATTTTGATGACGGCGAGGCGAAACAAATCGAGAGCAACTGCGAAATGGATACAGCCAACCCGAACGGGATGATGATGAGCGTTGCTCATGGGATGGAGCTCGACGAATCTCCCAACAGTACAAGTGCAAGGATGGCAGCTGCTGCCAATGGTAAGATCACCGATTCGAACAAGCAATGCCCCGAGCAGTTGAACAATGAGGAGAAGGGGAATCAGATGGAGGTAATTTACATTAACTCAACCTAAATTACCAAGTAGTTGCATTGTTGTTCTTTGTGAAGCCAAATAGGATTGAATTTGTGCAGGCCCAAGTGGAGGTGAGGCAGCTTGAAGCAAATGAGTTCTATCTCAAGGTGTTCTGTGAGCACAAGGTGGGAGGGTTTGCGAGGCTGATGGAGGCAATGAGCGCGCTGGGGCTAGAGGTCACCAGTGCCACTGTCACCACTCTTCAGACTCTTGTGCTCAATGTCTTCAGGGTGCAGGTAAGATTTTTAATTTCACAAGGGAAGATGAAGAAGGAAAAAGATATGTGCCACCAGTATCCTTTATAACTTTATATGAACACCCTTAAATCTTGATATTTCCAATCAAGACATTAAGTTGTTTTGAGTCAGATCAAGAAACCACTGTATTGGATTAGCTTCTATGTTTATCAATTAGTATACGAATATGTTGCCCACATGTTATAGAGAAACTTTTGATGTGTCAATCCAAGATATATTGCCCACATCCAAGATAATTTCTATTTTGAAGAGCGACATTTGAAAATATTAAGGTTTTAGGTATTATATATGTTATAATATGAAACAATTTGGCATACGAAAAACCCCTAGGTATTCTTCATGAGCAGTATCATCAATAAACTAAAAACATATTGAGCTGCTGGTAAAAGGTACTTGAATCCTAACAGGCGTGCCTTCTTAATGTTCCAGTGTTAAAAAAGGCATGGAAAGCTAAGCTATGTTTTGTTACATGTACGTTTGCGATGCAGAAAAGGGACAATGACATGGTGCAAGTAGACCAAGTGAGGGACTCATTGCTGGAGCTGACTCGAGGGCCAATTGCAGGGTGGCCAGAGCCCGGACTCGCTGCGGCCAATGGAGGAGGAGACTACCAGCACGACAACCGTTATCACCGCCGCAGTCACCGCCTCAGTTCCCACCACCAGCATCACTACCTCCACCATCACCAGCCATGACTCTTCATAACAGTTAATCTAATTAATACATAGTATTCATTAAGCTTCGTTTTGTACTGTTTTTTTACTCTTTAATGACACTAGTACTCTTCAATAAATATATGGGGTGTAATATTTCATCAAATGGTTGGTTGTTGAATTTGGTAGTGATCAGATTCTTTTGAGGGTTTGGGAGTACTAATGAGATTTTATTCAAAGGAGAGGAAGCAGCTTTCCGTATGTGGATGCTGCTGCTGATTTTGGAGAACAGGTACCAGCGACCAGTCTTGATTTAGTTCCAGTACAGGACATGGAATCTTTTTACAGCAACCCTAATTTAAGTATCTTCTCAAAGCTCTTATAAAGTGCTCATCGTTTCCTGATTAAAATAAGAATATATTTATAATTTTAATTGTCATATTGCAAAGCTTGGGCATACTTGTGTTTTTTTTTTAATAAAAGAGAATCATAGCTTTATTAGATTAAGCATTGATTACAGCTACAAATCCCTACCATCTCTTGAATAGACGAGGGAAAAGAAGGATGCATCCATTTACCAGCTCGCGTGCCACTTGATCATCAAACGTGTTGAGAATTCTAGGCTCGCCCGACGCAAAGGGGGGTGAAAATGCGGAAAATTTGTGAGATCGCCTTGAGCGTATACAGCCGAACAACAAAAAATTATGCACATGCAGTCCTATAAATTCAATGAAGACAAAGATCATACTTTTGACCTCTAGCTGGATTGATCTCGTTAACAATTTTCAACTGTGATATGAGAAGTCGTCTCAAACACCTTACGATCTTCCATCGCTTTCCCAGAGCTTTAGATCAGATGGAGGGTGGGCTTCGATCTTCTGATATCTCTTTTAACTCTTTCCTGCCGGCTTTTAGAGACTAGGATTTTCCTCATTTTGTTTCTTTTGTGTGATGCAGACATCGGCTAAAAGCTATAGGAGGTTTTATATAGACTCCGATAAGAACTATCGGGATTCAAATAAAGATCAGACTTTTAATGGAATCAGGATACCCTAATTCAACCCGAATTAGAATCCTTAATTCTATAAATTACAATTCAGTCCACTAAAGAATTATAATTGCATTTATGCCCTTTATCTCAAATATTATTTTCGAGAACCTTATTTTTTATATGCCTAAAATCTTCCCATGTTAAGATTTTTGATGTCTGTCGATTAAATTAAATTACTAATATTTCTGTAATTTTTCGATATCTTGTTCTTGATATCTACTACTTAACTTATTTGTCATGTCAGATAATGAAATCCACCTGCAGGGTTTGACATACAGTAAACTTATAACCTTCTCGAGAGAACATCATTATTCCCTCATATTGGGACGTGGATTTCATCAACGTATAAAGTCATCGTACACATTACATTATCACTCAACTAATTAAAGCTATTTACTCATAAAAGAATCTCACTTCTTAATAAATCAAAGAGGCAAGTATAATATGCAAACCCATTAAGCATTTTGGGATTAAGAGTCTAAGCACACATAATAACCATGAGGTGTTAATTTCTAATATAGTCAGTATATAAAAAATTATCTCAACTTGGTCCTTTCAATACGTACAAAGTGCACTAATACAATAGGCTGATACATCAAACAGTCACCCATAGTCAAGATAGATGATTCAAGAAGATTGCATTGCAATCCTACCGATGGTATATCCAACTACATCTAAGATTGTGGACCTAAATTATTTTACATAGGGATCTGATGATTTGATCTTTCATGTGTAAATCAAACTCTACAGACTAGATCATCTATAATATATAACACAAGACACACATGTATAGAATACAACCATTTGCATATGTAGATCTCATAAAATGGAAATGGTATTATTAAATAATAAATCATATACTGAGTTTTAATACAAAAAGGATAAGGCTTTTAGTATATCTCCAAAGCGGTAAGATTGCAACCTATGATCCATTGAGCAATCACTTTTGAGTCACTACTTATAGAGCACATTGTATACGCGTGAGGGCAGGTGAGTCGAAGAACACCACCCATAGATGTATGGTGTTCTTCGACTAATCGTTACTCTCGATGGTGAAAATGTTATTGATTGTGAACCCATATTAGGTTATTTACATAGAGAGATGGAAAAAATAGCAAAAATCAAACAATCATACAATATTTGCCTTATGTAACAAGGTGAGATTATTTAGCTACGATGTTCACAGAGGCAATAACAGTAAAAAAACACGTCAGAATGATTGAAAAGTGTTTAAGTACCTATATGAACAAGTTTCATTAGAGTAATTATGCTGGAATTGAGTCGTGTAGCTTCTCATTGTTATGGCTTAGACCTTTTTATGATGAATATTGGTGCACAAACCTCCTATTTTTTATATTTTCAGAGAAAGTGAATTGTTATATGATCTATTGAAGATGCTACGGGTATGCAAATGATGCATAATTATTTCCATATTAGTGGAGTCGCTGCTGATCTATCTTATGGATGGATAGATAAATTTTAGATGTCTGCATTTTTTAA
>JAVJIF010002908.1:0-342122 GCA_038442645.1 Agave tequilana
GCGGGTCGTGATTCACAAGGAGGGACTAGCGATGGAAGCTTTTTTAGTAAGTTCTCTTTTAGGCTACAAAGTAAGTTCTTCTTTAGTTCTTTAAAAGAAAAAGGAAAAATTGAGTTAAAGTTGAATTAGGAAGAAGATGGTAGATTAAGAAGATGTAGAAACTAGAAATGATATGTACAAAGAAATGAAAAAGGAGTGATAAAAGAAGTGGTAGATTGTGGCGTTCTAAACTAAAGAATTAAAAGAAAAGAATCTAAAAGTTACTTACCTCCTTTGGCCAAATGCTTACCTTGAATCTTTTGCAATAATGTTACCTTAAAGTGAGGCGATCAACGTATAGCCCATAAGAGTTGATTCCGTCTCCTCCACATTATATCATCAAGACGTTGGAAGTATGAAGTGATACAGAATGAAACTAAAATTCATCATCATGAGCTATCGGTGGCACTCGCAAAGGCAAGGCTCTTTCGATGCTTTAAGACTCACTTGGATAGCAGTTGGTACCAAAGAAGAAAAGTAGAGAAGAAGAAGAACAAAAACAAAGTACATATGAAGAAAAACTACAGATTCGATTTTATAACAATAAGAGAAAAGAAGAAAATCTTACACCGGTGTCACTCTCAGCATAAGCTTCGTTCTCACTCTCCTATGAAACTCTGATCTCCTCTGATTTACATAAATTAAAACTGAAAAGTACATGAAAAGAAAAATAAAAACCTACACTACAAAAAATGAAAAAGTGAACTAAATTCTATCTCTGCATCCTCACTCTCTGTACGCTCTAAAAATCCTAATATTTATAGGCAAAACCCAATCTATGAGAGTGTACAAAGATAGGGGAGTAAACGCTCTCCCTAACTCACTAACCAAGCCGCGAAAATGCGGCTTTGGCCGTGTTTCTGGGGCCAGGGTGTGGCCAGGTGGCCACACCCTGTTGGCGGTATTCTCTGGCATCGCGATTTGCTTTTATCTTCAGCTGGATTTGCAGTTTAAGTCTAAGATTTTAACGAAATGGCCTTTGATCTTTGGCTTCAACCGATTGATTTGTAGGGATTTGTTCCAACTGGTTTTCAACTGATCTAAACTGACCTGATCTGTCCTGATTTACTGACTTCGAATTAATTCTGATTTAAATCAGAATTTGATGGGCTTTTGGGCTCATTTCTCTTTCCCTCTCCTTTAGGAATGGGCCTGCAAATAAATTAAATAATAATTAGGAAAAATAGAGTTTATTCTATAATAAGTATGAGAATATGATAATGAATGTGCAATCCTAGTGACCGATCATTGTCCTCAACAATACGGGGTTATTTTCCTAGGTTGAGGGCATTGACTTCTCTAGTCATGTCCCCAAAGGTTAACCTCATGGATCCATTCCTATAATTGATGATGGCATTGACAATAGTAAGGAATGGTCGCCCTAGGATAACAGGAGTTTGAACCCTAGGATTGGACACAGGTTGTGTCTCTAGAACTATGAAATCAACGGGGTAAATAAACTCCCCGACCGGATAAGAACATCATTAATTTTCCCTTTTGGAACTTTTACTGAATAGTCAGCCAGTTGGATAGTGACTCGAGTTAGACTAAGATCGCCCAACCCGAGTTGTTGATAAACTGAGAATGGAAGAAAGTTGATACTTGCTCCCAAATCAAGAAGTGCACGACTAATCTCGGCTTGTCCTATAGTGCACGTAATGGTGGGACAACTGGATCCTTGTACTTGATAGGGATCAGACCCGACAGTAGCTCACTAATGTTAGTGGCTAAGGAGACCTTTTTGGGTACATTAGTCTTTCTCTTCTTGGTGCACATGTCCTTAAGAACTTAGCATAGGACGGGACTTGTTGGATGACATCAATAAGTGGCACATTTATCTTCACTTAATTGAAAATCTCAATTATCTTATCCATGTGTGGATTTTACTTGTTATTTTTCAGCCTATTAGGAAATGATACTATAGGCTGGTGCACCTTACTGGTTGACTTACGTGTTTCAGATTTGTCAGATTTGAAAGGATTGGGATTAGATGAGGTGGATGCTTGATTGGAATTGTGCTGAATAGGATTAGATGGTGTTGACACTTGATTATCAACTTTCTTTCCCGACCTCAATGTGTGAACAATATTACATTGATTCAAAGATTGATCCTCAGCCAAATGAGCTTGTTGAGAATTCCTAGGATTCATTATTGGCTGACTAGGCAAGGTACCCTTTTGTCCTCATTCTGTAAAGTGGCTAATTGGCTCATTTGAACCTCTAGCCTCTGTATAGTTTGCATGAGAGAATCTTGGTTCTTCATGTATCTTTCCATGTTTCTCTCGAAGTCAGTCATTCTCCTTTCTAGTTGAGGATTCTGGAGGGAAGATTGTGGAGCTTGGTTGGGAAAGTTTTGTTGATAGTTTGAAAGTTAGGTGGATGGTTGGGAGAATTATGTTAAAAATTAGAAAAGTTGGGTTGATGATTGGAAGAATTATTAGCATGATGGAAGTGGCTTGCATGATTTGACCGTGAGTGGTCATTGTTATTTTGGCTCCATGAGAAATTCGGGTGATTTCTCTAACCAGGATTATACGTTGGTGCGTAAGGATTATTGTTCGGCCTTGAAAAGGCCGCATTCATCGGTTTAGGGTATTATTGCTGAGCTTGAAACCCAGGACACTCCTCAAACACATGATTCATGGCTTGACAGTAAGTACAGCCCAGGGTTGGAAATTGGTTTGGGCTGACTTGATTGGCTGGACTTGGCTCCTTAGTTTTTAAAACTTCTAGTTTTCCTCGCTAAGTTAGCTAACTTAGCCTCGTTAGCTATGGATGATTCAATAGAATGGAGACCTCCTTTTGAAGAGATGGAGTTTGAGTTCCTAGAGGTTTCACTAGTAGGTTCCCATTATATGGTCTTTTTAGCTAGATTCTCATATAAATCCCATCCTTCATTCTCATCCTTCTGCAAGAATCTCCCTTGGCACATGCTTTCTAAGAGAGTCTGGTAGAATAGTCTAAACCGTCATAAAGAATTTGGCATTGTCGCCATTTCTCTATTCCATGATGAGGGCATTGGACAAAGAGGTCTTTGAAGTGTTCAAAATACCTTCAAAACGGTTCATTAGGTTCTTGCTTGATTGCATGATATTTTTCCTAACGAGAGCGGTCTTGTGAATTGGATAGAATTTCTTCAAGAAGACCTTGATGAAACCATCTCAAGATGTGATAGATCCGACCGTTAAGCTGTAAAGTCATTTCTTTGCTAAGTCCTTAAGAGAGAAAGGGACAAATCTCAACTTAATAGCATCATCTACAAGGTGTGAGATTTTCATCATTAGACATACTTTCTCAAATTCTCTTATGAAGAAATAAGCATCTTCGGACTCTAAGCCAAGAAACTTGGGGAGTGTGTTGATAAACTGAGGCTTGAGCTCAAAATTGTATTCACCAACCGATGAAAGTTGGATGCAAGATGAAAGTGAGGTTCTAATGGGATAGAACCTATCCTACAAAGATGTCGGTTGAGCCATAACCGGATCTGGTCTTGGTTCAAACTTGGGTGGTGATGTATTTCTAGTCAACCTTGAAGAATTAGGGTCTCTTGACCACACTTGCATACACAAACACAATCACAATCACAAATATGTTTACCAATAGTCAACAAGAGTAATCAACCAAGCCTATTCTAAGGTAACCTTGACCTAGACAACTCCTAACCGGTTGATTGTCCACAGGAGGTATAATGCAGACTTTGGCCACAAGCTAATCAGCCAGGTCAGGGCAAGACTGGTGGGAGGTATCCGCGAAAAAGCGACGGGCCTAATTAAGCCAAACCACCAGCCTTCGAGGTTTCGCCCCTAAATCCCTTTTCTAGACACTGATTTGGCAGGAGTCAAATTCTAACATCTTCTCCCTTAGGATAATCTCTTAGTGAGTTCGAGATGCCCCTAAGGCCAACGTCTATCAGATTTTACTTAGGCTTAGGTTGTGCGTGCTTGGAGATGGTTTATGGGCTAAGGAGGGTAATGACTTCCCCACCTTATCTTGATCTGGGTTTTGCCCTTAGAATTGATTGTGCAAAGTGTGCAAGATATATAAAAGTAACATTCAAAGCAAATATCACCCAAGAATGTTTCCTAAACTATATGCTATGCATATGTATCTTGTCTCCAGCTTTCTTCAACAGTAATTGTAAAATAAACGTAATTAGACAAATACCTGAAATCACCTAGAGGGGGGGGGTGAATAGGTGATAGGCTAATCTAATGAACTAAATGCGGATTTAAAAACTAATTGCAACAACACTTAATGCAACCAACGAGTGTAGCCGAATTCCTGGTGAAGGGCTCTGGACTAACTCCTCTTGATTCCTCTGAATAAGAGTTGAGGCGCTATATAAAGCTCTCGTGGTTAAGCACAAGTGAGACACACAAACACACAAGCATGTATTATGATATAACAATATGAATCAATGCACAAAGTAATAGAGAGAGTAAGAGTCAATGGATCAAATGCAAACAACAAGATTTGTTTCGAGGTTCGAGCACCCAGCTCTACGTCCCCGCCTTCACCAGAAGGATTTCGAATCCACTAACTTTGTCCACACAGGACTCCCACACAGGGAACCTCCACCGAGGATTTGGTGCAACTAGAACCGGGAGTACACAACTCCTCTCTTTACAAGCACAACCTCTCACTAGAGGCTAAGGCACAAAGCCACCAATATCAATCACCTCACAACTTGAGGGATAAGCACAAAGCCAAACAAGGATCACCTCACACTTGAGGGATACAACCCAATTGCACAACCTCCTCTACACAAAGAGGGAAAGGCACAAAGCCAAGCAATTATAAGGGTTTACAACTTGGTGATCAAAAGACCACAAACCAATACTTTTCCAACAAACACAAAGATCCTATAGATAGGATAGAATGAAGCTCAAGTGTGAGAAAAACCAAAGGAATGGAAAATAAACACTCAAAGAAAATCCTTGGGAAAAACTAGAATTAAAGATGAAGCAGTTGAATCAAAAACACTTTTCCCAAAAATCACTTTTCTTTGATTTTCCAAACCCTAGAAAAACACCAAATAGAATGTAAACTTTAGAGCCCAAAACTTCTTTTGATTGCTGTAAAAACACTAGAGAGTAGAAATTTTTAGCACAAAAATTCTTAGAGAAAACCTTTCTCAAATGGGGTTTTTATAGCCTCTTTAAAAAAGTAGCCATTGGCAGCAAATATGGCCAGTTTTGACCATCCGGTCAACCGGCCAACGGTCAAATTTGACCGTTGCTGCTTCCGGTCGACCGCCCGGTCGACCAGGCCCTGAACCAGAGAGCAACGGCTCTCTGGCCGGTCGACCGGGCGGTCGATCGGAGCAACCCGAGAGTGGGTTGCTTTCAGTCGATCGACCACTCGGTCGACCGGCCAACTGACACGGCCAAGTGCACATTCTTGTGCACGTCCGGTCGACCGCTCCGGTCGACCGGCTCCTGTTCGGTCGACCGGTCGGTCGACCGCCAGAACCTGGCAGAAGCTGTTTAGGGACAGAAAAACTTAATTTTTTAATTTCTAAAAATCCCATAAATTCTCTAAAAATTCACAAAAATAGTTTTAGCATAATACATTGAAATACAAACTTGTGTGAAAAATTTCAACACAAATTTCAAACTTTTTGAACCATTTTTGTGTTATGGAAATATTGCCGAAAACCAAAATCCGTATTTTTCCAAACTTGGATTTTTGAATTGAAAATACGTTTTGTCCAAAACTCATCCAAATACAAAAACATGATATTTAAACACTGTGAAGCATGTTGCATATGGATATAATCCAATATACATGAAACATATATATATCATGTTTTTGATATTAAATCCGAAAATATGTTTTGTTGAAAATACCAAAACACCATATACATGAATAGGCATATCAAAATAAGTTTGTCTAAGATATGAAGCTTGCATGTATATAGAACATATCTAATATACATTTAAACAATGTAAACTTGTTTTGAATCTATCTATTCATGAAAACCAAGATCGGTTAAACCAAAAACCGAAAACCAATAAACATGAAAAGTAGAAACACGTGTGTGTGTGTGTGTTGTGAACTTGAGCATACCACACTATCTATTCTTTACAAATGGATCTAAACATAAACTAAACTAAGTACCGAAGTCTTCTTGATGAACTCCGTCTTCAAGTCGACTCGATCCAAACCGTGATCCACCGAGCTTGACTCCAACGAGTGCTATATATGATCTTTGACGCTCGGGCTCTTGAATCACCATGTGAAAGCTTCCAAACCATCTTTGTTAAAGCCAATCACCTACTAATATTTTGGTTAGAGATCTGAAACTAAACATCACAAGATTATTAGTAAACATAACTACATGAGTTAATCATCATCAAAACTAGAGTGGAAGGCCTCTGGGCCAACAATCTCCCCCTTTTTGATGATGACAAAACTCATGGAGTTATATATGCATGGATTAAAGTTAAGCTTCAAAGAAGCTCCCCTTAACTCATGAATAGCAATAAACAATAAGATATGCAATGAATATTAAACATGAAAATGCATAAATATGCATAAAACAAGCTTTTGATACCAAATACAAAAACATGCTCTTACCAAACATGAAATGCATCAACATGCATTAAACAAGCTCTTGATACCAAAAATAAATTATTTCTTCTTTACATAAACATGTTCTTAAATAATGCTCTTGACACCAATTAGAAGATAATCAATATATAAAAATTCTTGATATCAATAAAACAAAAACAATAAGAGAAGTGTAAAATAAAACAACAAAATACTTCTCCTCCTTTTTGTAAATAAACAAATAAAAATTATGCATATATAAACTCAAATACTAAATATTTCTCCCCTTTTTGTCAATCATCAACAAAGGGGTCCAAGTAAACAATAAAACATATTCTTCCAACATGATACCAATTAAAAAAATATCAATATAAGTGAATCATGATACCAATTGAAAGTGAACATAAATTTTTTTTAAGAAATGTCAATTTAAGGTAAATGAGGCATTGAAACAAGTCTCAAAGAAACCAATCAAAATTTTGATACCAAACTGAAAGATATATAGATAGTCTTGATTACCAATTCTTTCTTGATACCAATTGAAAGTAAACAAGTAAACATCTTGATACCAAATTGTAAGAATTTTTCATTTTGAACATATGATACCAAATTAAAATTAATATTAATTTTTTAATCATAAAGTATGGGAGTGGAAATCAAAGGTAAACAAAATACCAATTGAAAGATAAAATACGAATTTTCTCCCCCTTTATGCAATACCAAATAAAATGATGCATAAGCTTGTATTAGGATACCAATTGAAAACTAATCAATTAAAATATGATATGCATTAAAAATCAAGCTTAGCATAACCCAAATTTGTGCTCAAAGATATAGATATATAGTAAGCACAAATAAAGCATCTATATATGTATGGAAAAGTAGATACCAATTGAAATTGATACTATATGAAGAGTAAGCATACATATATAAAACATATATATGAGTATACAAATAGAATGTCAATATTGATACCAATTGAAACGATCCAATGATATCAATTGAAAACATAATATGATCAAGTGTATAACTCCTACTTCCTACCACCCATTTCATGCACATGTTTAAAATAATTTTCAATATTAAGCATACAAGCCATGGTCGCCCAACCAACCGCCCGTAAATGGGTAGGGGTTTTCAAAAATAGGTTTGAAAATATAGTATGTTTGAAAAATACTACCAAAGCAAAGAATACGAACTAGTTATATGAAAACTTGTAAACTAGTACGAAATCCTTCAAGCAAGGAATAAAAACAAAAACACATTTCATGAAAAACATGTAGATCACATAATTACCAAACACTCAAAATCTATAAAGCCCATATCATGCTCATGAAAACAAAATCATGAGAAACAATAAGTAAAGTGAGTGTACAAGATATATGTGAAACACATTATCATGAAACTAAGCAATCGATCTCAAAAATGAATTCCTTAAAACATGAAAATCATCAAAGTCAAATAGACTTCAAGGTATATGTATGTCATGTTCAAACTAAAGTATACATACATATCCAAACATAACGAGTCAACAAAAAAGATATGCATGAAGGAAAGTGGCTCAAGGATGTATATGTATAGCTAATAGTTTAGACATAATGGACATATACATGAAGTTAAACACAACATGAAAAATATGGATAAAATGGTAATACAAGTCAAATGTATAAATCATCAAAACTAGACTATACTAGTACATCTAATGAGTACAAATGAGCGTTCAAGCACAAACATCTAATGGTCTATTTGTGGCTCACTAGTTGTACAAGTATATATTTAAGTTTTAATGAAAACTAATATCTAAATATGTAATCAAAACATGAAGCATCAAAACAAAACTCATAAACATCCATATGATCATTATGTACATGCACATGCATAGATCTAGGACATACACATTAGTTAAAACAAATGTGAGAACACAAAGATATAAATCCATATTAAACATGGGTGTCTCAAATAACTAAACATGCATATCATAGGACTAATAAACCTGGCATATGGCATAATGAACATTAAAACAAAACATGCTACAAATGAATGTCATAATAAGCATGCAAACATAATGGGAGTAAGAGATTGTTACCAAACCAATAGGGCACATCTCTATATTTCTAAAACATGGTGGTCCTCTCCACCAAACTCCCCTTGAAAGTGATACATCCAAATAGTCCTCTTTTAAGCTCGGAACGCATCCACTTCAAGGCACCATAACTCTCACGTCATGCGAGAGCCCACAGCTACATCAAATACAATAGGGGTGGTCTTTGGTACCCACACTCTTTTGGGTCCATGGGGGTTAGTTCCTTTCCTAACCCAAACAAACTTAGTTGCTAAATTAGAATCATGTATACGATCATAGCAAAATTTAGCAAGGTGGCCCTTACGTCCACAATGTGTACATGTGTACACATGAGCATACATCGTGTTATGGGTATGTCCGTGAGGAGAATGTGTATGCCGTGGATGGTGTGCATGCATAGATGGAACTTGGGGCCTGTTTGGTTGTCGTTACTGGCCATAATTCGTAAGTCGTAATTGGTAAAGTCTTTTACAGCTGTAAATGAGTTACATGCATGTAAGCTTTATAGTGTTTGGTTGGTAATATAAAGTTGTAAGTGAAAAAGTGTATTGTATTTTACGGTGTTGGATGTCGTAATGTGTAAGTCGTAAGAGAAAAAGTTGACCACAAAATTAACTATTTGATAATTTAAAAAGTTTTAATATTGCAAAAAAATATTAAAAATGCTAAATATTAAAAGAAATTAATATTAACATAAAAAAATAATACAAATTTGCATGACCACAAAATTAACTGTAACTGTGCTGTAAGTGAGTGATAATTGGGTTGCAAGTGAGTGGTAATTGGGTTGTGTAAGTATTTTATGAATTACGGTCCAAACAAACGCCGTAGTTGTAACTGGGTTGTAAGTCATTTACGAATTATGGACTTTTACGTGAAACAAATGGCCCCTTGTTTCTTGCGAAACATGGATTCCAAGCGTGAGTAGTTCAAAACACATTGGCTCAAAGTGGAGCCCAAACAATCCATATTCTTCTTTAACAAATTTATATCATTTTTAATTATAGAAGAAGTGGAACATGCAATAGGTGAGCTAGGTGAAGCTACACTAGCATGACAAACATGTGAATTAATATCAATTTTTAAGGATTCATTTTTCTTTAAACAATCTTTCAATTCTTGTGAAATCAAGTCAATTTGTTTTTCAAAGAATTATTCTCTTTTAATACAAAATCAAAATTTGAAGTTAAATCCTTATTTTTCTTCAAGATATATTCACAATCATTTTTACTTTTCAAAATTTTGTTTTCATTAAGAGCAAAATCAAGTTGGGATTTAAATGAGTCAAGTTCACTCGAAATCTCATCCCTCTCTTGCAAAGCAATCTCAAGTTTAGAAGATAAATATTTATTTTCTTCTTTTAAACTAATATTATCCTTTTTCAACAGTTTGTATTTTGATTGCAATTTTTCACTAACTATAGATGGTTCTTCATATAAAGCATGTGCATCTATATAATCACCACAAGAACTAACACTATTATCTAGTTGAGTTTCCGAATATACCTCAAGGGAGTCATTCCCTTGGGCCATGAAGTAACGTTGGTCGGATTCTTCTCCACTAGATTTTTTCTCCATATTGATTTGTGTTTGAAGCTCGGGAGAGGTCAATATGTTCCACACTGCAAAGGCGGAATCACAATGAGAAATCATAGATAAATATTCTTTACTTAGTGAGTTTCAATAGCCCTAAGGGCTTGAGCATTAGCCATCTTATACTTGCTATTACCAATAAAAGATTCCTTGGTAGCAGCAAGGTAAACATAACAACCTAGGGATTTTAAATAAATACTCAGTCTAATCTTCTATATTTCAAAGTCACAAACATTAATCATGGGAGGGGCAAGGGGATCCATAAGTGTGTATAAACAATGCAAATGCAAATCTTAGATTAGCTAGCCAAGATCTCACTCCTAGGTGGTTAAACCTAATATCAGGAGCGTAGGCTCTGATACCAATTGAAATCACCTAGAGGGGAGGTGAATAGGTGATAGGCTAATCTAATGAACTAAATGCGGAATTTAAAAACTAATTGCAACAACACTTAATGCAACCAACGAGTGTAGCCGAATTCCCGGTGAAGGGCTCTGGACTAACTCCTCTTGATTCCTCTGAATAAGAGTTGAGGCGCTATATAAATCTCTCGTGGTTAAGCACAAGTGAGGCACACAAATACACAAGCATGTATTATGATATAGCAATATTAATCAATGCACAAAGTAATAGAGAGAGAGTAAGAGTCAATGGATCAAACGCAAACAACAAGATTTGTTTCGAGGTTCGAGCACCCAGCTCTACGTCCCCGCCTTCACCCAGAAGGATTTCGAATCCACTAACTTTGTCCACACAGGACTCCCACACAAGGAACCTCCACCGAGGATTTGGGGCAACTACAACGGGGAGTACACAACTCCTTTCTTTACAAGCACAACCTCTAGGCTAAGGCACAAAGCTACCAATATCAATCACCTCACAACTTAAGGGATAAGCACAAAGCCAAACAAGGATCACCTCACATTTGAGGGATACAACCCAATTGCACAACCTCCTCTACACAAAGAGGGAAAGGCACAAAGCCAAGCAATGATAAGGGTTTACAACTTGGTGATCAAAAGACCACAAACCAATACTTTTCCCACAAACACAAAGATCCTATAGATAGGTTAGAATGAAGCTCAAGTGTGAGAAAAACCAAAGGAATGGAAAATAATCACTCAAAGAAAATCCTTGGGAAAAACTAGAATTAAAGATGAAGCAGTTGAATCAAAAACACTTTTCCCAAAAATCACTTTTCTTTGATTTTCCAAACCCTAGAAAAACACCAAATAGAATGTAAACTTTAGAGCCCAAAACTTCTTTTTGATTGCTGCAAAAACACTAGAGAGTAGAAAATTTTTAGCTCAAAAATTCTTAGAGAAAACCTCTCTCAAATGGGGTTTTTATAGCCTCTTTAAAAAAGTAGCCGTTGGCAGCAAATATGGCTAGTTTTGACCATCCGGTCGACCGGCCAACGGTCGAATTTTGACCGTTGCTGCTTCCGGTCGACCGCCCGGTCGACCGGGCCCTGAACTAAAGAGCAACGGCTCTCTGGCCGGTCGACCGCCTGGTCGACCGGAGCTATCCGAGAGTGGGTTGCTTTCAGTCAGTCGACCGGCCAACTGACACGGCCAAGTGCATATTCTTGTGCACGTCCGGTCGACCGCTCCGGTCGACCGGCTCCTGTTCTGGTTGACCGGTCGGTCGACCGCCAGAACCTGGCAGAAGCTATTTAGGGACAGAAAAACTTGATTTTTTAATTTCTAAAAAATCCCATAAATTCTCTAAAAATTCACAAAAATAGTTTTAGCATAATAAATTGAAATACAAACCTGTGTGAAAAATTTCAACACAAATTTCAAACTTTTTGAACCATTTTTGTGTTATGGAAATATTGCCGAAAACCAAAATCCGTATTTTTCCATACTTGGATTTTTGAATTGAAAATACGTTTTGTCCAAAACTCATCCAAATACAAAAACATGATATTTAAACACTGTGAAGCATGTTACATATGGATATAATCCAATATACATGAAACATATATATATCCATGTTTTTGATATTAAATCCGAAAATATGTTTTGTTGAAAATACCAAAACACCATATACATGAATAGGCATATCAAAATAAGTTTGTCTAAGATATGAAGCTTGCATGTATATAGAACATATCTAATATACATTTAAAAAATGTAAACTTGTTTTGAATTTATCTATTCATGAAAACCAAGATCGGTTAAACCAAAACCGAAAACCAACAAACATGAAAACTAGAAACACGTGTGTGTGTGTGTGTTGTGAACTTGAGCATACCACACTATCTATTCTTTACAAATGGATCTAAACATAAACTAAACTAAGTACTGAAGTCTTCTTGATGAACTCCGTCTTCAAGTCGACTCGATCCAAACCGTGATCCACCGAGCTTGAATCCAACGAGTGCTATATATGATCTTTGACGCTCGGGCTCTTGAATCACCATGTGAAAGCTTCCAAACCATCTTTGTTAAAGCTAATCACTTGCTAATATCTTGGTTAGAGATCTGAAACTAAACATCACAAGATTATTAGTAAACATAACTACATGAGTTAATCATCATCAAAACTAGAGTGGAAGGCCTCTGGGCCAACAATACCTAGATTGCAAGTCTAAAAGTTTTTTTTAAACAATTAACAATCACTCAGATTACTATTGGATTAAAAATAGGGATTGTGAATATCAGATATAGTAAGAATAATAACACACAAAAATTTTTATTTTTGCAAGCAATATGTCCTGCAAAAAAGAGTTTTTAATAGTCCACAAATTTTCAAACTTGCGCTGCAATTTCTTGAAATTCTGTTTCCTATTTTTGAGAGTAGGGGCACAGAATACCAAGTCTTCTCCTGCAAAGCTTGAGTGCTAAATTTGAATCTTGTCGTCACTGAAACAAGACACCAAAATTGTTAAAAAATAAATACACCGTTCCCTCCCCAGCAACGACGCCAAAAATTGATTGTGAAATGAAAGTGATAAGAATTACCGTCTAGTTTTGGCTAACGGGTCGTGTCCACGAGGTGGAACGCATTTGGTCGCGTTTCCGTAGCCCGGCTGTGGCCAGGTGGCCACAGCCGGGGGGTACATCTCCTCGTTTCGCGATCAGCTTTATCTGGTTCTGGATTTCCCGTTGCAGCTTCTGGTTTTGACAAAACGACCTTTTATCTCTGACTTTTAACCGACTGATTTGTAAAGATCCATTTTAACCGATGTTCAATCGATCACATCCTCTCTGACCTGCCTCGATCTACCCTGATCTTCTAATTTCAAATTAATTCTGATTTAAATCAGAATTTTGATGGGCTTTTCAGCTCGTTTCTCTTCCCTTTCTTTTAACAATGGGCCTACATTTAACAAAGAAGAATAAGACTTATTAATATAATTTAATAAAAAATATGATAAGGTGACAATGTATATGCAATATATGTGACTGATCAAATATATCAAAATATTGCTTCTATTTTCAAAAAGTTTTTAAAAGTAAAAAAAATTTGAAAAAAAATAAAAAGAAAACCTAAGTTATGTTAGAACCCTCCCCACACCTGTCTCATGCATTGTCCTCAATGTATGAATTAATACATAGATGCATGAAAAAGAAGAAAGGGAAGAAAAATATTACCTTAAGGTGGTGGTTCCGGTGGTGGTCTGATTGGTCCACGAAATGCGGCCCAATCTAATTTGCGTGGAGTTCGGAGGAACCCCCAGAAACCTCTCTAATATAACCTACTAAAATGATGATATATGAATGATTTTTATTAAGAATTTTACCCCATCTAATTTTCAAATTTCACAAATAATTCGGAGTCAATTTTATCAACACTCTTTTCCCAAAATGGAGTGTGAAAAGATGGAATAATTGACTTGGACTTAGAAAGTACGGGAACTAATACCGACTCAGAAAAGTGACTTAAGTCAAGTAAAGGTTCAGGAGTCGAGATTAGTTTAGGAAGTGGGTCCAAATCAAGAATTTGAAACTCAGATCCACATTCATTTCCTAACAATGGAATGTGACTTATTATTGGTGATTCAAGTTCAAGAATAATAGGTGTGGGAATCAAAACTGACTCAAAATATTACTCAAGTTGATAACAAAACAGGAGTCAATATTAATTCAGGAATTTGAACTAGATAACGAATTTAAGAATCTAGGTCACATTTCTCATTGAGTTCAATTTCATAAATATGAGAACTTGCCAATTTGTAAGTGGGACTTTCAAAAGTATGAAATTGGTCAAGTTCAATATAATGATCATAAAAGATTGGCAATTCAATTTCATGATGAATTGGCACATGATCCAATGTTGACTCGAAAAGAGATTGGAATCAGGTGAAGACACCAGAGTCATTATTGAATCAGAAAGTAGAATTGAATTACCAAGTTGAGGTTCAGGATCATATTCATTCTCAAGTTCAATTTCAGGAAAGGGAAACTTGCCAACTGTCAATGTCATTTTCAAAATTTGGAGTTTGGGCAAGTTCAAATGGGTGTTTTGAAATGGAATCTTCTTTTGCAAAACAACTTGATTCTTCAGCTCTAATAGAATGGTTAGCGAAATCAGAAATGGTCAAACGGTGAGAATGGAGAGTTTGGACCATTAGAGCTATGTCATGATTACGAGCGATTTGAGCCTGAGTCATGGCTTCAAGCATTTTTTTCATAGTCGATTGGTTCATCGTTTTGTTGCAATTGGACTTAAAAAGATAAAGTTTTATTTGAAATTTGTGGTGAAATCATGAGTTCGTCAGATTTTGTGATTGTTGCTTGAACTCACGCATACTCATTTTCAAGATTGATAGTTTTCTATTTTGAACTGGTGAAACTGAGTATGAATCTTGGAAATATTATCGACAAGGTGGATAAGGAATACAAGTTGGTTGAAAATTGGACTCGGAGGAGGTGAATCCCCATTGACTCTGTGAAGAGTTGAAATTATTCTAAAAATTATGGTCATAAGATTGGGAGCACGGGTTATATTGATTCAGATAGGACCAATCCGGCACAGTAGGTTGGTTAAAGTTATGATATGACAGGTTGGTAATATTCAAAAAAGAGGTCGGGGTGTAATATTAATTACCATTAAAATTGAAAAAATTATTGTTATAAGCCATATCACACAGGAAATGTCAAACACAAATAAAGAAAAACAAATAAAAAAGCAAACAAATAAAAAGAAAAAAAATCTAACCTAAGTTAGGGTAAACCTTAGACCTAGACGACTCCTAACTGGTTAGACTGTCCACGGGGGGCATATTGATGAATCTAACCACAAGTTAATCCGGCCAGGGAGGGGCAAGATTGGTGGGAGGTATCCGCGCAAAAGCGACGGGCATAATTAAGTCAAACCACCAGCATTCGGGGTTTCACCCCTCAATCCCAATCTTAGTCACCGATTTGGCAAGAATCAGATTCAAATCAACTTTCCCCTTAGGTCAGTCTCCTATTTGAATCCGAGATGGATGTCCCTAGGGTCAACGTCTACTCAGTTGTAGTTAGGCTTGGGTTAGTGAGTGAGGAGATTATTTGTTGGCTAAGGGAGGGTAATGACTTCCCCACCTTATCTTGTTTATAGGACAAGCCATTAAATCAATTTAGTGCAGTGTACAAGTATATAGAAAAAAGTAACACTCAAGCAATATTTCATACAAGAATGAACCTTATACTAAATGCTATGCACACATACCTTGGCTCCAGCACTCTTCAACAGTAAATAGAAAATGTAATGAAACAGACACGTTCTAATTGGAAAGTCTAAATTATTTTTAGCACTTATAATTAACTTTTTACTGTTGTGTTAGAAATGTATATACAGTGAGTCAAACAAGAAAATAAATGCTACAGATATTCAACTATGTAATTCAGCTAACCTGCAGAAAATACAGGTTAGTAGTTCACTCAGATTGCCACAGGAATGCAGCAAATCTGAGGGCTTCTGGGCTCTGCTTTCTTGAGAGTCCAGGGCCACTTATATGTCCCCTGCAAAAAAATTTCTTATTTGTTAAATCTGTACACCAAGAACAAAGAAGAAAGTTAACCAAAAATGTAAACTAAAAAGAGAATTACTTGTCGTCCCTCCTCGGCAACGGTGCCAAAATTTGATTGTGATTTGACCTGCACACAAAAAATACAGAATTTCAGAACTTAGAATAAAGAGTGTAAGTACTCAATACTACCGTAATAGCAAGTGGCTATGCGGGTCGTGATCCACAAGGAGGGACTAGCGATGGAAGCTTTTTTAGCAAGTTCTCTTTTAAGTTACAAAATATGGTTAAAGATCTTCTTTTAGTTCTTTAAAAGAAAAGGAAAAATGGAGCTACAGTTAAGCTAGGAAGCAGGTGGTAGATTGAGAAGGTGAGAAATTAGAAAATAGATATATATAAAATAATTGAAAAGAGTGATAAAAGAGTTGGGTGTTGATGGTGTTGGTGATATAAATTAAAGAATTAAAAGAAAAGAAAGAAAGATTAAGAAATACTTACCTCCTCTGGTTGATGACTTACCTGGAACCCTTGCATGTTTTACCTTGCTTCGGAGGCGATCAACGCATAACCCATAAGATCGAGCTCAGTCCCCATTCGCGTTACATCATCAAGACGAAAAGAATGAAATGATATAGAATCTTGAGGAGGAGAACATCATCATGAAATATCGTTGGCACTCACACAATTATGGCTATATTGATGCTTCTAGATTCACTTGGATGCTCATCATAACCAAAAGAGGAAAAGTAGAAAGAAGAAGAAGAAAACAAAAGTAAAGACGAACATAAAAAAAAGTTACTTTTTATTACTTGTATAAACGATGAAAGAAATGAGGAGGGTACATCGGTGTCACTCTCAACATAAGTCTCTCTCTCTCTTACTTACATGAATCCCAATCTAACCTATGCTTACAAAGAAATAAAAATTACATAAAAAGAAAATAAAAACCTACACTAAAAAGAATGAAAAACTGGCCTAAAATCTCTCTCTACTTGGTTGTTCTTTTTTGCCTTTGAGATTGCAGGTATTTATAGGAGAAATACAGAGGGTAGAGGAGTATGAAGATAAGGAAAACTGGCTATTTCTGAATTTGAATCCTCTATTTATCTCCAAACTTGATTTGATGTGGATATTCAGTTCTGATCTGCACCTTATTGGCGTATTGATTGCTAAATATTATCAAATTACAGAATTAGAAATAATGATCAACTTAAGAGTTGTAGCCCTTTAATTATTCTTTCTGGATCATCTTGAATCATTATATTTGAGTTCTGGTAGCGAAAGTTATGATTCAAATACTAAAATGAATCCAGCCAGAATCCGAGTCAAAATTGCTTTATCTCATCCGTTAATATTCTCTCTATCCATTTATCTCTTTGGATTTGATTCTGTATTTGACGTTATTCTCGGTTTATCTTTAGCTTTAACCACTTGATTTACCAAATACTGAATTTAACCGACTGGATTTGGGATCATCCTCCTTTAACCAAATAGATCTAGTTAAATCTGAATTTAACTGATATTATTTAATTTTATCCTCTTTCTTCCCATGATTATCTTCTGTAAAATAGACATTTAAGACAAGAAATTTAGTAGATTTATTACATGATAAATGTTGATATGTAATAAAGAATAATACAATAAATGTGTGTAATCACTTGTATGAGTTAGTGAACTTATTGGATCAAATAGTAGTGGAAATCCTTATTGTGGCTGTTGACACTCCGAAAAGACAAACTCCAAGGCGGCCCTGCAACAGGTCCAAACCGAAAGTATACTTAGAGGGGGGTGAATAGATGTACGGCTAATCTATGAACAATAATGCGAAAATTAAAAGCTTAATTGTAGCACACTTAGTGTAATCAAAGAGTGTAGCCGAATTCCCGGTGAAGGGCTCTGTACTAACTCCTCTTGATTCCTCTGAATAAGAGTTGAGGTGCTATATGAAGCTCTCTTGGTTAAACACAAGTGAGGCACACAAACAAACCAAGCATGTATATGATATGACAATATGAATCAATGCACAATGTAAGAGAGAGAGAGAGAGTAAGAGAAAGTGGATCAAACGCAAACACCAAGATATGTTTTGAGGTTCGAGCACACAGCTCTACGTCCCCGCCTTCACACAGAATGATTTCCACTAACTCGTCCACACAGGATTTCCCACACAGGGAACCTCCACTGAGGATTTGGGGCAATTACAATTGGGAGTACACAACTCCTCTCTCCAACAAATACAACCTCTACACTTAGAGGCAAGGCACAAAGCCAAACAATATCAACCTCACAAATGAGGGATAGGCACAAAGCCACTCAAACAACAATCACCTCACACTTGAGGGATTCCAACACAATCTCCACCTCTCACTAGAGGGAGCCAAATACCACTTCCACTATCACCTCACACTTGAGGGATAACAACTCAATTACCTCTCACTAGAGGGATATCACAATTAATGAAAGGTTAACAACTTGGTGATCACAAGACCACAAACCAATTTCTTTTCCCGCAAAATAAAGATCCTATAGATAGGATAGAATGACAAGCTCAAGTGTGAGAAATAAAGAGTTTGGAAATCAAAAACTTAAAGAAAAAACTTGGGAAAACTTCTAGAATGAATATAAAGCGAAGATCAAAACCAATCCCAAAGATTTCTCCTTTTCTTAAATTTTCCAACCCTTTAAAACAAATAAAAGATAATCTTTTAGCTTAAAAACTCTTTTGAAAATTTGTATTAAAACACTAGAATATATGAGAATTTTGGCTCTTGAAAATCTTATTGAAAACCAATTCAAATGGGGGTATTTATAACTCCATTTGGAATCTGCCCGTTGGCAGCTGAAAAGGGCATTTTGCCCTTCCGGGTCGACTGGCCGGTCGACCGGCCAACGGTCAAAAAATCGACCGTTGAGCCCTCCGGTCGACCGTGCCAGATCCAGAGAACAACTGCTTTCTGGCCAGTCGACCGCCGGTCGACCGGCCGCACCCGAGAGTGGGCTGACTTCAGTCGGTCGACCGCTCGGTCGACCGGCCAAATCATTTGGCCTTTGTGCACGTCTTGTGCACATCAGTCACCGGGACGGTCGACCGGTCGATCGACCGACTACTGCTCCGGTCAACTGTCCCGGTCGACCGCCAGAGCCTGGCAGGGACATTTTCAGGATTTAAAAACTCGATATTTTAACTTCAAATAAATCCCATAAAATCACATAAATTCCTCAAAAATCACTTCTTGTTATATCTTTGGAATACAAACATGTTTGAGTAAAAATCAAATCATGTTACAAACATTTTGAACCATTTTTGTGACTTGAAAAATTTGCCTTAAACCAAATTCTGTATTTTCCAAAACTTAGATTTTTGAAATGGAAATCCGATTTTTTCAAAACACATATAAATACAAAAACATAATATTTAAACAACTTTGAAGCATATAGTATATGGATAGAATCCAATATACATGAAGGGTATTATATCTATGTTTTTGACATTAAATCTAAAAGTAAGTTTTGTCAAAACACAAAACTCCAAACTCATGAAGTAGACTTATCAAAATAAGTTTTTCTAAGTATGTGAAGCATAGATGTATATAGATCAAATCTAATATACATTAAACTAAGTAAACTTATTTTGATTCAATTCTATTCATAAAAACCAAGATCGATTAAACCGAAAACCAAAATCAATTAACATGAAACTTAAAACAAGTGTGTGTTGTGAACTTGAGCAAATCACACTATCTAATCTTTACAATGGATCTAAACTAAATCTTAAACCAAACAAATCGAAGCCTTCTTGTAGAACGCCGTCTCCAAGTTGACTCGATCCAAACGCGATCCCTCGAGCTTGACTCCAACGAGTGCTAGATATGAACTTTGACGCTCGAGCTCTTGAATCACCATGTGAAAGCTCCAAAACACCTTTGTTGAAACTAATCACCAACTAATATCTTGGTTAAATATCTGAAACTAAATATCACAAGATTATTAGTAAATTATAACTACATGAGTTAATCATCATCAAAACTAGAGTGGAAGGTCTCTGGGCCAACAATCTCCCCCTTTTTGATGATGGCAAAACTTATGAAGTTATATATGCATGGATTAAAGTTAAGCTTCAAAGAAGCTCCCCTTAACTCTTGCATAGCAATAAACAATAAGATATGCAATGAATGTTAAACATTAATATGCATAAACATGCATAAACAATGAAATAAACATGCTCTTGATACCGAAATTTTAAAATAAATTACTTTTCCCTCTTTTTGAAATAAACATGTTCTTAAATACTAATTGAAAATATAAACTTAAAATAAACATGTTCTTTAAATAATTACTCTTAATACCAATAAAAATTTCAATTGAAAGCTTATCAATAAAAGCAATAAAAGCTTTTGATACCAATTAAAAGATAATCAATAAAAGCTCTTGATACCAACAATAAAATTTTAATAAAAGTTCTTGATATCAATAAAACAAAACAACAAATATGTTCTTGATACTAATATCCATGGTCTTGATACCAATATCAACAAAACATAAAACAAATGTTCTTATACCAATATGAAACAAACTTTGATATAAACTTATAAATAAACATGCGTATTTACTCAAATACTTCTCCCCCTTTTTGTCAATCATCAACAAAGGGGTTCAACTAAATAATAAAATAATGTTCTCCCCCTTCTTGTCCGAAACAAAAAAAAATCAATAAGGGGTGAAATCAAATCAAAACATTATGATATCAATTGAAAAAAATAAAACATACCAATTGAAAGTACATAAAACAAATGTTTTTAATATAAATTTAAATAAACATGCATATATTATACCAATTGAAAGTAAATAAAACATTTGAAGAAATCAACCAAAAATTTTGATATCAATTGAAAGATGTAAACATATAGGTAATCTTGATACCAATTGTAAAAATTAGTACCAATTGAAAATATTTTACACTTTTGATACCAATTTGAAAACATAAACCAATTTTTTTTGGTTAAACACAAACTCATTTTACAATAGAGATACCAAATAGAGAATAATATCAATTTAATGTTTTCGATATCAATATTGAAAATGAAACATATACCAATAGAAAATATTGAAACATATACCAATTGAAAATAATTTTCATTAGGAGCGTATGATACCAAAAAAATCAATATCATTTTTCAATCATTTTTCAACATAAAGTGTGGGAGTAAAATACCAATGGTAAACAAAACCAATTAAAAGGTGAAATATGAATTTTCTCCCTTTATGGAATACCAAACAAAATGATGCATAAGCCTTGTATAAGATACCAATTGAAACATAATCAATTGAAATATAATAGTCATTTTAAGGAATCAAGCTTAGCATAACCAAAATTTATGCTCAAAGATATAGAGATATAGTAAGCACAAATAAAATACATATATATATGTATGAGAAATGAATACCAATCAAATTGATACTATTTGAAGTGTAAGCATACATATATAAAAATATATATGAGTATACGAAAAGAATATCAATAGTGATACCAATTGAAAAGATACAATGATATCAATTGAAAACAAAATAAGATCATGTGTATAACTCATACTTCCTACCACCCATTTCATGCACATGTTTTAAATAGATTTTCAATAATGAGCATACAAGGCATGGTTGCCCAACCAGCCGCCCTTTGAGGGGTTTTCAAAAATAAGTTTGAAAATAACATAACACGTTTGAAAACTCTACCATATGAAGAATATCGCAACTAGTTATATGATAAAATTGTAAACTAATACGAAATCCTTCAAGAAAGGAATAAAACAAGAATATATTCCATAAAACATGAAAATCACTAAACTAATGTCACTCAAAATCTATATAGCACATATAATACTCATGAAAATAAAATCATCAGAAAACATCAAGTAATATGAGTGTACAAGATTTGTGAAAAACATAGTCATGGAAATAGGCAATTTGGCACAATAAGAAATTCCTTAAAAAAAACATGAAACACAAGAAAATCTAATTTTTCATCAAAATAATTTAACCTTCAAGGAATATGTATGTCACTATCCAACTGGCTAATTTTCATCAAAAGTTCCAAAAGGGAAAATTAATGATGTCTGATCGGCAAAAAGCAAACACAAAATAAGTGAAGGAATGTGGGTCGATGTTACCACTTTTGTGATTCTTTCGTGGTAGCAAAGTGGCTCTACGGGTCGTATCCACAAGGAGGGAGAGCGATGGAAGCTTGACGCGGTTTCTTTGTTCAAGAAAAGAGAAGGTTCTTTGCTTCAAATAAAGAATTGAAAAATGAAAACAAGTTTGTTTGAAGAATAGTTTTGAATTGATTTGTTGGTTTGTAAAGTGAAATTTTCTTAATGGTAAAGGCGCATGGCTAACTTCCTACTAAATGCTCCCACTAATTTCAAGTTTCTTGACGATATTGCCTTACTATGGATTATAGGCAAGCATAACTTTATGCATAGGAACCATTCACGTGGAAATCGAGTGAAGGTTCTTCCTATAACTTAGCTTTACACGGCAAAAACTCGGACATTCCTTATCAAGATCCAATAGAAGGCGAGAATAAGGGAAGACACGAGTGCACTAATGGTATCGACAAAATTAAAAGGAAAAATCTCTAACTTACAACAACAAGTAAAATAGACAAACCATAGATCATCAAAAACCATTAAGAATGAAATATAAGAAAGTAGATACTTGTAGATAACTTAAAGTTAGAACCCTCGTCTTAAGATGTCAGAGCTCTCATTTGCACAAGGCTTGTTGACATTATTGACTCATTTGGGTATCAATCAAGTTGTTAGAGATTAGTGGGTTAGTGTTAGTTAGCCATGTAATGAAAGAGTTAGTTAGACATGTTTGAGAAAAGAAACAACAAAAGAAAGGAGGTAAAGAGAGGGAGTTACACTACATCAAGAAAGTAAAAACAAATGGAAGGTACAAGTAAATGGAAAGAAGAAAGAGAAGTAGTTATTTGTATTAGTTTGTCACCCTTCAAATACAACTCTTACACACTCTCTCTCTTTCACTCTAATGGCTAAAACTAAAATTAGAAGAAGAAGAAGAACAACAACTACAATCCTAAAAACAAGATTACAACAATGCTCTAACTCTAGATATCTCCTTTCTTCAGACCCCAGGGAGGTATTTATAGGCACCATGGGAAAGGGGGCCAGGGGGTGACCCGTGGCCCGAAGCGCAGGCGCGCGCGCGCCCAAAGGGCCACGGAAACGAGGCCTAGGCCACGTTCCGCGGCCCTGCCAGGGCGGCGTGCGCCTGTCCCCTGTCAGGTTGGTCTGCTGGTTTGCTGATATGATGCCCTGGACTGACAAAATTGCCTCCCTAAAGTCAATGGCTACTTGATAGGCGTTTAATCACCCATTAAATGGTGATTAAGGTCTTTTTCTTCATTTGCACACTATGAACCTAGGATCAAGTAAGCAAAACTTTATTAGCAGAATTTTATACCAAGTAAATATGAGAATGTGATGAAAATTATGCAAAATTAGAGACTAATCACACCCCCACACTTATCTTTTTGCTCGTCCCAAGCGAAACAAAAATAATAAAATTATTACACTACTTTCGCAGGTGACGCGATTGCACTGAGCATGTGCAACAAACCTTTAAACCTCTAGGTTTTCCCTAAAGGAGGAGTGTTGTCACCTGAGGGTTTTCAGCGGATTGTTCCCACAAAATCCAGTAAGTAAAGAAAAGTAGTTAGTTGTTAGCAAAAATTCTGTCATGAAAAAGAACTTTCAATCATCTAAGTAAAAATGATCGACTGATGTAAGAATTAGGTTTAACCCTCATAAGTCCTCCTATACTTTAGCCTTCATAAAAGAAGAAATTATGGTTTTCCTTTAAATTTAGAAAGGATCTTATACTTCTAACTCATTCTGTTATTTTGCTTTAGATAGATATGCATAATGTGTAAGTGTGATGTGCTTGGGATTTTTCAACTCAACTTAAATATCATTTAATTTTATTAATATATATTTATTATTCTTAGTTCATTAGGCTTTCTACTTCACTTATGTAACACATATCAAACCGATGACTCCCAAACCAGATAGTTTTAGGCACCTGGTGGAAAAACACCCTTTAGGTCAAATATGCAAGTAGAGTAGGCCTCGAAATCAAGATTTACTTATTTATATAAATATATATTTCTCTTTTTTTTTGGCATGAGTAATCATGCTTCTTGAGGCACAATTATCCAGCATTTTTTTTCAGAGTTGTCTCTAAATCCCAAGCATGTGTGTGTAGTTTCTGCATATTCTACTAAGGCTAAATAAAAGGTATGAATTATTTTCCTTATCCCTCTTAACTTTTTCAAACCAATCTTTCTTGTTTATTTAGGCAAAAATAAATATTTATTAATAAGGTTCCTTTAATTCCTACAATCTTTTGATATTTTTATAAAGAGTATGAAATTTCTTTTCAATCTGGAGATTTTTTTAAAAAGAAGAAAAGAATAAAAAGAAAAAAGAAAAAAGTGTTAGCACCCCCCACACCTATCTGATGCATTGTCCTCGATAAATGTATAGATAAATGCGAATGTAATAAATAGGGTGAAGAAATGATGTCACCGTCTTCGTGGACTCAGGCCGGTCAAGTGCGAATAGGCTAAAGAAATGTCAAAAAATGTAGAAGGGGTAAGCATGTAAACAAATATATATATATATATTTAATTGTTGTGGCTAGGTGTAGGATGGGGCCAAAAGAGTCAGCACACTATCATCCGGAGTCATAGGCTCAGTGGTCAAGAAGGGCTTCAGTCTTTGCCCATTCACTTTGAATTCCGCGTTGTTCTTAGGATCTACAATAATCACAACACCGTATGGAAAAAGGGTGCGCACGAAGAATGGTCCAGACCAACGAGTCTTTAGCTTCCCCGTAAAAATATGAAGCCTAGAGTTAAATAGCAGAACCTTATCTCCCGGGGCAAAGTTTTTCTGGGATATGAGCTGGTCATGAAAAAATTTAGTCTTGCTTTTGGTGATCCGAGCATTCTCATAGGCTTCATTCCGTATCTCCTCTAATTCTGAAATCTGCTGTCTTCTTAACTCACCAGCCTTGGTCAGATCAAAATTGAGTTGCTTAATGGCCCATAGGGCATGGTGTTCTAATTCGACTGGCAGATGATAGGCTTTGTCAAATATGATTCTATACGGAGATATCCCTAGAACTGTCTTAAAAGCAGTGCGGTAAGCCCATAATGCATCATTGAGTTTGACCGATCAATCCTTTCGGTTTTGTCCGACAGTCTTTTTCATAATGAGCTTGATCTGTCGATTGGTGACTTCGAATATTTTCCCATAATCATAATGACTTGTGATTGATGGAATATTTTCGCATCAGAGCTTCAAAAACTCTGTTGCAGAAATGCGATTCATTATCACTATTTATCGCTCTAGGGGTGCCAAATCGGGAGAAAATGTTCTCTTTGAGAAATTTGACAACCACTTTGTTGTCATTGGTCTTATGATTGAGTTGTAACCTGCACACAAATACAGAATTTCAGAACTTTTAAATAGTAGTGCAAGGTGCTCAATTCTACCACTTTAGCAAGTGGCTATGCGGGTCATGATCCACAAGGAGGGACTAGCGATGGAAGTTTGTTTAGCAAGTTCTCTTTTATGTTACCATTAATGGTTAAAGTTCTTCTTTAGTTTCTTAAAAAGAAAATAAAAATTGTTAAAGTTGAATTAGGAAGAAGATGGTAGATTAAGAAGATGGAAAAATGAAAAATAGATTATATACAAAGAAATGGAAAAGAGTGATAAAGATGGTTGGAGCTTGTGATATTGAAACTAAATAATAAAAGAAAAGAAAGATAACCTAAAAATTACTTACCTCTTCAATACTCATATACATTGGATCCGTTGCGACAACTTACCTTGTCTTTGAAGGGAATCAAGCATGGCGTATAGGATCTTCCCCATTCTCGATCTACACTACGAATAAAAGGGCAAACTATACTAGCAAGAGAAGGGTTGTTCATCACCATAGGCGATCAAGGGCACTTGCAACGGCTAAGCAGTCTCAAGGCTATCAGATTCTCTTGGATTGCAACACATTAGAGGAGAGTAAAAGAAAACAAGAGTAAAGAATGAAAAAGAAACTTTGATTCGATTCAAATAACAATGAAAGAAGAGATCACTTATACTGGTGTCACCTGCAGTACAAGCTTGTTCTCATTCCTCCATCAAAGTCGTTTCTCCTCTCAGTTACATAAAGAAAAGTAAAAATTACATAAAAAGAAAACTAAAAACCTAAGTTACAAACTACAAATTATCCTAAGTTCTACCTCTGCTTGGTCGTTCTTCTTGCCTTTGAGATTGTAGGTATTTATAGAAGAAATGTAGAGGTTAGAGGAGTATGAAGATAGGAAAAGCTGGCTATTTCTGAATTTGAATCCTTCCTTATCTCCAAACTTGATTTGATGTGGATATTCAGTTCTGATCTGCAGTTTGTTGGCATGTTGATTACTGAATATCACTTATCAAATGATAGAATTAGAAATAGTGATCAACATAAGAGTTGTAACTCTGTAAGTCCTCTTTCTGGATCATCTTGAATCATCAGATTTGAGATTCGTAGCGAATGTTATGATTCAAATACTGAAATGTATCCAGTTAGAATTTGAGTCAAACTTGCTTCATCTCATCCATTGATCTTCTCTCTATCCATTTATCTTTCTGTATTTGATATTATCCTTGATTGATCTTTACCTAACCAAAATGGATTTATAGAAATCTGATTTTACTGATTTTCATTTGGTGTTATCTTTCTGATTTGCTCTGATCTTCAGCTGAAAATTTGCCCCAATCCTTGATTTGTTCTAACTAGATCTGGGATCATCCTCAGCCAACCAAATAGATCCAGTTAAATCTAATTTTAACTGGTATTTATTTGGTTTAATTCTCTTTCTCTTCATTATTATCTTCTACAAAATAGACATTTAAGACAAATAAATTAGCAGATTTATTACACGATAAATGTAGGAGTGTAATGAGAAGAATGCAAAATATGTGTACGATCACACCCCCAAACCTATCTTTTACTCGTCCTCGAGCAAAATAACAAAACTAAACCAAAGATTATTAGACCACTTTCGCAGGTCACGCGATTGCACTGAGCTTGTGCAACAAGCCATTAAACCTCTAGGTTACCCGTAGAGGACGAGTTTTGTCTCGTGAGGATTTTCAGTGGATTACACCCACAAAATCCAAAAAGAAAGAGAAACAAAGAGTTAGTATTTTCGAAAAGCATTTAAAAGAGAAAAATATTTGAAATATAATTGTAAAATTTAAGTAATCTATAAGTTATAGGAAAACTGAATTTTTCATTCCTAAACTTAGTCTCTATTCAAAAATTTGTTATCAATCAAAGTAAGGAGTTAAATGTATTTCTCATCTAGTCTATTACTTTACCCTAAGTCATATGCACCTTGTGACCGTGAAAATTTTGACTAAGGGTTCTTTAACTCTAACTCTTATGCCTCATTTATTTATATATATATTTTTGGTGGTATTATTCCTTAGTTCTATTAGGCTTTCTAATCTGCCCATGTAGCGAGCCTTTAATCGATAACTCCCAAACTAAACGGTCTTAGGACACTGGGTGAGAAAACCCCAAGGACTTAAGACTCGAGCAAACAAGGCCACAAAACTAAGGATTTTATTATATGAACCACTTTTAGGCGTGAATACTTATGCTTTATTAGGCACAAATACCCAGCTTAATTAGAGGACTTTTTTTAATATTTTTTTCTCAAACTTATCTAATCATCTTTCGCATAAATACCAAGGCTTACTTAGGCCAAAGCACCTAGCTAATTAATAATTAGATTTGTTCATCTTTCATAGATATATTTTTCTTTTTTTTTCTTTTATAAGGCATAAGAATCTTCGTTTTTTGAACCCTAAGTGTGTAAGTATATGAAGTGTGCATATTTCATTAAGATAAAGATCAAGACTAAATTACTTTGACAAATTATCTTCCTAACTCTAAAAATCAAACAAATAATCTTATTTTGACCAAGTTCAAGAAATACTAATTTTGATTTTCCTATTCCTTAAAATTGACTTAATTTCTTACAAAAAATATGTCAAAATATAGTTTCTATTTTCAAAAAGTTTTAAAAGTAAAGAAAATGTTAAATTTTTTAATAAAACAAAAAACCTAAGTTATGTTAGAACCCTCCCCCACACCTATCTCATGCATTGTCCTCAATGTATGAATTAATGTATAGATGCATGAAAAAGAAGAAAGGGAAGGAAAATGTTACCTTAAGGTGGTGGTTCCGGTGGTGGTCTGATTGGTCCACGAAATGCGGCCCAATCGACTCTTCGTGGAGTTCGGAGGAACCCACCAGAAATTTCTCTAATATAACTCACTAAAATGATATATACATGAATGATTTTTATTAAATATTTTACCCATCTAATTTCCAAATTCCATAATTAATTTCAGAGTCAATTTTGTCAACGCCTTATCCCAAAATGGAGTGTGAAAAGATAGAATGATTGACTTAGACTTAGGAAGTATGGGAACTAATACCGACTCAGGAAAGTAACTTAAGTCAAGTAAAGGTTCAGGAGTCGAGATTGGTTCAGGAAGTGGGTCCAAATCAGGAAGTTGAAACTCAAGTCCACATTCATTTTCCAACAATAGAATGTGACTTAATATTGGTGATTCAAGTTCAAGAATGATAGGTGTGGGAATCAAAACTGACTCTAAAATATTACTCAAGTCGGGTAATAAAACAGGAGTCAATATTGATTCGAGAATTTGAACTGGATCACAGATTTGAGAATCTAGGTCACATTTCTAATTGAGTTCAATTTCATAAAAATGAGAACTTGCCAATTTATTAATGAGACTTTCAAAAGTGTGAAATTGGTCAAGTTCAATAAAATAATTATCAAAGATGAGCGATTCAATTTTAGTATGAATTGGCACAGGATCCAATGTTGACTCAGAAAAAAGATTGAAATTAGGTGAAGACACCAGAGTCATAATTGAATCAGGAAGTAGAATTGAATCACTAAGTTGAGGTTCATGATCATATTCATTTTCAAGTTCAATTTCAGGAAAGGGATAACTTGCCAAACTGTCAATGTCACTTTCAAAATTTAGAGTTTGGGCAAGTTCAAATGATTGTGATGAAATGGAACCTTGTGTTCCAAAACAACATGACTCTTCAGCTCTAACAGAATGGTTACCGACATCAGAACTGGCCAAACGGTGAGAACGTAGAGATTGGACCATCATATCTATGTCATGATTACAAGCATTTTGAGCCTGAGTCATGGCTTCAAGCATCTTTTCATAGTTGATAGGTTCATCATTTTGTTGAAAAGATGAAGTGTTGTTTTGGAATTGGTTGTGAAATTGTGAGTCCATCAGATTTTGTGATTTTTGTTTGGACTCACGCATACTCATTTCCAAAATTGATGGTTTTTATTTTAGACTGGTGGAATTGAGTATGAATCTTGAAAATATTGTGGACAAGGTTGATAAGGAGGATAAGTTGGTTGAAAATTGGACTCGGAGGGAGGTGAATCCCCTCTGACTCTGTAAAGAGTTGAAATTATTCTAGAAATTATGGTTATAAGATTAGGGGCATGGGTTATATTGATTCGGATAAGACCAATCCGACATACTAGGTTGATTAAAGTTATGATATGCCGGGTTGGTAATATCTGAAAAAGAGGTTGGTGTGTAATATGGATTACCATTAAAATTGAAAAATTGTTTTTATAAGCCATATCACACAATAAAACACAAACAAAGAAAAAAAACAAATAAGAAAACAAAAAAGAAAAAAAATTCTAACCTAAGTTAGGGTAGACCTTTGACCTAGACGACTCCTAACTGGTTAGACTGTCCATAAGAGGTATAATGCAGACTTTGAGCACAAGCTAATTTGTCAGGTCAGGGCAAGATTGGTGGGAGGTTATTCTCAAAGACGTTCCTTAATTAAGTAACCACCAACCTTCGGGCTTTCGGCCCTTAATCCCCTTCCTAGACACTGATTTGGCAGGAGTCAAATTCCAACACCTTTCCCCCTTAGGATAATCTCCTAATTGAGTCCGAGATGTCCCTAGGGCCAACGTCTACTCATTTTAGTTAGGCTTGGGTTAGTGAGTGAGGAGATTGTTTGTGGGCTAAGGGAGGGTAATGACTCCCCACCTTATCTTGTTTATAGGACAAGCCCTTAAATCAATTTAGTGCAGTGTACAAGTATATAGAAAAAAATATCATTCAAGCAATCATACAAGAATGAACCTTATACTAAATGCTATGTACACATACCTTGGCTCCAGCACTCTTTAACAGTAAATAGAAAATGAAATGAAATAGACACGTGCTTAAATGTAAAGTCTAAATCATTTTTAGCATTTACAATCAACTATTTACTGTTGTGTTAAAAATGTATATACAGTGAGTGAAACAAGGAGATAAATGTTACAAAAATTCAGATTTTCAATTCAGCCAACCTGCAAAAATACAGGTTAGTAGTTCACTCAGTTTTTCCGCTGGAATGTAGCAAATCTGAGGGCTTCTTGGCTCTGCTTTCTTGAGCAGAGTCCAAGGCCACTTATGTGTCCACTGCAGCAAGAATTCCTTGTTGTTAAATCTGTATAAAAAACAAAGAAGAAAGTTAACCAAAAATGTAAACTTTTAAAGAGAGTAGCTTACCGTCCCTCCCCGGCAACGGTGCCAAAATTTTGATTGAGTTGTAACCTGCACACAATACAGAATTTTAGAACTTTTAAAACAGTAGTGCAAGGTGCTCAATTCTATCGCTATAGCAAGTGGCTATGCGGTCGTGATCCACAAGAAGAGACTAGCGATGGAAGCTTGTTTAGAAAGTTCTCTTTTATGCTACCATTAATGGTTAAAGTTCTTCTTTAGTTTCTAAAAAGAAAATAAAAATTGTTAAAGTTGAATTAGGAAGAAGATGGTAGATTAAGAAGATGGAAAAATGAAAAATAGATTATATACAAAGAAATGGAAAAGAGTGATAAAGATGGTTGGAGCTTGTGATATTGAAACTAAATAATAAAAGAAAAAAAGATAACCAAAAAATTACTTACCTCTTCAGTGCTCATATACCTTGGATCCGTTGTGACGACTTACCTTGTCTTTGAAGGCAATCAAGCATGGCGTATAGGATCTTCCCCATTCTTGATCTACACTACGAATAAAAGGGCAAACTATACTAGCAAGAGGAGGGTTGTTCATCACCATAGGCCATCAAGGGCACTTGCAACGGCTAAGCAGTCTCGAGGCTATCGGATTCTCTTAGATTGCAACACATCAGAGGAGAGTAAAAGAAAACAAGAGTAAAGAAAGAAAAAGAAACTTTGATTCGATTCAAATAACAATAAAAGAAGAGATCACTTACACTGGTATCACCTGCAGTATAAGCTTGCTCTCATTCCTCCATGAAAGTCATCTCTCCTCTCAGTTACATAAAGAAAAGTAAAAATTACATAAAAAGAAAACTAAAAACCTAAGTTACAAACTACAAATTATCCTAAGTTCTACTCTCTGCTTGGTCGTTCTTCCTTGCCTTTGAGATTGTAAGTATTTATAAAAGAAATGCATAGGTTAGAGGAGTATGAAGATAGGGAAAACTGGCTATTCTGAATTTGAATCCTTCCATATCTCCAAACTTGATTTGATGTGGATATTCAGTTCTGATCTGCAGTTTGTTGGCATGTTGATTGCTGAATATCACTTATTAAATGACAGAATTAGAAATAGTGATCAACATAAGAGTTGTAGCTCTGTAAGTCCTCTTTCTGGATCATCTTGCATAATCAGATTTGAGATTCGGTAGCGAAAGTTATGATTCAAATACTGAAATGTATTCAGTCAGAATCTGAGTCAAACTTGCTTCATCTCATCCGTTGATCTTCTCTCTATCAATTTATCTCTCTGTATTTAATATTGTCCTCGATTGATCTTTCGCTAACCAAAATGGATTTATAGAAATTTGAATTTTACTGATTTTCATTTGGTGTTATCTTTCTGATTTGCTCTGATCTTCAGCTGAACATTTGCCCCAATCCTTGATTTGTTCTAACTAGATCTGGGATCATCCTCAGCTAACCAAATAGATCCTGTTAAATCTAATTTTAACTGGTATTTATTTGGTTTAATCCTCTTTCTCTTCATTATTATCTTCTACAAAATAGACATTTAAGACAAAGAAATTAGCAGATTTATTACACGATAAATGTAGGAGTGTAATGAGAAGAATGCAAAATATGTGTACGATCATCTTAGTTGGCACAGTTTTAACCCATTTAGAGACATAATCTACATCAACTAAAATGAACTGGTTGCCGAAGGTATTAGAGAATGGCCCCATAAAGTCGATACCCCAAACATCAAAAATTTCAACTTTCAGGATCGGGTTCAGGGGCATCATGTCTCTTCTTGAAATTTTCCCAATTTTCTGATAATTTGCGCATGACTTGCAAAAATGGTATGAGTCTTTAACAAAGTGGGCCAGTAAAACCCACTTTGTAGAACCTTCTTTGCGGTCTTGCAGGGATCGAAGTGTCCTCTGCATGCAAGGTCATGGCAAAAGCTGAGCACACTCCTCTGTTTCTTCTCTGGTATGCATCGTCTAATAATTTGGTCGGGGCAATACTTAAAAAGATACGGTTCTTTCCAGAAGAAGTACCGTACTTGGGCAAAGAGGCGGTATTGGTCTTGCTTTGTCCAGTCAGCGGGTAATTGTCCAGTGGCCAGGTAATTAACAATGTCTGCATACCAGGGTTCCTTGAGAATGGTTAGGATGTGCTCGTCTAGGAAATCCTCGTTGATCGGAGCTTGTATGATCAGTGCGTTTGGGACCATATTTTCTATACCCCGTTTATCCCAGATTTCCAAGTCAAATTCTTGAAGCAAAATGATCCACCGAATCAATCAGGCTTTTGCTTCCTTCTTAGTCATGAGATATTTTAGAGCTGAGTGATCCGTAAAAATTACCGTCTTTGATCCTAACAAGTAGGGCCGAAACTTCTCTAACGCAAAGACAACGGCCAAGAATTCCTTCTCAGTCGTTGTATAGTTCTATTGGGCATCATTCAAGGTCCTATTCGAGTAATAAATCACGTGCTGCCTATTGTCGATGCGCTGTCCTAGAACAACACCAATAGCAAAATCAGAGGCATCGCACATGATTTTGAACGGTTGGGCCCAGTTAGGAGCAGAAATAATAGGCGCAGAAATAAGTTCTTACTTAAGCTTCCCCCATGACTTGAAACATTCATCGTTAAAATCAAAGGGCACGTCCTTAGCGAGCAGGTTGGTTAAGGGCATAGCGATTTTGTTAAAATCCTTAATGAACGTCGGTAGAACCAGCATGCCCTAGAAAGGATCTAATATCCTTAACGCTTTTGGGTGGTGGAAGCTTAGCAATCACTTCTACTTTAGCCTTGTCCACTTCAATGCCTCTCCTAGAAACCTCATGAAGTAACATTTCTCCCAATTTAGAGTTAGGTTCTTCTTCTTGCATCTTTGCAGCACTAACTCTAGGTGATGAAGACACTGATCAAATGAATCTCCGTAGATAGAGAAGTCATCCATGAAAATCTCAAAAAAATGTTCTACTATATCAGAGAAAAGACTAAGCATGCACCGTTGGAATGTTGCAGGAGCATTGCACAATCTAAAGGGCATGCGTCGGTAAGCAAAAGTTCTGAATGGGCAGGTGAACGTGATCTTTTCCTGGTCTTCTGCAGCAATGGGGATTTGATTATATCCCGAGTACCCATCTAGGAAGCAATAGTACTCATGTCCAGCCAATTGTTCCAGCATTTGGTGATGAAGGGTAACGGGAAGTAGTCTTTACGGGTGGCTGCATTCAACTTTCTATAGTCGATACAAACACGAACCTTGGTAGGCAGTCTTGTCTACACCAACTCTTTTAGTCATTGGGACCACATGAACAAGGCTCATCCATTGGCTATCAGAAATGGGATAAATGATCCCATTATCTAATAGTTTCTAAATTTCCGCTTTAACTGCCTCTCGCATGAGTGGGTTAAGCCTACGTTGTGGGTCCCTCCTGGGGTTGCTTCATCGACTAAATGGATTCTATGTTGCACTATGGCTGGACTTATTCCTTTGATGTCCTTCATCATCCATCCAATGGCTTCCCGATGTTTTTTTAGAATAGACATTAAGGTCCTCTTGTTGCTCAGTTAGGTGGGATGCTATGATGACTGGCAAGGTATCCTTTCCGCCCAGGTAGGCATACTTGAGGTGTTCGGGTAGGGCTTTTAGCTCTAGAGAAGGTGTTGCTTCATTAGATGCAATCTCCGGGCTTTCAATCCTATGATGAGGTACACTTGACGCCCAATCCACTACTGAATCTACGATTTGGTCTAAATTAAAATCCTCAGCTTTCAGATCAAACTCTGTCTCCGTTTCTATCTCCATACTTTCCTCATGCTCACTGGTCATATTTTCAATGAAATTGACCTCAAAAGTCTGATCATTTACATCCCTAGGTCGGCTTTCAAGATTGAAGACATTGACTTCCTTCGTCATATCTCCAAAGGTCAATCGCATGGAACCATTCCTACTGTTGATTATGGCATTGGTTATAGCAAGGAAAGGGCGTCCTAAGATGACTGGAGTTTGAGACTGTTGATTTGACATAGGTTGGGTTTCAAGCACAATGAAGTCAACGGGGTAGATGAAATCTCCGACCGGATAAGGACGTCTGTGATTTCCCCTTGGGGATTTTCACAAATCGGTCAGCTAACTGAATGGTGAATCGGGTTAGGCTTAGCTTGCCCAACCCAAGTGCTGGTATACTGAGAGAGGTAGCAAGTTGATACTTGCTCCCAGGTCAAGAAGTACCCTACTAATTTCAGTCTGTCCTATGGTACAGGAGTTTGTGGGACATCCGTGATCCTTGTATTTCACCAGAATGAGACCAGACAGAATTTCACATATATTGGTTGCCAAGAACACTTTCTTGAGCACATTTGTCTTTTTCTTCTTAGTACACATATCCTTAAGAAATTTTGCATAAGCTGGGACTTGCTAGATAGCGTCAAGAAGAGGCACATTCAATCTGACCTGGTTGAACATCTCTAGCATCTTCTCCATGTGCATATTCTTATTGTTGTTCCTAAGCCTATTGGGAAAGTGTGCTACAGGCTTATGAACTTGTTCAGCAGTTTTGTCCTCGTCAGATGTGTGAGGAGCAGTTTGGGAGGAACTAGCAGAGGTGGAGGCTGGAGTAGGACCAGGATGGACTGGATTTTTCTGTTAGTAGACCTGGTTGTCTACCTTCTTTCCAGATCGAAATGTGTGAACAACATTACACTGGTTGATCGATGGATCCTGAATTTCATATGCTTGATTGGAGGTTTTTTGGGTTAACTAGCGGCTGACTAGGTAAAGTACCCTTTGGTCTTTCACTTAGGGAGCTAGCTAATTGGCTCATCTACATTTTCAATCTCGATATAGCCTGTGAATGGTTGTTAAGCGTTTGTCCATGGTTTTGCATGAAAGCGGTTGGGACTTCATAAAAGCTTCCATGCTCTCCTCCAACTTACTGAATTTCTTTTCTATTGGTGAACTTTGAGAGGAGGAAGATGGAGCTTGACTGAGAAAATTTGGTGGAGGACTGGGATGGTGAAAATTGTTGGAGAAATTAGGCCTAGGAGGATTGTTCTGGGCACAGGAGAAATTTGGGTGATTCCTCAAACCTGGATTGTATGTCTGCAAGTAGGGATTAGGCGGCGGCCGTGAGTAGGCCGCGTTCAGGTGTTCCGGTGGCACTTGCTGGGTAAGGAAAACGGGACACTCTTCAAAGACATGGTTTGGTGCCTGACAGTACGAACAAGCCGGATTATGAATTGGTGGTGGGTTGATTTGGTTGACATTGGCAGGCTCTTTTATCTCTAGAGCCTCGATCCTCTTCATTAGGGTTGCAATCTTAGCTTCGGCAGCTATGAATGATTCTAGAGATAGGAGCCCTCCTCTTGAAGCTATAGATTGTGAATTCTTAGGTTTTTCGAGGCTGGCTCCCATTGCAGGGTTTTCTCAGCTAAATTCGCAAATAAATCCCAACCTGATTCTCATCCTTCTGCAAGAACCCTCCCTGACACATAGTTGCTAAAAGGGTTTTCGTCTGATAATCTAAACCATTGTAGCGAATCTGGTACTGACGCCATTTCTTCACACCATGATTTTCTCAGCTAAATTCGCAAATAAATCCCAACCCTGATTCTCATCCTTCTGCAAGAACCCTCCCTGACACATAGTTGCTAAAAGGGTTTTCGTCTGATAATCTAAACCATTGTAGAGAATCTGGTACTGACGCCATTTCTTCACACCATGATGAGGGCACTGAGCTAGGAGATCTTTGAATCGCTCAAAGTATCTCCAAAATGGTTCGCTTGGTTCTTACTTGAACTGTATGATATTCTTTCTAATGAGGGCAGTTCTGTGAATTGGATAGAATTTCTTCAAGAAGGCCTTGATGAAATCATCCCATGTCGTGACAGAATCTACCGTCAAACTATACAACCATTTCTTTGCTAGGTCCTTTAGGGAAAAGGGGATGAAACGTAACCTAACGACATCGTCTCCAAGCTGGGGTATACGCATCATGAGGCACACTTCTTCAAATTCCCTAATAAAGAAGTATGCGCCCTCCGATTCTAAACCATGAAACTTTGGCAGAGTGTTGATAAATTGATGTTTTAATTCAAAGTTATTTCCATTTGCCTCAGGCAGTTTTATACAAGAAGGTAATGAAGTTCTGATCGGGTAAAATCTATCCTGAAGTGATGCCATCACAGGTTCTGGATGCAAGGGTAAGGAAGTGTTTCTGGTTAATCTGGAAGATATAGGATCTCTCACCCACTCTTGCATGCAGCATACCACAAACAACATAAAAACAACAAACAAACGAAAAGATAAAATAAACAAACAAAAGAAAGAAAAATAACCACAAGCCTTAGTCTAAGGTACCTGGACCTAGACGACTCCTAACTGGTCGATTCTCCGGGGAAGGTTGTTGCAGGAATTCGACTACAAGCTAATCGTCCATGAAAGGTCAAAGCTCGGGGGGAGGTATCCGGGCGTGAGCCACAGGCCTAATTACGCCAAATCACGGAGCTTTTGAGGCTTTGCCTCTCAATCCACTTTCCTTAGACACCGATTTTGCAGGAGTATAGTTCTTGCAATTTCCAATCTCGGTTAATCTCTTAGTGAGTCCGAGATGTCCCTAGGGCCAACGTCTATTGATTTTTAGTTAAGCTTGGGAAAGTGTGAGTGCACTTGGAGATGATTTTTGGGCTAAGGAAGGGTGATGAAATCCCCATCTTATCTTGTTTATTTGGGTTTTGCCCTTAAAATCAATTGTGCAAGTGTACAGTTTATTCACAACAAGGTAACACTCAAAGCAATAAATCACTCCAAATGTTAGTCCTATTCTATATGAATGCACACGTACCTTTTCTCCAGCACTCTTCAACAAAAATTGAAATGAATTGAAATAGACACGTGCCCTAAATGCAAAAGTCTAATCCAAATTTCAATTAAGCAACAAGTGAATTTTTGTTGAGTTTATTACACATGTATAGGGTGAAGCATTCAATGGAACTAAAAATTTTAGAAAGCAATTTTTAGCGGCTTTCGGCAACCTTGCAAACGAGTTTGTTAGTACTTCAATCGGAAAAACTCGCTTTTACACGAATTTTTTTCCGAGGGCAAATGAATCCTCGCGCAACGTCCTTAGCCACTTCTTTCGCTTCCCGTGATCGTGAGCTCCTTGGTACTTCTCCTATACACAAAAACAAAGAATAATCTTTAGTATTGAATAATAAAGCCGTTCCCTCCCCAGCAACTGCGCCAAAATTTGATCGGTAAAAAGCAAGCACAAAAATAAGTGATGGAATGTGGGTCGATGTTACTGCTTTTGCAATTCTTTCATGGTAGCAAAGTAGCTCTACGGGTCATATCCACAAGGAGGGAGAGCAATGGAAGCTTGATGCGGCTTCTTTGTTCAAGAAAAGAGAAGGTTCTTTGTTTCAAATAAAGAATTGGAAAATGAAAACAAGTTTGTTTGAAGAATAGTTTTGAATTGGTTTGTTGGTTTGTAAAAGTGGATTTTTCTTAATGGTAAAGGCGCATGGCTAACTTCCCACTAAGTGCTCCCACTAATTTCTAGTTTCTTGACGATATTGCCTCACGATGGATTATAGGCAAGCATGACCCTTATGCATAGGAACCATTCACGTGGAAATTGAGTGAAGGTTCTTCCTTACATGGTAAAAACTCGGACATTCCCTTATCAAGATCCAATAGAAGACGAGAATAAGGGAAGACACGAGTGCACTAATGGTATCGGCAAAGTCAAAAGAAAAAATCTCTAACTTACAACAACAAGTAAAGTAGACAACCCATAGATCATCAAAAACCCATTAAGAATGAAATATAAGAAACTAAATACTTGTAGGTAAGTTAGAGTTAGAACCCTCGTCTTAAGATGTCATAGCTCTCGTTTGCACAAGGCTTGTTTGACACTATTCACTCATTTGGGTTATCAATCAAGTTGTTAGAGATTAGTGGGTTTGTAGTTAGTTAGCCATGCAATGAAAGAGTTAGTTAGACATACTTGAGAAAAGAAACAACAAAGAAAGGAGGTAAAGAGAGGGAGTTACACTACAACAAGAAAGTAAAAACAAATGGAAGGCACAAGTAAATGGAAAGAAGAAAGAGAAGTAGTTACTTGTATTAGCTTGTCACCCTTCAAATACAACTCTTACACACTCTCTCTCTCTTTCACTCTAATAGGTAATAAACTAGAAGAAGAACAACAACAACAAGTACAATCCTAAAAACAAGATTATAACAATGCTCTAACTCTAGATATCTCCTTTTTTCAGACCCCAGGGGGTATTTATAGGCACCAGGGGCAAGGGGGCCGGGGGCTGACCCGTGGCCTGAAGCGTAGGCGCGCGCGCGCCCAAAGGGCCGCGTTTCCGCAGCCCTGCCAGGGCGGCGCACGCCTGGCTTCAGGCAGCGCATCGCCCAGTTTGTCCCCTGTCAGATTGGTCTGCTAGTTTCCTGATATGATGTCCTGGACTGACAAAATTGCCTCCCTAAAGTCAATGGCTACTTGGTAGGCCTTTAATCACCTATTAAATGGTGATTAAGGTCTTCTTCTTCATTTGCACACTATGAACCTAAGATCAAGCAAGCAAAGCTTTATTAGCAGAATTTTATACCAAATAAATATGAGAATGTGATGAAAATTATGCAAAATTAGAGACTAATCAATGTCCTTATCTGGGTTGGGGAGTTTATTTACCCCGTTGATTTCATAGTTCTAGAGACACAGCCTGTGTCCAATCCTAGGGCTCAAACTCCTGTTATCCTAGAGCGATCATTCCTTACTACTGCCAATGCCATCATCAATCGTAGGAATGGGTCCATGAGGTTAACCTTTGGGGACATGACTAGAGAAGTTAATGTCTTCAACCTAGGAAAACAACCCGTGATGTTGAGGACCAAACATTTGAAGTCAACCTCATTGAGAACTTAACAAGTGAACACAGGGAAGAATTGGAACTAGAAACTGAGTGTGACTTTGGGTTAGAGTCTGACGACTTTAATCTTGATCAGGTTGTTGAGTCTGCAGTGAATTGGGCCTCGAACCCTATTTCGCCAAATATGGACCCAAAAATGTGACTCATCCTTCCAGTGAGCCTTCCTCTCCTTAAACTTAAAAGCCTTACCTGCGCATCTCAAGTACGTCTATCTAGGCAAACAAGAGACCTTTCCTGTCATCATTGCCTCCCATTTAAATGACGACAAGAAGAAGATCTTAAAGCAATTCTAAGAAAACATAAGGAAGCCATTGGTTGGACTATGACCGATATAAAGGGATTGAGTCCAACCATAGTTCAACATCACATTCATCTCAATGAAAATATAACACCTAAAAGAGACCGCATCGTAGGTTAAACCCTATAATGCAAGAGGTTGTTCATGCTAAAATTGTGAAACTCTTAGACAATGGGATAATCTATCTCATTTCTGATAGCCAATAGGTCAGTCATGTCGACATGGTTCCATAGAAATCAGGTTTCACCGTAGTGAAAAACGAGAACAAAGAGTTGGTCCAAACTCGACCTCCCACGAAGATTTGAGTTTGCATTGACTATAGGAAGCATAATGCTGCAACTCATAAGGACCATTTTCCACTTCCTTCATTGATCAAATGCTTGAACGTTTGGCAGGCCACGAGTATTACTGTTTCTTGGACGGTTACTCGAGGTATAATCAGATTCCTATTGCTCTTGAGGACCAAGAAATGACTACGCTCACATGTCCATTTAGGACATTTGCTTATCGTCGAATGCCTTTCGGCTTGTGCAATGCCCAGTAACGTTTCAATATTGCATGTTGAGTCTTTTTTCTGATATGGTAGAACGATTCTTAGAAATCTTCATGGATGATTTCTCCATTTACGGAGATTCGTTCACTCAATGTCTCCACCATTTAGAACTTGTCCTCTAACGTTGTACTGAGAAAAATCTGACACTGAACTGGGAGAAATGCCACTTCATGGTAAAACATGGAATTGTTTTGGGTCATGAAATCTCCAAGAAAAGAATTGAAGTGGATAGAGCCAAGATTGAGGTTATTTCTAAGCTTCTCATGCCCAAATGCGTGAAGGTATTCGATCCTTCTTAGGACACGCCGGTTTTTATTGAAGATTTATCAAGGATTTTAGCAAAATTGTTAGGCCCTTGACTAATCTGTTAGCTAAGAACATGTCCTTCACTTTCGATGCTGAATGTATGAATTCGTGGGAGAAGCTTAAGAGAGAGCTTATTTCTGCACCAATCATATTTGCACCGGATTGGTCTAAGCCATTCGAAATCAAGTGCGACGCTTCTGATTTTGCCATAGGCGCTGTCCTAGAACAGCGCATTGATAACAAGCAGCACGTGATTTACTACTCTAGTAGGACTCTCAACGATCCTCAATTGAACTACACTACTACTGAGAAGGATTCTTGACTGTAGTGTTTGCCTTAGAGAAATTTCTTCCTTACCTACTAGGGTCCAAAACCACCATTTTCACCGATTATTCTGCGCTTAGGTACCTCATGATGAAGAAGGATGCCAAGGCCCAACTCTTTCATTGGATCCTCCTTCTTCAAGAATTGGATCTCGAGATTTGAGACAAGAAAGGCGTAGAAAATGTCGTTGCTGACCATTTCTCACGAATCCCAAATCTCCATGCAACGAATTGCCCATAAATGAGGACTTTCCTGATGAAAATCTCTTAGCTATCTTTAGTGAATCTTGGTTTGCTGATATAGTGAATTTCTTAGTCACAAATCAAACTCCGTCTCATTGGTCCAGAAACGATATATATCGATTCTTATCTCAAGTCCGGTATTTCTTTTGAAGGAACCGTATCTTTTTAAGTACTATTCTGACCAAATTATTAGGAGATGCATTCCCGATGAAGAAGTTAAAAGTGTTTTATCCTTTTGTCACAAACTTGCATGCGGTGGACACTTTGGTCCTCGCAAGACCGCTGAAAAAGTGCTACAAAGTGGGTTCTATTGGCCCACTTATTCAAAGATGCTTATGAATTTTGCAAGACGTGCCCTAGATGCCAGATGGTGGGAAGGATCTCAAAATAAGATATAATGCCCCTCAGCCCAATTCTAGAAATAGAACTCTTTGATGTTTGGGGCATTGGTTTTATGGGTCCATTTCCTAACTCATTTGTAAACCAATACATAATTGGTTGCTGTAGACTATGTGTCCAAGTGGGTAGAAGCCATTCCTAGTAGAACTAATGATAACAAAGTTATTATAAAGTTTTTAAAGAGAACATTTTCTCATGTTTCGGAACCCCTCGTGCTATCATCAGTGATAATGGTACTCACTTTTGCAATAGATCCTTTGAAGCTCTTATGCGAAAGTATGCCATAACTCACATGTTGTCCACACCTTATCATACTCCAACCAGTGGGCAGGTTGAGGTCTCCAATAGACAAATCAAGCTTATTTTGGAGAAGACTGTGAACCAAAATTAAAAAGATTGGTCCACCAAACTTGTAGACGACCTTTGGGCCTACATGATGATTCTAGGGATGTCTCTGATTGCACATATTTATTGCATTATTCTTTATTACATATTCACATTTATCATGTAATAAATCTGCTAAATTTCTTGTCTTAAATGTCTATTTTGCAGAAGATAATCATGGGGAGAAAGAGGATAAAACCAAATAAATATCAGTTAAATTCAGATTTAACTAGATCTATTTGGTTAGAGGAGGATGATCTCAAATTCAGTTGGTTAAATTTAGTTTTGGTGAATCAAGTGGTTAAAGATAAAGATCAACTGAGGATAACATCAAATACAGAGTCCAAATCAAAAGGAATAAATGGATAAAGAGAAGATCAATGGATGAGATGAAGTAATTTGACTCAGATTCTGGCTGGATACATTTCAGTTTTTGAATCATAACTTTCGCTACCAGACCTCAAATCTGATGCTTCAAGATGATCCAGAAAGAGGACTTAAATGACTACAACTCTTAAGTTGATTATTATTTCTAATTCTGTCATTTAATAAGTTATATTTAGCAATAAATACGCCAATAAGCTGTAAATCAGAACTGAATATCCACATCAAATCAAGTTTGGAGATAAGGAGAGGATTCAAATTCAGAAATAGCCAGCTTATCTTATCTTCATACTCCTCTACCCTCTGTATTTCTCCTATAAATACCTGCAATCTCAAAGGTAAAAAGAGGACGACCAAGTAGAGATAGATTTAGGCCAGTTTTTCATTCTTTTTAGTGTAAGTTTTTATTTTCTTTTTATGTAATTTTATTTCTTTGTAAGCATAGGTTAGACTAAAATTCATGTAAGTAAGATAGAGAGGCTTATGTTGAGGGTGACATCGATGTACCCTCCTCCTTTCTTCCATCATTTCTGCAAGCAATAAAAGGTAACTTTTTTTTATATTCGTCTTTACTTTTGTTTTCTTCTTCTTTCTACTTTTCCTCTTTTGGTTATGATGAGCATCCAAGTGAATCTAGAAGCATCAGTATAGCCATGTTTGTGTGAGTGTCACCGATATTTCATGATGATGTTCTCCTCCTCAAGATTCCATATCATTTCATTCTTGTTCATCTTGATGATATAATGCGAATGGAGACCGAGCTCGATCTTATAGGTTATGCGTTGATCGCCTCCAAAGCAAGGTAAAACATGCAAGGGTCCAGGTAAGTCATCAACCAAAGGAGGTAAGTTTTTCTTTTAGGTTTTCTTTTCTTTTAATTTTAGTATACATTATCAACACCACAATCTTCCAAATCTCTTTCACTCTTTTTTAGTATTTTTTATACATATCACTTCTATTTTCTCCACCTTATCATTCTACCACTTTCTCCTAACTCACTTTAACCTAATTTTATCTTTTTCTTTAAAAGAACTAAAAGAAGAATTTTAACCATCCTTTGTATCTTAAAAGAAAACTTACTTAAAAAGCTTCCATCGCTAGTCCCTCCTTGTGGATCACGACCCGCATAGCCACTTGCTATCGCGGTAGAATTGAGCACTTGCACATCTCTATTTTAAAGTTCTGAAATTCTGTATTTGTGTGCTGGTTAAATCTCAATCAAATTTTGGCGTCGTTGCCGGGGAGAGACGGTGAGTAATTCTCTTTTTAGTTTACATTTTTGGTTAACTTTCTTCTTTGTTCTTGGTGTACAGATTTAATAACAAGAAATTTTTACTGCAGTGAACATATAAGTGGCCCTGGACTCTGTTTAAGAAAGCAGAGCCCAGAAGCCCTCAGATTTGCTACATTTCTATGGCAATCTGAGTAAACTACTAACCTGCATTTTCTACAGGTTGGCTGAATTGCATAGTTTGATATCTGTAGCATTTATTTTCTTATTTGACTCACTGTATATCCATTTCTAACACAACAGTAAAAGGTTGATTGTAAATGCTAAAAATGATTTAGACTTTGCATTTAGGCACGTGTCTATTTCATTACATTTTCTATTTACTATTGAAGAGTGTTGGAGCCAATGTATGTGTGCATAGCATTTAGTATAAGGTTCGTTCTTGTATGAAATATTGCTTGAGTGTTACTTTTGTTTCTATATACTTGTATACTGCACTAGATTGATTTAAGGGCTTGTCCTATAAACAAGATAAGGTGGGGAAGTCATTACCCTCCCATAGTCTACAAACAATCTCCTCACTCACTACCCCAAACCTAACTAAAACTGAGTAGACGTTGGCCCTAAGGATATCTCAGACTCAAATAGGAGACTGACCTAAGGGGAAAGTTGATTTGAATCTGACTCTTGCCAAATCTGTGACTAAGGTTGGGGATTGAGGGGCGAAACCTTGAAGGCTGGTGGTTTGGCTTAATTAGGCCCGTCGCTTTTGCGCGGATACCTCCCACCAATCTTGCCCCTATCTGGCCAATTAACTTGTGGTCAGATTCAGCAATATACCCCCGGTGGACAGTCTAACCAGTTAGGAGTCGTCTAGGTCTAAGGTTTACCCTAACTTAGGTTAGATTTTTTTCTTTTATTTGTTTGCTTATTTGTTACTTTTTCTTTGTTTGTGTTTGATATTTCCTGTGTGATATGGCTTATAACAATAATTTTTTCAATTTTAATGGTAATCTATATTACACCCCGACCTCTTTTTCGGATATTACCAACCTGGCATATCATAACTTTAACCAACCTAGTGTGCTGAATTGGTCTTATCCGAATTAATATAACCTATGCCCCCAATTTTATGACCATAATTTCTAAAATAATTCCAACTCTTCACAGAGTTAATGGGGATTCACCTCCCCCGAGTCTAATTTTCAACCAACTTGTCCTCCTTATCCACCTTGTTCACAATATTTCCAAGATTCATACTCAGTTCCACCACTTCAAAATAAAAAACCATCAATCTTGGAAATGAGTATGCGTGAGTCTAAGTAACATCACAAAATCTGACGGACTCACAATTTCACCACAAATTCTAAAACAAAACTTTATCTTTTCAAGTCCAATCGCAAAAAAATGATGAACCAATTGACTATGAAAAGATACTTGAAGCCATGACTCAGGCTCAAATCGCTCGTAATCATGACATAGATATGATGGTCCAAACTCTCCGTTCTCACCATTTGACCATTTCTGATGTCGCGAACCATTCTTTAGAGCCGAAGAATCATGTTGTTTTGGAAAACAAGATTCCATTTCAGTACAACCATTTGAACTTGCCCAAACTCTAAATTTTGAAAATGACATTGACAGTTTGGCAAGTTATCCCTTTCCTGAAATTGAACTTGAGAATAAATATGATCCTAAACCTTAACTTGGTGATTCAATCCTACTTCCTGATTCAATAATGACTCTGGTGTCTTCACCTAATTTCAATATTTTTCCCGAGTCAGCATTAGATCCTGTGCTAATTCATCATGAAATTGAATTGCCAATCTTTTATGATCATCATATTGATCTTGACCAATTTCATACTTTTGAAAGTCCCATTGACAAATTGGCAAGTTCTCATTTTTATGAAATTGAACTCAATGAGAAATGTGACCTAGATTCTCAAATTTATGATCCAGTTCAAATTCCCGAATCAATATTGACTCCTATTTTGTTACCCGACTTGAGTAATATTTTAGAGTCAGTTTTGATTCCCACACCTGTCATTCTTAAACTTGAATCACAAATATTAAGTCACATTCCATTGTGGGGAAATGAATGTGGACTTGAGTTTTAACTTCTTGATTTGGACCCACTTCCTGAACCAATCTCGACTCTTGAACCTTTACTTGACTTAAGTTACATTCCTGAGTCAGTATTAGTTCCCGTACTTCCTAAGTCTAAGTCAATCATTCCATCTTTTCACACTTCATTATGGGACAAGGCGGTTGACAAATTGACTTCGAAATTAATTTTGAAATTTGAAAATTAGATGGAGTTAAATTTTCAATAAAAACCATTCATATATACATCATTTTAGTGGGTTATATAAGAGAGATTTTAAGTGGGTTCCTTCGAACTCCACAAAAATTCGATTGTGCCGCATTTCGTGGACAATTCAGACCACCACCGGAACCACCACCTAACGGTAATATTTTCCTTCCCTTTCTTCTTTTTCTTGCATCTATGCATTAATTCATATATTGAGGACAATGCATGAGATAAGTGTGGGGGAGGGTCTAACATAACTTATATTTTTTCTTTTTATTTAAAAAAAGAAAAAAATTTAACATTTTCTTTACTTTTAAAAACTTTTTGAAGATAGAAATAATATTTTGACATATTTTTTTGTAAGAAATTAAGTCAATTTTAAGGAATAAGAAAATCAATATTAGGATTTCTTATACTTGGTCAAAATAAGATTATTTGTTTGATTTTTAGGGTTAGGAAGATAATTTGTTAAAGTAGTTTAGTCTTGATCTTTATTTTAATGAAATAAACACTTCATACACTTACACACTTAGGGTTCAAAAATAAAGATTCTTATGCCTTAAAAAAATTAAAAAAAAGAAAAAAAATATATCTATGAAAGATAAACAAATCTAATTATTGATTAGCTAGGTGCTTTGACCTAAGCAAGCCTTGGAATTTATGCGAAAAATGATTAGATAAGTTTGAGAAAAATATATATATAAAAATCCTCTGATTAAGCTAGGTATTTGTGCCTAATAAAGCATAAGTATTCACGCCTAAAAATTCAATTTTCCTATAACTTATAGATTACTTAATTCTTACAGTAATATTTCAAATATTTTTCTTTTAAAATATGTTTTCAAAATATTAACATTTTTCTCTTTCTTTATGGATTTTGTGGGTGCAATCCACTGAAAACCCTCACGAGACAAAAACTCATCCTCTAGGGGTAACTTAGAGGTTTAACGGTTTGTTGCATAAGCTCAGTGCAATCGCGTGACCTGGAAAGTGGTCTAATAATCTTTGATTTAGTTTTGTTGTTTTGCTCGAGGACGAGTAAAAGAAAGGTGTGGAGGTGTGATTGCACACATTTATTGCATTATTCTTTATTACATATCCACATTTATTATCTAATAAATTTTCTAAATTTCTTGTCTTAAATGTCTATTTTGCAGAAGATAATCATGGGGAGAAAGAGGATAAAATCAAATAAATATCAGTTAAATTTAGATTTAACTAGATCTATTTGGTTAGAGGAGGATGATCCCAAATCCAGTTGGTTAAATTCAGTTTTTGATGAATCAAGTGGTTAAAGCTAAAGATCAACCGAGGATAACGTCAAATACAGAGTCCAAATTCAAATGGATAAATGGATAGAGATAAGATCAATGGATGAGATGAAGCAATTTTGATACAGATTCTGACTGGATACATTTTAGTTTTTGAATCATAACTTTTGCTACCAGACCTCAAAGCAGATGATTCAAGATGATCCAGAAAGAGGACTTAGATGGCTACAACTCTTAAGTTGCTCAATATTTCTAATTCTATCATTTGATAAGTTATATTTAGCAATTAATATGCCAATAAGCTGCAGATCAAAACTGAATATCCGCATCAAATCAAGTTTGGAGATAAGGAGAGGATGCAAATTCAGAAATAGCTAACTTACCTTATCTTCATAGTCCTCTACCCTCTGTATTTCTCCTATAAATACCAGCAATCTCAAAGGTAAAAAGAGGACGACCAAGCATAGATAGATTTTAGGCCAGTTTTTCATTCTTTTTAGTGTAAGTTTTTATTTTCTTTTTATGTAATTTTTATTTTTTTGTAAGCATAGGTTAGATTGAGATTCATGTAAGAGAGAAAGGCTTATATTGAGAGTGACATCGATGTACCCTCGTCCTTTCTTCCATCATTTTTGCAAGTAATAAAAGGTAACTTTTTTTTTTATGTTCGTCTTTACTTTTGTTTTCTTCTTCTTTCTACTTTTCCTCTTTTGGTTATGATGAGCTTCCAAGTGAATCTAGAAGCATCAGTATAACCATGTTCGTGTGAGTGTCACCGATATTTCATGATGATGTTCTCCTCCTCAAGATTTCGTATCATTTCATTCTTGTTCATCTTGATGATGTAATGCGAATGAGGACTGAGCTCGATCTTATGGGTTATGCGTTGATCGCCTCCGAAGCAAGATAAAACATACAAGGGTTCCAGGTAAGTCATCAACTAAAGGAGGTAAGTTTTTCTTTTAGGTTTTCTTTCCGTTTAATTTTAGTGTAAATTACCAACACCAAAATCCTCCAAATCTCTTTCACACTTTTTCAGTATTTTTTGTACATATCACTTCTATTTTCTCCACCTTCTCATTCTATCACTTTCTCCCTAACTCACTTTAACCTAATTTTTCTCTTTTTCTTTACAAGAACTAAAAGAAGAATTTTAATCATCCTTTGTATCTTAAAAAGAAAACTTACTAAAAAAGCTTCCATCGCTAGTCCCTTCTTGTGGATCACGACCCGCATAGTCACTTGCTATCGCGGTAGAATTGAGCACTTGCACATCTCTATTTTAAAGTTCTAAAATTCTGTATTTGTGTGCAGGTTAAACCTCAATCAGTCTCCTTATAGGTTAGTCTTTGGGAAGGCTTGCCACCTACCCGTTGAGTTAGTGCACCGGGCCTTATGGACAACAAGCAGTTGAATTTCGACTTGAATAAGGCCAGTGACCTTAAGAAATTACAAATTTCCGAATTAGAGGAGTTGAGAAATGAGGCCTATGAAAATGCTAAGATCACTAAATATAGAGTTAAGATTTTTCATGATAAACACATCATAAGAAAAGCTTTTGTCCCTGGACAAAAAGTCTTACTTTATAATTCTAGGCTTCATCTTTTTTCAGGAAAACTAAAATCAAGATGAACTAGGCCATTCGTTGTCAAAACCGTGTTTCCACACGGTACTGTAGAGATCAGTCACACCAAGAATGGAAATGACTTTAAGGTAAATGATCAACGCCTTAAATCTTTCTTAGAACCGGTGCCGGTAAATGAAACGGCTATGTTCTTTTCGACCCAGTGTATCGGTAACTTTCCTTTTTTCCATTTTATTTCATGCATCTATACATTTCTTTCATACATTGGGGATAATGCATGAGATAAGTGTGGGGGAGGGCTCTAACATGACTAATATAACAGAAAAAAAGAATAAAAAAGAAATATATATATATATATAAAAGGAGGAAAATATATATATAAAACTTTTTGAAAGGTAAGAACAATATTTTGATATATATATTTGTAAGAAATTAAATCAATTTTAAGGAATAGGAAAATCATAATTAGGATTTCTTATACTCGGTTAAAATAAGATAACTTGTTTGATTTTCAGGGTTAGGAAAAAAATTGATGAAAATAATTTAGTCTTGATCTTTACCTTGAAGAAATATGCTCACTTTATACACTTACACACTTAGAGTTCAAAGACAAAAATTCTTATGCCTTATAAAAAAAGAAAAAATATATATATGCAAATCTTATTATTGATTAGCTAGGTGCTTTGGCCTAAGCAAGCCTTGATATTTATGCAAAAGATAATTAGATAAGTTTGAATATATATATATATATATATATATATATATATATATATATATATATATATATATATATATATATATATATATATATATATATATATATATATATATATATATATATATATATATATCCTCTGATTAAGCTGTGTATTGTGCCTCATGAAGCATAAGTATTCACGTCTAAAATGGGTACATTTTATAAATAAAACCCTTAGTTCGTGGCCTTGTCTGCTCGAGTGTTTAAGTCCTTAGGGGTGTTTTCTCACCTAGTACCCTAAGACTATCCGTCTGAGTATCATCGACTAAAGGCTCGTTACATGGGCAAATTAGAAAGCCTAATAGAATTGATGAATAAATACCACCAAAAATAAATATAAATAAGGCATAGGAGTTAATATTAAAGAACCCTTAGTCAAACTTCACGGGTACGATGGTGCATTAAGTAATAAACTAGATGAGAAATACAATTTGACTCCTTACTCTGATTGATGATATATTTTTAAATAAAGACTAAGTTTAGGAATGAAAAGTTTGATATTCCTATAACTTATAGATTACTTGAACTCTTACAAATATACTTCAAATATTTTCTCCTTTCAAAATGCTTTTCGAAAATACTAACATTTTTTCTCTTTCTTTATGGATTTTGTGGGTGCAATCCAGTGAAAACCCTCACGAGATAAAACTCATCCTCTAGGGGTAACCTAGATGTTTAACGGCTTGTTGCACATGCTCAGTGCAATCGAGTGACCTGCGAAAGTGGTCTAATAGTTGATTAGGATTAGTTTTAATGTTTTGCTCGAGGGCGAGCAAAAGATAAGTGTGGGGGTGTGATCGGTCACATATATTGCATATTTATTGTCACATTACCATGTTTATTATCTAAATAAGTCCTATTAATAAGTCCTATTTTTCTTTATAAAATGCAAGCCCATTGCTAAAGGATAGGAAAGAGAAACGAGCCCAAAAGCCCATCAAATTCTAATTTAATTCAGAATTAATTCAAAATCAGGAAATCAGGGCAGGTCATGGCAAATCAGAGAGGTTGAAAATCGGTTAAAATGAATCTTCCTAAATCAAGTGGTTAAAGCCAAAGACCAAAGGCTGTTTCGTCAAATCCTGGAGCTAAAATGGGAAAACCAGCAGGAGATAAAGTCAGAACACAAACAAGGTGTAGCCCCTGGCTGTGGCCACCTGGCTACAGCCAGGCCGCGGAAACGCGACCGTTTGATTATTGTTGCGGGAGCGTTTGCTCCCCTATCTCTGTACACCCTCCCCCGTCTGGGTTTTGCCTATAAATACTTTTTTCAGAGAAAAAGGGACCAAAAATTAGTTTAAGTTTTTCTCTTTGTATTTAAAGTTTAGGCTCTTTGTTAGATAGTATAGAAGTTGTATCTCTGTTTTATAATTTGTAATTTAGTTCAAATACCAGTGAGAGAGAGAGAGAGGAATAGAGTGATTGTAATCTGAAGATTGAAGTGACATCAATAAAAGGATCAAGCTTTCTCTTCTTCCACTCCAATTCACGGGTATGTCTTGCTTTATTTACATGTATTGCTTTTCATCTTTCATGAGTAGCTAAATTTGTTTTCTGGGCTCACTATTGTCCCTCTCTTAGATCCCTCTATTTTTTCAATGGTTTTGATGTAAAGACCCAATGGAATCATATGCATGCCTAAACTAAGTCTTTCTTCTTTGAAAGTGTTCTTGAAGGCACATGAGGATGGGTTTAGATTTCTAAACTTCTACTTCTTTTAAAACATCTCTTGAACTCATTTTTATTTCATACTTGAAATACTTGATGACTTAACATTCAATTCAAGATGATTTCTTAAAGAAAAGAGTAACTTTTTCAAACTATCTTATTTGCTTTGCTTAAAGCTTTCTAAACTTAAGCTTAAGTTTTTGTCTATGATCAAGTTGAGGCACTAAGAATTTCAAGAGAAGAACACATCGTTGAGTAGTGAGATAGTGAGCCCAGATCTTCTTCTTACATTAAAAACAACAAATCAGTCTTCGAGCTTTTAAAAAATCACCTTTTTCAATGCCTTCTCTAAGTTTGCAAATTTTCTTTTAATCATTTCCCTTCTCTCCATTCTCTTTTTCAATTTATAAAAAAAAAAAGAAAAGAAAGACACCAACTCCATTCTTTGTTACTTAACAAAAATACCGAACGGCTTCTATCGCATTCCTCCTCATGGACATGACCCGTTAGCCCAAATCTACACGGTAATTCTTATCACTTTCATTTTATGATCAACACAATTGCACGAATCAAAAATTAAGGGCAAAACCCAACATAATATAAGTTGGGGAAGTCATTACCCTCCCTTAGCCCACAAACAACCTCCCTGCTCACACAACCCAAGCCTAAATAAAACTTGCTAGACATTGGTAACTAGGGACATCTCAAACTCATTTAAGAGATTGACCTAAGAGGAAAGTTGTTAGAATTGACTCTTGTCAAATCTGTGTCAAAGGTTTGGGATTGAGAGGCGAAACCTTGAAGAACAGTGGTTTAGCATAATTAGGATGTTGCTCCGAAATGGACCTCCCACTGATCTTGCCCCTAACTGGCCAATTAACTTGTGGTCAGATTTCTACAATATACTCCCAGTGGACAATCTAACTAGTTAGGAGTCATTTTGGTCTAGGTCAACCCTAGTATAGGCTTGTTTTTGAATTTTTTTCTTTGTTTATTTGTTTGATTGATTTTTCTTTTTTTTAAATTATTGTGATAAAATGGAATATAACCAAAATTTTTCCAACCAAATGAATCCATTTTTCACTTTGACTCATTTGATTTAGATAACTCTGACTCGCCGGTTATGTGCAACATGAACCAACCATATAGGCCGAGCTGGGATTATCTGACTCAATATGACCCATACCCTCAATCTTATAACCAAGATTTTCAAAACAATTTTAACTTTTCACAGAGTTCATGAGAATTCACCTCTCTCGAGTCAATTTTTCAACCACCTTATCTATAATTTTCATAATTCCCCGATTTTGCTTACTATACTCCTTTTTAGAACCACCCTCTCAAGAAAAATCCAGTTTGGAAAGGAGTATGGAAGTCATGCTTGAGTCCCAATAACAAATTCAAAATTTTCTCAATTCACAATCCTTCCCATATCGAACTCCATATATTCCTTTTCTAGAACATCCAGTTGAAGAAAAATCTAAGTTAGAAAAGAGTTTGGAAGTCTTTTGAGAAACAACACAACAATTTCAAAATATGTTGGACTTATCATCTCACCAAAATTTCAAGAGTCATACTCATCTTTTCCAGTCGCACCGATTCAAAATGAACAACCATCCATCCTGAAAATGGATATGGGATATGGAACTCTTGCGTGATGATCGATCGCTAATATTGTACATTCATTATCATATTCTCATACTTATAGTAGAATAAACTCTGCTTTTTTTCTAATTATTGTTTAATTTATTTGCAGGCCCATTACTAAAGGAGAGGGAAGAGAAACAAGCCAAAAGCCCATCAAATTCTAATTTAAATCAGAATTAATTTGAAGTCAGTAAATCAGGGCAGATCAGGTCAGTTGAGATCGGTTGAAAATCAGTTAAAAATATATCTCTTCAAATCAATCGGTTAAGCCCAAGATCAAACGCCATTTCGTCAAATCCGGGAGCTGCAACAGGAAATCCAGAATCAGATAAAGCAAAATCATCAAAATCAGGACGTGTCTCCCCGGGTGTGGCCACCTGGCCACACCAAGGCCGCGAAAACACGGCCATAGCCGCGTTTTCGCGGCTTTGTTAGAGAGTTAGGGGGAGCGTTTGCTCCCCCTATCTTCATAAGCTCTCCTCTGTTGGGTTTTGCCTATAAATACGGGGTTTTTCAGAGACCACGGGGAAGGACCAAGCAGAGATAAATTTTAGGCCAGTTTTTCATTTTTTTTAGTGTAGGTTTTTATTTTCTTTTTAGATTTTAGGCCAGTTTTTCATTCTTTTAGTGTAGGTTTTTATTTTTTTTTATCTAATTTTTTATTTCTTTGTAAGTATAGGTTAGACTGAGATTCATGTAAGTAAGAGAGAGAGACTTATATTGAGAGTGATATCGATGTACCCTCCTCTTTTCTTCCATCGTTTCTGTAAGCAATAAAAGGTAACTTTTTTTTATGTTCTTCTTAACTTTTGTTTTCTTCTTCTTTTTTCTACTTTTCTCTTTTGGTTATGATGAGCATCCAAGTGAATCGAGAAGCATCAGTATAACCATGTTTGTGAGAGTGCCACCAATATTTCATGATGATGTTCTCCTCCTCAAGATTCCGTATCATTTCATTCTTGTTCATCTTGATGATTTAATGCAAATGGGGACTGAGCTCGATCTTATGGGTTATGCGTTGATCGCCTCTGAAGTAAGGTAAAACAGGCAAGGGTTCCACGTAAGTCATCAACCAAAGGAGGTAAGTTTTTCTTTTAGGTTTTCTTTTCTTTTAATTTTAGTGTAAATTACCAACACCACAATCTTTCAAATTTCTTTCACTCTTTTTCATTTCTTTGTACATATCCACTTCCATTTCTCCACCTTCTCTATCTACCACTTTCTTCCTAACTTAACTTTAACTCCATTTTTCTTTTTTCTTTTTAAGAACTAAAAGAAGAATTTTAACCATTCTTTGTAACCTAAAATAGAACTTATTAAAAAGCTTCCATCGCTAGACCCGCCTAATGGATCACGACCCGCATAGCCACTTGCTATAGCGGTAGAATTGAGCACCTTGCACTCTTTGTTCTAATTTCTAAAATTTTTTATTCTTGTGTGTAGGTTTCAACTCGATCAAATTTTGGCGTCGTTGCTGGGGAGGGATGGTAAGTAATTCTCTTTAAAGTTTACATTTTTGTTTAAGCTTCTTCTTTGTTTTTGGTGTACAAATTTAACAAGGAATTTTTGCTGCAGTGGACATATAAGTGGCCCTGGACTCTGCTCAAGAAAGTAGAGCCTAGAAACCCTCAGATTTGCTACATTCCTGTGGTAATCTGAGTGAACAACTAACATGTATCTTGTACAAGTTGGCTGAATTGCATAGTTTAATCACTGTCGCATTTATTTTCTTGTTTGACTCACTGTATATACATTTCTAACACAACAGTAAAAAGTTGATTGTAAATGCTAAAAATGATTTAGACTTTGCATTTAGGCAAGTGTCTATTTCATTACATTTTCTATTTACTATTGAAGAGTGCTGGAGCCAAGGTATGTGTGCATAGCATTTAGTATAAGGTTCATTCTTGTATGTAATATTGCTTGAGTATTACTTTTTTCTATATACTTGTACACTACACTAAATTGATTTAAGGGCTTGTCCTATAAACAAGATAAGGTGGGAAAGTCATTGCCCTCACTTAGCCCACAAACAATCTCCTCACTCACTAACTCAAGCCTAACTAAAACTGAGTAGACGTTGGCCCTAGGGACATCTCGGACTCAAATAGGAGACTGACCAAAGGGGGAAGTTGATTTGAATTTGACTCTTGCCAAATCGGTGACTATGATTGGGGATTAAGGGGCGAAATCCCAAAGGCTGGTGGTTTGGCTTAATTAGGCCTGTCGCTTTTGCGCGGATGCCTCCCACCAATCTTTCCCCAACCTAGCCAATTAACTTGTGGTCAGATTCGACAATATACCCCCGTGGACAGTCTAACCAATTAGGAGTCGTCTAGGTCTAAGGTTTACCCTAATTTAGGTTAGATTTTTTTTCTTTTTATTTGTTTGCTTATTTGTTTGTTTTTCTTTGTTTGTGTTTGACATTTCCTGTGTGATATGACTTATAGCAATAATTTTTTCAATTTTAATGGTAATCCATATTACACCCCGACCTCTTTTTCGGATATTACACAAACCCGGCATATCATAACTTTAACCAACCTAGTGTGCTGGATTGGTCTTATTCGAATCAATATAACCCATGCCCCAATCTTATGACCATAATTTCTAAAATAATTTCAACTTTTCACAGAGTCAATAGGGATTCACCTCCCCGAGTCTAATTTTCAACCAACTTGTCCTCCTTATCCACCTTGTCCACAATATTTTCAAGATTCATACTCAGTTCCACCAGTTCAAAATAGAAAACCATCAATCTTGAAAATGAGTATGCGTGAGTCCAAGCAACAATCACAAAATCTGACGAACTCACAATTTTATCACAAATTCCAAAACAAGACTTCATCTTTTCAAGTCAATCACAACAAAATGATGAACCAATCGACTATGAAAAGATGCTTGAAGCCATGACTCATGCTCAAATCGCTCGTAATCATGACATAGATTTAATGATTCAAACTCTCTATTCTCACAGTTTGACCATTTCTGATGTCGCTAACCATTCTGTTAGAACCGAAAAATCATGTTGTTTTGGAAAACAAGATTCCATTTCAGCACACTCATTTGAACTTGCCCAAACTCCAAATTTTGAAAATGACATTGACAGTTTGGCAAGTTATCCCTTTCCTGAAATTGAACTTGAGAATGAATATGATCCTGAATCTCAACTTGGTGATTCAATTCTACTTCCTGATTCAATAATGACTCCGGTTTCTTCACCTGATTTCAATATTTTCCCGAGTCAACATTGGATCATGTGTTAATTCATCATGAAATTGAATCGCCAATCTTTTATGATATTCATATTGAACTTGACCAATTTCATACTTTTGAAAGTCCCATTAACAAATTGGCAAGTTCTCATTTTTATGAAATTGAACTCAATGAGAAATGTGACCTAGATTCTCAAATTTGTGATCCAGTTCAAATTCTCGAATCAATATTGACTTCTGTTTTGTTACCCGACTTGAGTAATATTTTAGAGTCAGTTTTGCTTCCCACACCTGTCATTCTTGAACTTGAATCACCAATATTAAGTCACATTTCATTATGGGAAAATGAATGTGGACTTGAGTTTTAACTTCTTGATTTGGACCCACTTCCTAACTAATCTCGACTCCTGAACCTTTACTTGACTTAAGTTTTGAGTCGGTATTAGTTCTTGTACTTCCTAAGTCCAAGTCAATCATTCCATCTTTTCACACTCCATTTTGGGACAAGGGTATTGATAAAATTGACTCTAAAATTAATTATGAAATTTGGAAACCAGATGGGGTAAAATATTTAATAAAAATCATTCATGTATACATCATTTTAGTGGGTATATTAGAGAGATTTCTGATGGGTCCTCCGAACTCCACGAAAATTCAATTGGGCTACATTTTGTAGACCAATCAGACCTCCACCGGAACCACCACCTTAAGGTAATATTTCCTTCCTTTTCTTCTTTTTCATGCATATATGCATTAATTCATACATTGAGGATAATGCATGAGATAGGTGTGGGGGAGGGTCTAACATAACATAAGTTTTTCTTTTTATTTAAAAAAGAAAAAATTTAACATTTTCTTTACTTTTAAAAACTTTTTGAAAATAGAAATAATATTTTGACATATTATTTTTGTAAGAAATTAAGTCAATTTTAAGGAATAAGAAAATCAAATTTAAGATTTCTTATACTTGGTTAAAATAAGATTATTTGTTTGATTTTTAGGGTTAGGAAGATAATTGTCAAAGTAATTTAGTCTTGATCTTTACCTTAATGAAATATGCACACTTCATACACTTACACACTTAGGTTTCAAAAAAAAAAAGATTCTTATGCATTAAAAAATTAAAAAAATATATATCTATAAAAGATAAACAAATCTAATTATTGAATAGCTAGGTGCTTTGGCCTAAGCAAGCCTTGGTATTTATGCGAAAGATGATTAGATAAGTTTGAGAAAAATATATAAATGAAAATCCTTTGATTAAGCTGGGTATTTATGCCTAATAAAGTATAAATATTCATGCCTAAAAGCGGTTCATATAATAAAATCCTTAGTTTTGAGGCCTTGTTTGCTCGAGTCCTTAAGTCCTTGGGGTGTTTTCTCACCCGGTGCCTTAAGACCGTTTGGTATGGGAGTCACCGATTAGAGTCTCGTTACATGGGCAGATTAGAAAGCCTAATAGAACTAAGGAATAATACCACAAAAAATAAAAAATAATAAATGAATAACGCATAAGAGTTAGAGTTAAAGAACCCTTAGTCAAAACTTTATGGTCGCGAAGGTGCATATGACTTAGGGTAAAGTAATAGACTAGATGAGAAGTACAATTTGACTCCTTACTTTGATTGATAAATTTTTTTTGAATAGAGACTAAGTTTTAGAATGAAAAATTCGGTTTTCCTATAACTTATAGATTACTTAAATCTTACAATAATATTTCAAATATTTTTCTTTCAAAATGTGTTTTCAAATACTAACAATTTTCTCTTTCTTTACGGATTTTTTGGGTGTAATCCACTGAAAACCCTCACGAGGCAAAACTCATCCTCTAGGGAAAAACTAGAGGTTTAACGACTTGTTGCACATGCTTAGTGCAATCACGTGACCTACGAAAGTGATCTAATAATTTTTGTTTAGTTGTTTTGCTTGAGGACAAGCAAAAGATAAGTATAGGGTGTGATCGGTCGCTAATATTGTACATTCATTATCATATTCTTATACTTATAATAGAATAAACTCTACTTTTTCATAATTATTATTTAATTTATTTGCAGGCCCATTACTAAAGGAGAGGGAAGAGAAACGAGCCCAAAAGCCCATCAAATTCTAATTTAAATCAGAATTAATTCAAAGTTAGTAAATTAGGGCAGATCAAGTTGGTTCAGATCGGTTGAAAATCAGTTAAAAATATATCTCTTCAAATCAATCGGTTAAGCCCAAGATCAAATGCCGTTTCGTCAAATCCAGAAGCTGCAACTAGAAATCTAGAACCAGATAAAGCAAAATCATCAAAATCAGGATGTGTGCTGCCTTGGTGTGGCCAGCCACACCCAGGCCGCTAAAACGCGGCCATAGCCGCCTTTTCGCATTTTTGTTAGAGAGTTAGGGGGAGCGTTTGCTCCCCTATCTTCGTATGCTCTCCTCTGTTGGGTTTTGCCTATAAATACAGGGTTTTTCAAAGACCACGGGGAAGGACCAAGCAGAGATAGATTTTAGGCTAGTTTTTCATTCTTCTTAATGTAGGTTTTTATTTTCTTTTTATGTAATTTTTTTATTTCTTTGTAAGCATGGGTTAGACTAAGATTCATGTAAGTAAGAGAGAGACTGATTGAGGCTAAACCTGCATAAAAAAATACGGAATTATAGAACTTAGAATGAAGATGTGCAAGTGCTCAATTCTTCCGCTATAGCAAGTGGCTACGCGGGTCGTGATCCATAAGGAGGGTTTTGCGATAGAAGCGTTTACGTTCTTGTATTGAAATCTTTAAGAAAACAAAACGATAGTTCTTCTCTATTTTTAAGTTAAGAAAAAGAAAAAGAGTTAATAGTTAAAGTTAGAAGAATATGAGAGATGAAGAAGGTGAAGAAAAATCAGAAAATGAAAGAAGCGACTATGTACAAATGAGTTTGGGAAAGAAGAGTGAAAGCGATTTGGAAGAGGTGGTGATCTACATTAAAGAAATAAAAGAAAAGATAGAAAGACAAGTACTTACCTTCTTTTTACCAAAAGCTTACCTTGAGTTCTTAGCGACGATTTTACCTTGAAGTGGAGGCATTCAGCGCATAGCCGATAAGATTAGATTTTTGGTCTCGTCCACATTACATCATCAAGACTACTTCAAGTATGAAATGATACAGAGAGACTCACAATTCCATCATCATGAGCTATCGGTGGCACTCGCAAAGGCAAGGCTCTTTCGATGCTTTTAGACTCACTTGGAAGACAATTTGTACCAAAAGAAGAGTAAAGTAGAAAAGAAGAAGACGAAGAAAACTAAAAAGAAGTACATACAAAGAAAGAACAAAGATTTGATTTCATAACAATCAAAGAAAAGAAAGAAAACCTTACACCATTGTCACTATAGCTCCAGCTTCATTCTTGTTCTTCGATGAAAGTCTGATCTCCTCTTATTTACATCAATGAAAATTACAATTACATGAAAAAGAAAAACAAAAACCTAAACTAAGAAATGAAAAAACTAGTCTAAATCCTAACTCTCTGCATGTCGTCCCATTTTCAGTGCAAATACAGGCCTTTTATAGGCAAAAACCAAATCTATAAGATCCCGGGGAGGTCGGGGGAGCAAACGCTCCCCCTAACTCCCCAACAAAGCCGCGGAAACGCGGCTTGGGCCTCGTTTCCGCAGCCAGGGTGTGGCCAGATGGCCACACCCTGTTGGTGGGTCATCTTGGGATTGTCTTTTGACTTTATCCTTTGTTAGTTTCTTCGTTTGAGTCCCGGATTCTGACAAAATGGCCTTGGATTCTTGGCTTTAACCGATCGATTCTGAGAGGATTCTTCTCAACTGGTTTTCAACCTCTTGATTTTGCCCTGATTTAGTGAGTGCGAATTAATTCTGATTTAATTCAGAATTTTGGTGGGCTTTGGGCTCATTTCTCTTCAACTCCTTAAAGATTGGGCCTGCAAATAGATTAAACAATTAATTAGGACAATGTAGGTTTTTATTTTATAATAAGTATGGAAATGTGACACTAAATATGCAACATTAGCGACCAATCACACCCCCATACCTATCTTTTGCTCGTCCTCGAGCAAAACTGCTAAACTATACTAAGGATTATTAGACCACTTTCGCAGGTCGCGCGATTGCACTGAGCATGTGCAACAAGCCGTTAAACCTCTAGGTTTCCCCTAGAGGACGAGTTTTGTCTCGTGAGGGTTTTCAGCGGATTGCACCCACAAAATCCATAAAGAAAGGGAAATAAAGAGTTAGTATTTTCGAAAAGCATTTTGAAAGAGAAAAATATTTGAAATATGATTGTAAGATCTAAGCAATCTATAAGTTATAGGAAAACCGAAATTTTCATTCCTAAACTTAGTCTCTATTCAAAAATTTGTTATCAATCAAAGTAAGGAGTCAAATTGTACTTCTCATCTAGTCTATTACTTTACCCTAAGTCATATGCACCTTGTGAATGTGAAAATTTTGACTAAGGGTTCATTAACTCTAACTCTTTTGCCTTATTTATTTATACATATATATTTTTTTGGTGGTATTATTCCTTAGTTCTATTATGCTTTCTAATTTGCCCATGTAACGAGCCTTTAATCAATGACTCCTAAACCAAACGGTCTTAGGGCACCGGGTGAGAAAACACCCCCAAGGACTTAAGGACTCGAGCAAACATGGCCACAAAACTAAGGATTTTATTATATGAACCTCTTTTAGGCGTGAATACTTATGCTTTATTAGGCACAAATACCCAGCTTAATCAGAGGATTTTTCTTTTCAAACTTATCTAATCATCTTTCGCATAAATACTAAGGCTTGCTTAGGCCTAAGCACCTAGCTAATCAATAATTAGATTTGTTTGTATATATATGTATATATTTTTTATAACTTATCTAATCATCTTTCGCATAAATACTAAGGCTTGCTTAGGCCAAAGCATCTAGCTAATCAATAATTAGACTTGTTTTTTTTATAAGGCATAAGAATCTTTATTTTTGAACCCTAAGTGTGTAAGTGTATGAAGTGTGCATATTTCATCAAGGTAAAGATCAAGACCAAATTACTTTGACAAATTATCTTCCTAACTCTAAAAATCAAACAAATAATCTTATTTTGACCAAGTATAAGAAATCCTAATTTGGATTTTCCTATTCCTTAAAATTAACTTAATTTCTTACAAAAATAAGTCAAAATATTGTTTCTATTTTTCAAAAAGTTTTTAAAAGTAAAGAAAAATGTTAATTTTTTTTAATTTTAAAGAAAAAGAAAAGTTATGTTAGTCCCTCCCCCACACCTATCTCATGCATTGTCCTCAATGTATGAATTAATGCATAGATGCATGAAAAAGAAGAAAGGGAAGGAAAGTGTTACCTTAAGGTGGTGGTCCGGTGGTGGTCTGATTGGTCCACGAAACGCGGCCCAATCGACTTTTCGTGGATTCGGAGGAACCCACCAGAAATCTCTTTAATATAACCACTAAAAAGATGAGTCCATAAAGGATTTTTATTAAGTATTTGACCCCATCTAATTTCCATATTCCATAATTGATTTCGGAGTCAAATTTGTCAACCACCTCGTCCCAGAAAGGAGTATGAAATGATATAATGATTGACTTGGGCTCAGGAAGTACAGGAACTAATACCGACTCAGGAAGGTAACTTAAGTCAAGTAAAGGTTCAAGAGTCGAAATTGGTTCAGGAATAGGGTCCAAGTCAAGAAGTTGAAACTCAAGTCCACATGTATTTTCCAACAATGGAATGTGACCTAATATGGGTGATTCCAGTTCAGAAATGATAGGTGGAGGAATCAAAACTGACTCTAAAATATTACTCAAGTTTGGTAACACAACAGGAGTCAATATTGATTCAAAAAGTTGAACTGGATTACAGATTTTAGAATCTAGGTCACATATCTCATTGAGTTCAATATCAAAAAATTGAGAACTTGCCAATTTGTCAATAGGACTTTCAAAATTGTATAATTGGTCAAGTTCAATATGATCCTCAAAGACGGGGGATTCAATTTCATGATGAATAGGCATAGGATCCAACGTTGACTCGGGAAAAAGATCGAAATCAAGTGAAGATACCGGAGTCATAATCGAATCAGGAAGTAGAATTGAATCACTAAGTTGGGGATCAGGATCATATTCATTTTCAAGTTCTATTTTAGGAAAAGGAAAACTTGCTAAACTGTCAATATCTTTTTCAAAATTTAGAGTTTGGGCAAGTTCAAATGGTTGTTCTGAAATGGAATCTTGATTTCCAAAACTACATGACTCTTCGGCTCTAACAGAATGGTTAGTGACATCAGAACTGGTCCAACGGTGAGAACGTAGAGATTCGACCATCATATCTATGTCACGATTACGAGTGTTTTGAGCCTGAGTCATGGCTTCTAGCATCTTTTCATAGTTTATGGGTTCATTGTCTTGTTGAAAAGATGAAGAGTTATTTTGGAAGTGGTAGTGAAATTGTGAGTCCATTAGATTTTGTGATTTGTGTTTGGACTCACGCATACTCATTTTCGAAATTGATGGTTTCCTATTTTGGACGGGTGGAACTGAGTATGACTCTTGAAAATATTGTGGACTCGGTGGAGAAGGAGGACAAGTTGGTTGATAATTATGCTCGGGGGAGGTGAATCCCCACTGACTCGGTGAAGAGTTGAAATTATTATGAAAATTGTAGTTATTAGATTGGGGACATGGGTTATATTGATTCGGATAAGACCAATCCGACACACTAGGTTGGTTAAAGTCATGATATGCCGGGTTGGTAATATCCGAAAATGAACTCGGTGTGTAATATGGATTATTATTGAAGTTGGAAAAATTATTATTATAAGCCATATCACACAATACAAACAAAAAGAAAGAATACAAATAAGCAAACAAATAAAAGAGAAAAAAATTCTAAACTAAGTTAGGGTAGACCTAGACCTAGACGACTCCTAACTGGTTAGACTGTCCACGGGAGGTTTAATGTAGACTTTGACCACAAGCTAATCAGCCAGGTCAGGGCAAGGTTGGTGGGAGGTTTTCCGTCAAAAGACGTTCCTTAATTAAATAACCACCAACCTTCGGGCTTTCGGTCCTTAATCCCTTTCCTAGACACTGATTTAGCAAGAGTCAAGTTCTAACACCTTTTCCCCTTAGGATAATCTCCTAATTGAGTCCAAGATGTCCCTAGAGCCAACGTCTACTCATTTTAAGTTAGGCTTGGGTTAGTGAGTGCTTGGATTCTGATTTTTGGGCTAAGGAAGGGTGATTAAATCCCCACCTTATCTTGTTATTGGGTTGGTGCCCTTAAAATCAATTAGTGCAAGTGTACAAGATATGTAAGATTCACTCAAAGCGATATAAATTAACCAAGAAGTGAGTCCTATGCTAAATGCAATGCATACGTACCTTGCTCCAGCACTCTTCAACAGTAAATAAAGGAATTGAAAAGACACGTGCCTAAGATGCAAACGTCTAATCAATTTTTTTTAACTTTTTCAACAAACTTTTTACTGTTGGTTTATTAGCAGGTTTATGGTGATGGCATATAAGAAATAAAGATGCAGCAAGCTATGTTTTTGGCAAAGTAAGCAACCCTGCACAAAATCTATTAGTAGTCAACTCTTCTTTGCCGCGGATCCGCGGCTTTGGCCACGCAAACGCGGCAAATCAGAGGGCCCTTGGTCTCTGCTTTCTACAGCAGAGGCCCAAGACCACTTGTATGTCATTGCAAAAAATCTTAATTTCCTGCTTTGCTTGCCCTATAACCTGCAACAGAGAAGAAAATTCGTTTAGTTCTAAAAAATTTTCAATAAAAATTCAGATTTCAATAAAAACGTTACCCTCCCCGGCAACGGCGCCAAAATTTTGATTGAGGCTAAACCTGCACAAAAAAATATGGAATTATAGAACTTAGAATGAAGATGTGCAAGTGCTCAATTCTTCCGCTATAGCAAGTGGCTACGCGGGTCGTGATCCATAAGGAGGGTTTTGCGATAGAAGCGTTTACGTTCTTGTATTAAAATCTTTAAGAAAACAAAACGATAGTTCTTCTCTGTTTTTAAGTTAAGAAAAAGAAAAAGAGTTAATAGTTAAAGTTAGAAGAATATGAGAGATGAAGAAGGTGAAGAAAAATCAGAAAATGAAAGAAGCGACTATGTACAAATGAGTTTGGGAAAGAAGAGTGAAAGCGATTTGGAAGAGGTGGTGATCTACATTAAAGAAATAAAAGAAAAGATAGAAAGACAAGTACTTACCTTCTTTTTACCAAAAGCTTACCTTGAGTTCTTAGCGACGATTTTACCTTGAAGTGGAGGCATTCAGCGCATAGCCCATAAGATTAGATTTTTGGTCTCGTCCACATTACATCATCAAGACTACTTCAAGTATGAAATGATACAGAGAGACTCACAATTCCATCGTCATGAGCTATCGGTGGCACTCGCAAAGGCAAGGCTCTTTCGATGCTTTTAGACTCACTTGGAAGACAATTTGTACCAAAAGAAGAGTAAAGTAGAAAAGAAGAAGACGAAGAAAACTAAAAAGAAGTACATACAAAGAAAGAACAAAGATTTGATTTCATAACAATCAAAGAAAAGAAAGAAAACCTTACACCATTGTCACTATAGCTCCAGCTTCATTCTTGTTCTTCGATGAAAGTCTGATCTCCTCTTATTTACATCAATGAAAATTACAATTACATGAAAAAGAAAAACAAAAACCTAAACTAAGAAATGAAAAACTAGTCTAAATCCTAACTCTCTGCATGTCATCCCATTTTCAGTGCAAGTACAGGCCTTTTATAGGCAAAAACCAAATCTATAAGATCCTGGGGAGGTCGGGGGAGCAAACGCTCCCCCTAACTCCCCAACAAAGCCGCGGAAACGCGGCTTGGGCCGCGTTTTCGCGGCCAGGGTGTGGCCAGATGGCCACACCCTGTTGGTGGGTCATCTTGGGATTGTCTTCTGACTTTATCCTTTGTTAGTTTCTTCGTTTGAGTCCCGGATTCTGACGAAATGGCCTTGGATTCTTGGCTTTAACCGATCGATTCTGAGAGGATTCTTCTCAACCGGTTTTCAACCTCTTAATTTTGCCCTGATTTAGTGAGTGCGAATTAATTCTGATTTATTCAGAATTTTGGTGGGCTTTGGGCTCATTTCTCTTCAACTCCTTAAAGATTGGGCCTGCAAATAGATTAAACAATTAATTAGGACAATGCAGGCTTTTATTCTATAATAAGTATGGAAATGTGACACTAAATATGTAACATTAGCGACCAATCAGAGACTTATGTTGAGAGTGACATTGATGCAACCTCCTCCTTTCTTTCATCGTTTCGACAAGTAATCAAAGGTAATATCTTTATGCTTTTCTTGTTTATATGTTCTTCTTCTATTCTACTTTTCCTCTTTTTGGTTTTGATGAATATCCAAGTGAACCTAGAAGCACCAGTTTATCCATGTTTGTGTGAGTGCCACCGATATTTCATGATGACGTTCTCCTCCATAAGATTCCGTATCATTTCATTCTTGTTCATCTTGATGATGTAATCTGAATGGGGACTGAGCTTGATCTTATGGCGCATGTGTTGATCGCCTCTGAAGTAAGGTAAGACATGCAAGGTTTCCAGGTAAGTAATCAACCAAAGGAGGTAAGTTTTTCTTTCTTCTCTTTTAATTCTTTAGTTTAGATCACCTCAATCTTTCAACCATCTTTATCACTCTTTTCAATTTCTTTGTATAAAATCCATTTTCCATTTTCTCATCTTCTCAATCTACCACTTTCTTCCTAACTTGATTGTAATGTATTTTCTTTTTCTTTTTAAGAACTAAAAGACGATCTTTAACCATTCTTTGTAACCTAAAAGAGAACTTATTAAAAAGCTTCCATCGCTAGTCCCTCCTTGTAGATCACGACCTGCATAGCCACTTGCTATTGCGGTAACATTGAGTACCATGCACTCTTTATTCTTAAATTCTGAAATTCTGTATTTTGTGTGCAGGTAAAAGCTCAATCACGTGAGTCCGAGCAATAATCAAAAAATCTGATGGACTCACGACTTCACCATAATTTTCAAAATCAACTTTCATAATCACCTTTTCAAGAAGAACCAATTGTAAAGAGTATGGAAGATATGATTCAGACTCAAATTCTGTTACACGGCCTATCAGTGGGCTAACTCAATAATGAGTGAATTGATCAATGAAAATGAGGAAAGTCATTCCTGTCAACCCCAATTCTTATATCCCTAACTCTACCGATTGGACCCAAGAATTATGTTATTTTGGAAACCAAGATTAAATTTCAGCACACACATTTGAACTTGACCAAACTTCAAGTTTTGAAAGTCGCATTGACATTCTAGGAAGTTATCCCTATTCTGAAATTGAAATTGAACATGAATGTTATCCCGAACCTCATGTTCATGATTCCATTTCACTTTTTGATTCAATAATGACTCTGATATGTTTACCAGATTTTTTTTCATATTCTAGAGTCAACATTGAATCCTGTACCAGTACACCATAAAATTGAATCACCAATATCTTATGATCACACTTTATTAATGGGGAAAGTGTGAGAACATCAATTCTTTGGTTGGACCCCATTTTTGAACCAATTTTGGCTCCCACTTTTGAATCTCGACTTGATCTGATTCAAATTTTTGAGTCAGTATCGGTTTTTGTTCCTGTTTCATTTGAGTTCAAATCAATCATCTCCCAAAATCAAACTTCATTGTTGGACAAAGATGTTGAATAACATAACTCAAGAATTTTTTTAAAAATTGAAAATTGGGTGGGGATAATTTTTTAAATAAGACCATTCAGTTCATTATTTTTATGGGTTATAATCGAAAGGTCACTGGTGGGTTCTTGTGAATTCCACAATATATGATTTGGGCCGCATTTCGTGGGCCAATCAGACCACTACCGAAACCACCACCCTGAGATAATTTTTTTCTTCCCTATTTTGTTTCATGCATATACACATTCATGTTGCATTGAGTACAATGCATGAGACAAGTGTGGGGGAGGATTTACTAACATAGTTAGTTCTAAATTTTCTTTCTTTTACACTTCATTTTAGAAAATTTTTAGAATTTTCTTTTATATAGAAACTCTTTTCTTTTCTTTTTACAAAACTTTTTGAAATAAGAGAAACAGTTTTGATTTATTTTTAAGTTAGAGGATCTGAGGAATTAAGAAGACCCAAAATTATGAATTCTTAAACTGAGTCAAAATAATAGATCTTGTTTAAATTTTAGGATAAGAAAGTAAGATTGGAAAGATAATTTGGTCTTAAATTTTTTTCCTTAGAGATATGCACTTCACACTTACACAATTTTTTGGGATGAAACAAAGACTGAAAATGCCAAAAAAATATATAAAAAATAATTGATGAAAAAACCACTTATTGAAGCTGGGTAGTTATGCCTCAGGAAGCATGATTATTCACGCCTAAAACCGTGAACAAAAATAAAATAATCCCCTTTAGTTTTGTAGCCTTATTTACTCGAGTCCTCAAGTCCGAGAGACGTTTTATAATCTGGTGCCCTAAAACTATCTGGTTTTGGAGTCTTCGGCTAAAGGCTCACTACCCGGGTAAATAAGAAAGTCTAAGAAAACTAAGGGAAGAAAAAAATAAATATATACAAATAAATGACATGAAAGTTAGAGTCAATATCCCAAAAATCTTCACAGTTCACAAAGTGCATATTTTTCTAAGAGTTTTATGAAAGATCAAAAAATCGATTCAATTTTAAATTCTTACAGTTAATTATAACAAGACTTTATATTTAGACTTAGTTCAAGGAAGAATAATATCTGGTTAACCTATGACTTTGGATCCCTTAAATTTTCGCAAAAATATTTCAACACTTTCTTTATTTCAAAATGTGTTTTCAAAGACTAACATTTGATTTTTTTCCTTTATGAAATTTGTGGGTGTAATCTGCTGAAAATTCTCAGGAGACAAAACTCCTCCTCTAAGAGAAACCTAGAGGTTTAACGGCTTGTTATTCACGCTCAGTGCAATCATGTCATCTGCGAAAGTGGTGTAATAATCTTCTTAGTTAGTTTTTCTATTTTGCTTGGGACGAGCAAAATATAAGCGTGGGGTGCAAAAATTTGATCGAAAAAAATCACGCACAAAAAGTATTATTTTAAAATTAGAAATTAAAGTGTGTGCTTTAGCTTTCTCGATACTTCCGTTATAGCATAGAGGCTAAAATGGGTCGAATGCACAGGGACGGAAAGCGATAAAAGCTTTACCGATATGTTCACGTGTGTGTTAATGGTTCTTTTATGTTTTAAAGAATGAAAAGAAAACAAAACAAAGAATAAAAAGAAAAGGATACAGTGAAAACAAAGTAGGAAAAATAGAAAAGAATATATTTGTGATTTTTGAGATATATCTAAAATAAAGTGAAAAAGAAAGAAAACCCATGGCTACTAACTACTAATGGCTCTACTAACCATACTAACCTTTTAGTGATACTTGCCTCACATGTATCCTTGGCCATCACTAGTCTTTGGTTCAAGAGCGTTTCAAAGCATGACCCATAAGATAACTCATCACATTCAAACTCAACAAACTAGTGCAAGTTACACTTAAACCATCAAAATTAAACTTCAGCAAGCATGAAATAAAGTAATGTTAGCTTGTTAGAGAGTTAGGATGTTAGAGTGTTAGAATCCATCATCATGAGCCATTAATGTCTCTTACAAGAGTAAGGATAAGTAGAGGCTATTAGATTCATGTGGATTATCAAGTAAGGAGTAAGCAAGTTAGTGCTTAATAGTTAGTTGCTATGAGAGAAAATTAGCTAATCATGTAAAAGGAGTTAGAGAGAAAAAACAATAAGAGATAAAGAGAGAACCTTTCATAGAGTGTCACCCTCCATTACAAGCACTCTTGCTTCATTCTATGTACTACTCTCTTCCCTATTACATGATTTACAAGAAATGAAACATATGAAAGAGGAAGAAGAAGAACAACTAACCTAAACTACCTTAAAAACTACATACATGAAAAAAAAACCCTAAAACTCTCCTCAAACTCTTCTCCCAGCTCCCCTTTGAAAATCCCAGGGTATTTATAGGCCAAGGGGGCACCAGGGGGTGTCACGGGGTCGCGCGTCAAGATACGGCTACGAAAAAGCGGCAAGGGCCACGTTTCCACAGCCGTACTAGCACCGCACACGCAGCGCCGCCTGGCAGAGCTTCTTGGTTTGTCCCCCTGTCGGTACATGCTGCTGGTTTCTGGATATGTGCACCCGGTTTTGACAGATCCTCCTTCCAAAGTCAATGGCTATTCTTATAGGCTTTAAATCACCAAATAAATGAGATTTTTAGGCTTCTTCTTCATTTCATACCATAGACCTAGAAACATACAAGAGAGGTGTTATTAACAGAATTTAATATTGAATAAATGTGAAGATGTGGTATGAAATATGCAATTTTAGAGACTAATGCAGCTTCTGTCAATATGACAGGCAGAAGAAGAAGAGAGGGACAGGAGGTCCACATTCCCTCCACTAGTTCACCAGATTCTAGCTATACCCCGGCTTAAGTTAGGTCCTTGTGGAATCAGAAGGTGTTTTTCAAAGCACTAGATCCAAGGTAGTAATACCCTACAATTTTGGATAGCTCTCCTCTTCCACAGTGATAATATCGCCGGAGCCATTGAGGAACCTCTCCCAGTGGTCAAAGGATAAAGGAGACGCCAGTGGCTACGCTTCTTCTGCCACCATGAACTCTGAACAAACAGGTTTTATGTCAGTCAACATGGCCGACAATAACCCTGATGGCGATCTCCATCAGCATATGGAGGCCCAAGAGCAGACCTTCAGGACTCAGCAAGAGGTTTTGGAAAACATCAAGTAGATGTTAACTCAGCTCCTAACTAACCGAACAACAATGACACCGGCAGCAACAATGACACCGGCAGCGATCATAATGAGAAGGAGAATTTCAAAAATGAAACTCCTAAGACTGAAAAGTCGAAAGGATGTTCTGCAATTGATGTCGATGTTATCAAAGGAATTCAAGCTCAGATTGCATCCCTAACTCAGAGGGATAAACTGAAGAAAGTGGGGATGACACATCCCTACCCACTGGAATGGGACTCAGTTTCCTATCCACCGAAGTTCAAGCCATCTACGTTGCACACGTATGATGGCAAGAGCTCCCCAAACCAGCTCATCTATTACTCCCAGTCACAAACTAGCAATGTAATAGATAATGATGCTATCATGGCCAGGTTATTCATCGGCACTCTCAAGGGGATAGCCTTTGACTGGTTCAGGAGCCTTTCCAGTGGCTCCATCAATTCTTGAATTAACCTGGAGACCTGGTTGCTCTCTCAATTCTGTGATGTTAACACCGAGGTGACCATAAATAAGCTCCTTGGGACGGTCCAGAAAGGAGAAGAATCAGTGCGGGAGTACATTGAGAGGTTTCGTAATCTCTCCCTCATGTGCCCCGCAGGAATACCCTTGCCCTTGTTGCTTCAGACATGCCGACACAATTTTCTTAACATGGTGAAAGTTTGTATGGGAGCTGTCAAGGCCCATACCTGGAAGGAGATTGTTGAAAAAGCTGAAATAATTGAGAAATCAGCTAAAATGTTTGACTTCCCAAAAAGCAGGCCGGGAATTAACAGCAAGGTCATGACATGGCTGAATCTTTCGATACATCAGTATTAGAAGCATATGGAGAAACTCGATCAAAGAAGGGTAACTCCAACAGAATTTCAGAGTATCAGAGATAATACTCCTCAAAGATGAACACGTAGTGACAATCTTCTACTTGCTCAACAAAGGTAACAAGCTCAAATTACTAGAAGTTCGACGCTCAGATGAAGTTGGATAAACGAACCATCCCAACTATTACATTTTTCATAGGATGGTTCATCATCCTACTTGCAGGTACAATGTCCTTAAAGACAAAATCCAAGTGCTAATTGAAGCGGGTTTTCTGACTCTGAAGTTAGAACATAAAAGGGTCACTGCCTAGCCCCTGTCCTAAAAGGGAGAATGGAGGTAGTCAACTCTGAAAAACACTTAGAGGGGGGTGAATAGGTGTTAATGCTAATCTAGAAACTAAATGCGCTAAATGCGGAAACTTAAAATAATTTTGCAATCACACTTAATACAACCAACAAGTGTAGCCGAATTCCCCGTTAAGGGCTCTGGACTAACTCCTCTTGATTCCCCTAGATATGGGTTGAGGTGCTATATGAAGCTCTTATGGTTAAGTACAAGTGAGGCACACACACAAGCAAGCCAAGCATATAAGAATGAGCAATATGAAATAATGCAAGGCACAACACAAGTATGAATGATATGGCAATATGAATAATACAATGCACAATTAAAAGAGATAGAGTTAAGAGACAATGGATCAAACGCAAAGACAAGATATGCTTCGAGGTTCGAGCCCCTAACTCTACATCCCCGCCTTCACCACCGTGAAGGATTTCCAATCCACTATCTCCCACCGAGGGAACCTCCACCGAGGAGGATTTGTTACAACACTAGGAGTACCGAACTCCTTTCTCAAACATCGCCTCACAACCGAGGGTAGGCCCGTAGCCAAACAACCACAACACCTCTACCGAAGAGGGTTACAAACCAATACCACTCCGATCAACCTCTACTAAAGAGGGATACAACAATAAAAGGAGGGTTTACAACTTTGGAGGTTTCCACAACCTCAAACAATCTCTCTTTTCCACAAAACAAGATCCTAATAGAATAGGATAGAAGATAAGCTCAAGTGTGGAAAAAACAAGTGTTTTGATCAAAGAAATTCTCTTGGGAAAACACCAAAATGATATAGAAGTTTAGATCAAAAAACTAATTCCCAAAACCCTAATTTCTTTGAAATAAACAAAACACTTAAAACAAACAAAATGAATCTTTTTGCTCTTTAAACTCTTTTGAAAACTTCTTTTAAAACCAGAGAGTGGGGAAAAATTAGCTCAGAAAAACTTAGCCAAAATCCCAAAGAAATGGGGTTTATATAGGCCAAACAGAAAACTAGCCGTTGCCTGATCTGGCAGCCTGACAGGCTTGCGGTCGACCGCCCGGTCAACCGCCAACGGTCAGAAATATGACCGTTGGGGCAATCCGGTCGACCGCCCGGCCGACCGCCCAGGTACAGAGAGCAGACTTCTCTGCTCCGGTCGACCGCTCGGTCGACCGCCCAGATACAGAGAGCAAGGCTCTCTGATCCGGTCGGCCGATCGGCCGACTGGCCCACTATGCCAGCAAACGTGCATAGGTCTGTGCACGTCGGTCGACCGCCCGGTCGACCGGCATAGCCTGTCAGCACAGTTCTAGGTCAGAAAAACATGTTAAAATTCTTTAATAAATCTTGTAAAATCTTCTAAAAATACCCAAAAATAGTTTTATCATTTTGCATTGATATAAACTTGTGATAAACACTTTAACTCAAATATCAAGCATATGAAACCATTTTTGTGTTTTAACATTTTTAACAAAACCAAAACTTGTATTTTATCAAACTTGACTTTTTCAATACATGAATAGGAAAGTCAAAATAAGTTTGTTTAAAAGTTAAGCATGCATGTATAGAATGAATCTACTATACATAAACCAATTAAACTTGTTTTGATCAATCTATTCATGAAAACAAATATCGGTTAAACTAAAAACCGAAAAACCATAAAACGTGTGTGTTGTGCACTTAAGCATATCAACTATTCTAAGCTTTACAAATGGATCTAAACACACTAAACTATGGATACCTAAGTCTTCTTGACGATCTTCATCTTCAAGTCGACTCGGTCCAAACATCGTGATCCACCGAGTGCAAAGGTATGATCTTGATGCTCAGGCACTGGAATCATCATGTGAAAGCTTCCCAACTCCTTTGTTGAAGCTATTACCAACTAATATCTTGTTACATGATCTGAAACTAAAATCACAAGATTATTAGTAAACATAACTACATGAGTTAATCATCATCAAAACTAGAGAGGAAGGCCTCCGGGCCAACAATCTCCCCCTTTTTGATGATGACAAAACTCATGGAGTTATATATGCATGGATTAAAGTTAAGCTTCAGAGAAACTCCCTCTTAACTCATGCATAAACAAATAAACAATAAATATGCAATGAATGACAATGCATAATCATGCATAAACAATAAAAGGCTCTAGATACCAATGAAATGTTCAAAAACAAAAAATGCACTAGATACCAATGAAATGTTCAAAAACAAAACATGCTCTAGATACCAATTAAAATTAAACTAAATTAAACTTAATATATGCAAAACATAAATACGCATATATAAAATATGTTCCAATCAAGCATATTAAAAACATCTTCTCTATTTGAGAAAGATTTTGAGTTTTATATAATGCATGTTAAACTCCCAAATAATTCTCCCCCTTTTTGTCAACATCAACAAAGGGGTAAACAATCAAAACAAAACAAAATTTTCTCCCCTTTTTAATACAAAGAAACAATCATCAATAAGGGGTAAAAGCAAAACCAAATCAATAATTTTTTTTCTCCCCTTTTTGTTCGAAACAATGAATCAACAAAAGGGTTAATAAAAACAAGGTTCTCCCCCTTTTGTCTAAAACAAAAACAAAACCAAATAGGGGTGACAATCAATTAAGGTACCAATTGAAAATATGTCAAAGTAGCATCTTGATACCAATTGAAAGTAAACATAGATCAATCAACAAATGGTATATGCGATATACATTCATGAAGAGGAAGACGGTAAAGTAACTTCCCCACATATATACATTATACGAAAGAGGGATGACAAGCCCTAATTCACATAACGTAAAATATGCAATGTATAAGAGGAGATGTGAAGCTCCCCCTACACACGTGTACCACATAAAGAAGAGATGTCAAGCTCCTCAATACAAGATACACTCAACATGAATTTATATGTAGAAGAGATGTTAAGCTCTCATTGCATATAGACAATATAAATCAAAACATTTTGACTATTTTCTTTAAACAAAATTTTGAGATACCAATATTAAAACATTCAAATAAACATCTTGATATCAAAATAGAGTATTTTTCTTTTAAGTATATGATATCAAATGAAATGACTATTTTCTATCATAAAGTAAGGGAGTGAAAATACAAATACCAATTGAAATATGAAAATCGAATTTTCTCCCCCTTTATGAAATACCAACAAAACACATGCATAAGCTTGTTTAAGAAACCAATTGAAAATTGAATCAATTGAAACAAAGTTGAAGCTCAAGCTTAACATAAACAAAATATATATGTATGAAAAATTTAATATCAATCAAAATTGATACTATTGGAATTGAAAAACATACATACATACAAACATATATGAGTATATAAGAAAGATCAAAATTGATACCAATTGAAAGAATTTTAATGATACCAATTGAAACAACAATAATGATCAAGTGTATACATCATATAACTACCACCCAATCATGTTCAAGTTTAAAATAATTTTTAATATAAAGCATACATGAGCATGATCGCCCATCCATCCGCCCGTGGATGGTAGGGGTTTTCAAAAAATAGATTTGAAAAATAAAGTGTGTTTGAAAACTCTACCATATGAAGAATATCGCAACTAGTTATATGAGAAATTTGTTAACTAGTACGAAATCCTTCAAGCAAGGAATAAAACAAAATTAATTTTCATAAACATGAAATTCACATGATAATCAACACTCATAATCAATTAAGCATAAATATGACTCATGAAAACAAACACATGAGTAAACATGAAAGGTGAGTGTACAAGTACAATGTGAAGATCATAATCATGAAAGATGGTCAATAAGCTCAATATTCCTTGAAACATGAAAATCATCAAAAACTTATTTAATCTTCAAGTCATATGTATGTTTTATACAAACTAAGGTATACATACATATCCAAACACAACGAGTCCACAAAGATATATGCATGAAGGCACGTGGCTCAAAAGGATGTATATGTATAAACAATAGTTTGGATAAAATAGACATATACATGAAGTTAAACAAAAAATCATAAAACAATTCCAAAAAGGGAATACATGTTTAAAATGCATGGATCATCAAAACTAGACTATACTAGCACATTTAATGGGTTCAAATAAGCATTCAAGCTCAAACATATATAGATTTATTTGTGGCCCACTATATGTATAAGTATATACCAAGTTTTAATGAAAACTAACATCTAAACATGTAATCAACGCATGAAGCATAAAACAAGATATGAATGAACATGAAAAACATAAACATGATTTATTATGTAAATCCACATTTTATTAGAGCTATGATAAACATGATAGCTAAACAAAGGTGAGAACACTAAAATAATGTCTATATTAAACATGGGTGTCTCAAAAGGCTATACATGTATGTCAAGAGTCTAATAATCATGGCATTTTCATAATGATCAATAAACAATGAAACATGCTATAAACAATGAATATGAAAAGCATGTAAATTAAAACGGGAGTAAAGGATTGTCACCAAAATCAAAGAAGCAACTCTCCTTGTCTCCAAAACATGGTGGTCTTCCCACCAAACCTTCCTTTGAAAGTGATGCATCCAAAAAGTCTCCTTTAAGCTCGGAACGCATCCACTCCAAGGTACCTATACTCTCACGTCATGCGAGAGCCCACACCTACATCATAAACAATAGGGGTGGTCTTTGGCACCAACAACTTTTTTGGGTCCATGGGGGTTAGTACCTTCTCTAACCCAAACAAAATTAGTTGCTAAATTTACATCATGTAATCTATCAAAGCAAAATTTAGCAAGGTGGCCCTTACGTCCACAATGTGTACAAGTGTACACATGAGCATACATAGTGTGATGGTGTCCGTGAGAAGCATGTGTATGCCGTGGAGGGTGTGCATGAATAGATGGAACTTGTTTCTTTCGAAACAAAGTTTCTAAACGTGTATGGCTCTTGGCACAATGGCTCAAAGTGGAGACCAAACAATCTACACTCTTCTTAAGCATGGATATATCTTGTTCAATTAAAGAAGAGGTAGCACATGCAATAGGTGAAGTGTGTGATACTACCCTAGCATGGCAAACATGAGAATCAATTTCATTTTTCAAAGATTTATTTTTATTTAAACAAATTTCTAATTCTTTTGAAATAAAAACAATTTCTCTTTTTAAAGAATCATTTTCTCTTAAAACAAATTCAACTTTTGAAGACAAAACATCATTATTCTTCAAAACATTATCACAATCATTTCTATTTTTTAAAATCTTATTTTCTTTAAGTGCAAGTTCTAATTGAGATCTCAATGAATCTCTTTCATTATAGACCTCAACCTTCTCTTGCAAAACTTTGTCAAGTTTAGAAGACAATTTTTCATTTTCTTTAGTTAAAGCAAATGTCTTCTTTTCAAAATGTTATATTTTTCAATTAATTTTTCACAAACATTAGATAGTTCTTCATTTAAAGCATGGGCATCAACATAATCATTTGAAGAACTAGCATCATCATCATCATCTAAGTGGGTTTCTGAGTGTACCTCAAGGGAGTCATTCCCTTGGACCGTATAGCATTGTTGTGGCTCGGATTCATCTCCACTAGATTCCTCCGGTTGGATAGGCAATTAAAGCTTGGAGGTGGTGGTGGTTGTCAACATGTTCCACACTGCAAATGCGGAATCAAAGTTAGAAGCAAGTAAGAGATATTCTTTAGGTAGCGTGCTTCTAATGGCCTCAAGGGCTAGTGCATTGGCCCCTACATGCTTGCTTTCACTAAGGAAGGATTCCTTGGTAATGGCAAGGTGAACCTTATAACCTAGGGTTTGTAGATAAATGGACATCCTAGTCTTTCAAACAACAATGTTGGAAGGGTCAAACATAGGTGGGGTCATGAAGTCCATGGGTCCAAACTATATGTGTGCAAACAAGCAAATGCAAATGTAGACTAGCAAACCAAGATCTCACTCCTAGGATGTTAAGCCTAAAGTATCAGGAGCCTACGCTCTGATACCAATTGAAAAACACCTAGAGGGGGGTGAATAGGTGTTAATGTTAATCTAGAAACTAAATGCGCTAAATGCGGAAGCTTAAAATAATTTTGCAATCACACTTAATACAACCAACAAGTGTAGCCGAATTCCCCGTGAAGGGTTCTGGACTAACTCCTCTTGATTCCCCTAGATATGGGTTAAGGTGCTATATGAAGCTCTTGTGGTTAAGTACAAGTGAGGCACACACACAAGTAAGCCAAGCATATAAGAATGAGCAATATGAAATAATGCAAGGCACAACTCAAGTATGAATGATATGGCAATATGAATAATACAATGCACAATTAAAAGAAATAGAGTTGAGAGACAATGGATCAAACGCAAAGACAAGATATGTTTTGAGGTTCGAGCCCCTAGCTCTACATCCCCGCCTTCACCACCGTGAAGGATTTCCAATCCACTATCTCCCACCGAGGGAACCTCCACCGAGGAGGATTTGTTACAACACTAGGAGTACCGAACTCCTCTCTCAAACACCGCCTCACAACCGAGGGTAGGCCCGTAGCCAAACAACCACAACACCTCTACCGAAGAGGGTTACAAACCAATACCACTCCGATCAACCTCTACCAAAGAGGGATACAACAATAAAAGGAGGGTTTACAACTTTGGAGGTTTCCACAACCTCAAACAATCTCTCTTTTCCACAAAACAAGATCCTAATAGAATAGGATAGAAGATAAGCTCAAGTGTGGAAAAAACAAGTGTTTTTATCAAAGAAATTCTCTTGGGAAAACACCAAAATGATATAGAAGTTTAGATCAAAAAACTAATTCCCAAAACCCTAATTTCTTTGAAATAAACAAAACACTTAAAACAAACAAAATGAATCTTTTTGCTCTTTAAACTCTTTTGAAAACTTCTTTTTAAAACCAGAGAGGGGAAAAATTAGCTCAGAAAAACTTAGCCAAAATCCCAAAGAAATGGGGTTTATATAGGCCAAACAGAAAACTAGCCGTTAGGATGATATGGCAGCCTGACAGGCTTGCGGTCGACCGCCCGGTCGACTGCCAACGGTAAGAAATATGACCGTTAGGGAAATCCGGTCTACCGCCCGGCCGACCGCCCAGATACAGAGAGCAGACTTCTCTGTTCCGGTCGACCGCTCGGTCGACCGCCCAGATACAGAGAGCAAGGCTCTCTGATCCGGTCGGCCGATCGGCCGACCGGCCCACTGTGCCAGCAGACGTGCACAGGTCTATGCACGCCGGTCGACCGCCCGGTCGACCGGCTTAGCCTGTCAGCACAGTTCTGGGTCAGAAAAACATGTTAAAATTCTTTAATAAATCTTGTAAAATCTTCTAAAAATACCCAAAAATAGTTTTATCATTTTGCATTGATTTAAACTTGTGATAAACACTTTAACTCAAATATCAAGCATATGAAACCATTTTTGTGTTTTAACATTTTTACCAAAACCAAAACTTGTATTTTATCAAACTTGACTTTTTCAATACATGAATAGGAAAGTCAAAATAAGTTTGTTTAAAAGTTAAGCATGCATGTATAGAATGAATCTACTATACATAAACCAATTAAACTTGTTTTGATCAATCTATTCATGAAAACAAATATCGGTTAAACTAAAACTGAAAAATCATAAAACGTGTGTGTTGTGCACTTGAGCATATCAACTATTCTAAGCTTTACAAATGGATCTAAACACACTAAACTATGGATACCTAAGTCTTCTTGACGATCTTCATCTTCAAGTCGACTCGGTCCAAACACCGTGATCCACCGAGTGCAAAGGTATGATCTTGATGCTCGGGTACTGGAATCATCATGTGAAAGCTTCCAAACTCCTTTGTTGAAGCTATCACCAACTAATATCTTGTTAGATGATCTGAAACTAAAATCACAAGATTATTAGTAAACATAACTACATGACTTAATCATCATCAAAACTAGAGAGGAAGGCCTCCGGGCCAACAAACTCTACTTCCAAAAGCCATGGGTTTTCTCCCATTAACGGCTAAAGCAATGATACTCAAGCCGGTCTAAAGCTAAAGGCAAGTCTTGCAATATCTCTCGCAGCAGATGACAGCACACCAGCAACTTCTTTCAGCAGCTCTGAAGCGGAGACAACTATCCTAGCAGCTATTTGATAGCCGACGACACTCGGTCTAGCAAATAATACTTGCGACAGTACAACCAGACCCCCGACGAGACATAGCAACCAACGATATTGGGAAATGCACAGGGGGTTAGGAATATGTCATTCCACCAACCAAATGGGGATAACCTTTCGTAGCTGATTGACATAAATTTATACTATTTTATTACTCTCATTTATCTATATCTTTGTATATAAATAATGCTATTCGGGTATTTTTAGTGGTTTTGCAGTACAAGTTTACCAAAAGGTGAAAAGACTGCAATTCAGCATTTTAGAAGAGTGACCAAGCAAAAAAAAAGAGCTTTAATGGAAGACTTGATATTGCCAGGACTCCTCTACGGCTATTGAAGATCACATGCAAGAAAGTTACAACTAAATCAAAGAAGTTGGAATCTAGTAAGAGCTGAGAAGCAGTTTCACAAAGTTCAGGGCTTAAATGCAAATTATGGCTGAAATTTTAATTTGTAAATTGTTATTCTCTTTTCTGTGTAAAGTTGTATTTGTGGTAGACTTTTTATGTAAAATAGCCAAACCCTAAGCTATAAATATACATGTAAAGGTTAGGGTTTGGGGGGGCCTTGAATTTTGGCCACTCTCTGTATTTTCTGTAATTTTTTCAGAATTTTTTTTCCTTCTCTTGGAGTCTAATTTTTGAGATTTTTGGCCGAAATTCTTTTACTACTACGTGCTTCTTTTCTTTTAAAAAAAAAAAAAAAGCACCTGCAACAGGCGCCTACAACAGAGAGGCGCCCTGCTCAACAGAGAGGCGCCCCGCTGTTTTCTTCCTGTCTCACGCACATGAAGCCAGGGAGGCTTCAATTGGGTGAAAGAGTGGGGTCCGCATCCACATTCTCTTTCATTCTCATTCACATGTCCTGTAGTACATGAAGTGGAACGGTCCACGTGAAGGATGTGGTGAAGCACTCCGGTAAGTGGATTAATTAAATTAGTTTGCTAATTAATTAGTTTGTTTAATTTGATTTAATTAATTAACTGATGTTATGTTACTTAGATGAAATTGTTCAACATTTTAATTGTGTTTGTTATTTTGCTTGGTTTAACTAATAGCTTAGAGATTTAATTATATTTTATTTATTAGATTTATTAACTTAGTAATGTGTAGCTAGATTTCTGCGAGTATTTAGGGGAGATGAACCTAACCTAAATTCATGTGATCATCAGTTGGTGTCCTATTTAAGGTTGTTGCACACACCAATTGACCTATAACTTTTAGGAGATTATTTCTAGAGTCACTAGTTATTTGACAAGGTATGTATCAATAGTCAATGGTCCATGCTTAGGGTTTTATTGTTTTTTTGCTTTAATTTATTTTGTCATTTTATTTACCTTTGATGGACCATGTGATGCAGACAATACCCTGTGCTTAGATCTAGTATTCAGACTTAGTTTGCCTATTAGAAGTAGAGATTTAGTAAGTGACAACAAACATGTATGGAGACCAAAATTGACCGCTTGATGCTAGTTAGGGGATTCGATCCTAAGTGCTTGACTTTTCTAAATTAACACATAGTTCAGAACAAAACTATCCCAAACTTTTTACTCAATTCGCCTAAAAGTGTTGAAACCAAAAGAAACATCTGTCCCTGTGGATTGACCCTCAAGTGCTACATCGAACGACCGTGCACTTGCGGTATTTTAAAACGATGAGACAGAATCTTCCCAACAAGTTTTTAGCGCCGTTGCTGGGGACACGATGTTCTATCTTTAATTTTGACACTTTTACTGGATTGTAAAAAAAAAATTCAAAAATTCAAAAAAAATCAAAAAACAAATAAAAAAATTAAAAAATTCTTTCCCCATGGTCTATCCAAATTCATTTGGTTACGATCTATTTTATAGGCCAGACCCTCCTTTCCATCCACCAAGCACTCTTTCTGACTTTAATGAATACATCCATCCCACGAACTACTCATTTTCTTCATACCATCCTATGAGTTGCCATCACTGTCAAGATCCAAATCATTCTTCTGAACAGTGTCCTTCGATAGGGTATTCGTTGGGACCAGGTCAAAATCAATTCCATACATTTCAAGGACCTACGAGCGAACCTTATCCATCAAACTTCAATTCGAAGGGTTGGAATTGTCCTCAATTTTCATGGGACCAATCATATCAAAATTCTCAACCTAATTGGTCCTGCATTGAACCACCACCTCCGTCTTGGGAATTTAACAATGAGCATGAAAAAAGCACATTAAAGAAGAGTTTTGAAGCCATGCAGCAGACTATAATCGAAACCAATCAGCTGTTAATCGAGGCATGTGCTCACATGGATAAGATAATGACTCATCTCAACTAACCTGTTTCAACCACAAGTCCAGATCAAGTTCAAGAGTTCCATCAACTTTCACAAATTGAGTTCAATGGCAATCAGGTGGATAAGGAACCAACACTAAAGGAAGCTTTTGAAACTTCCAGGCAAACTTCAAAGCAAGTGCTCTATGACATTAGAGACTGCTTAAACAAGCCAGCCAATGAGTTGGTTAGTGAACAAGAGAAGGATTCCTTTTCTAGTCAACTAGTTCCTGAGCCACTACCAACTCGACCAATGTCAATTCAAGAGCACATCAACTTGCATAAAATGAACAAAGGCCAAACAGTTAGACCCGAAGAGCAAATCGTTGGCTATAGTGACATGTCTAATCATTCCATCGAGATGCCCTTCGAGTCCCCATTATTTCATCTTAATCAATTTGAAGAGCTTGAACATGAGGTGTACAAACATGATAATGATGTGTACAAACATGATAATGATCCTCAGTGTCTGAATGAAGTGATTAGAAATTATTTGGCTACACATACAACTTATGTGGAGTCAGTTGAATCTTATTGTGAAGATGAATGTGACAATGATGAATTTTTGCTTCAAGAGAAATTTGAGGATGAATTTTCTAAGTTCTGTGAAAAGACAAGTGTTGAGGAGCAAAAAATTGTATTCACTCATATGGAGAAAATGGAGCACACTGATCAAAATTGTGAGGATGCCTACATGCATAATGAGCCTTTGTTTCTTGATGAGCTTTTTATTGAAGAGTGTGATCACAATGATGAGAAAACATGTGTTGAGGATCTTGAGTTTAGAGTTCCCTTTGAGAAAACAAAACTCGATTTGAGTATCTTCACTTTCGATGAGCCAACCAATGATCATACTTGTCAAAACTTGATTCAAGAATCTCTAATTAATCAAAACTCTGAAAACCTATTTGAAGACGAATTCATATATTTAGATGAATCGGTTGGGGATGCTTTGGTTAGTTACACACCTCTAAAGAAAATTGTTGATTTAAATTTTGAGGTGATGTTTGAGGATGAGCTTAAATTCATAGGAAAACATATTGTGGACACTCCAATTATGTTATGTGAAAATGATGAATTTGTGAGGAGGTATGGAAAGAAGAGAAGGAAGAGATGGAGGAAAGTGATGAACAAGTTGGAGAGGATGAAATTAAAAATGACAAAAGATTAACCTTTCCGCTTTGTCCATTAAAGAGAACCCATTGGAATGATGGGAAACGTGCTTGAGGGAATAGACCTAGAAAGATCTAGGTGTGGGGGAGTTGTGAAATTGTATATATGTAAATATTTGTTTTACTTTTATTTTTCCCTTTTAGTTGTTGAGTCTTTCTATTTCTCTTTTAATTAGTTGAGTCAGTTTTAGTGAGTCTTTTATTTCTCTTTCTCTAACCTATGTGCTGAGTTTATTACAAGTGATACAGGATAAGCAAGGAGGCATCCACTAAACACAGGAAATTTTTTGTTGCTTTGACAGCTTGATTTTCTAGTGCACTGTGAGTATTTCTAATTCTAGCATACTGTTTATATTTATATATCTTTTGCATGCTTGGATTGCATGATCATCATGATTGTGAGCATGTTTTGGATGTGTAAATTACATGTTATATTATTTTTATCTCTGTACTCATTTGTGTGCATGAGGACATGACACAGTTTAGGTATGGGGAGGGAGATTCACATTTTTTTCCCTTTTAGGAGTTTTTTTTAATTTTGTTTTGCTTTTAGGTTTTTTTCCCCCTTTCTTTATCTTTATTTTCTTTTAGGAGTTTTTTTTAATTTTGTTTTGCTTTTAGGGTTTTTTTCCCCTTTCTTTATCTTTATTTTCTTTTAGGAGTCTTAAAAAAATTGAAAAAAGAAAAAGAAAAAAAGTTGAAAATTTTCTGCAAATGATTAGTTAGTATGTGAGTGATTTAGTATCCATGAGTGGATTTTAAGGGTAAGATCAAAATGAAAGAGTTATAAAGTCTTAAAATAAAGATTAGAATCTAAAACGGACATACTATCTAAACTTAGTCTAAGTGATTATGTACCCAATAGCATTTACATTATTAGTTCATAGGTTTGGGATATTGATTACAACTAGAAAAATGAAAAAAAAGAAAATTTATTATATAGTAAAATAAATATTAATAAGTCTTGTCTTGTGGCCTCAGTTGCTTGAGTAATTAAGTCTGTAGGAGTGTTTTTACACTTATTGTCCTAAGACCATCTGGTTTGGGAGCATTGACCCAAAGCTCGCTATATGGGTAGCTGAGAAAGCCTAGTAGGATAAGACACTATAAAAATATAATAATTTTGATTATCAATTAGCTAGGTACCTTGGTCTCAGGAAGCCTTGGTATCTATGCGAAAGATAGTTTAAAAAAGAGAGAGAGAAAAAAAGAAAAAAAGAAAAAAAAGTATGAAAGTTGTAATTAAATATTCCCAAGCTTAAGAACTACATCACGATCATGGGGTACATAGGATCTGAAACTTAAGACAGGTGGTGTAAAGTTTTGGATTTGAGACTTTACTTTATAGCCAATATGATATCTTGAATTGAGGTTTTACTTGAAAATGAAACTCATGGAAATTGATGATCTTGCTAGCTAGTTAACTAAAAAAAAAATTTGATTTGTTTTCTTTTCTTTATTTTCGGTTATCCTTATTTTACTTTTATTTATTTCTTAATCTCTAACTTTCTTAGATTTTGTGGGTGTAATCCACTGAAAACCCTCACGAGACAAAACTCGTCCTCTAGGGGTAACTTAGGGGTTTAACGGCTTGTTGCACATGCTAAGTGCAACCGTGATTCCTACGAAAGTGAGTTAGGATAGTCTAATTTTTCTATTTGTTTGTTTTTTATTTTTCTTTTTATTAGTTTTGCTCGAGGACTAGCAAAAGATAGGTGTGGGGGTATTTGATTGACATAAATTTATACTATTTTATTACTCTCATTTATCTATATCTTTGTATATAAATAATGCTATTCGGGTATTTTTAGTGGTTTGCAGTACAAGTTTACCAAAAGGAGAAAAGACTGCAATTCAGCATTTTAGAAGAGTGGCCAAGCAAAAAAAAGAGCTTTAATGGAAGACTTGATATTGTCAGGACTCCTCTACGGCTATTGAAGATCACATGCAAGAAAGTTACAACTAAATCAAAGAAGTTGGAATATAGTAAGAGCTGAGAGCAGTTTCACAAAAGTTTAGGGCTTAAATGCAAATTATGGCTGAAATTTTAATTTGTAAATTGTTATTCTCTTTTCTGTGTAAAGTTGTATTTGTGGTAGACTTTTTATGTAAAATAGCCAAACCCTAAGCTATAAATATACATGTAAAGGTTAGGGTTTGGGGGGCCTTGAATTTTGGCCACTCTCTGTATTTTCTGTAATTTTTTTCAGAATTTTTTCCCCTTCTCTTGGAGTCTAATTTTTGAGATTTTTGGCCAAAATTCTTTTACTACTACGTGCTTCTTTTCTTAAAAAAAAAAAAAAGCACCTGCAACAGGCGCCTACAACAGAGAGGCGCCCTGCTCAACAGAGAGGCGCCCCGCTGTTTTCTTCCCGTCTCACGCACATGAAGCCAGGGAGGCTTCAATTGGGTGAAAGAGTGGGGTCCGCATCCACATTCCCTTTCATTCTCATTCACATGTCCTGTAGCACATGAAGTGGAACGGTCCACGTGAAGGATGTGGTGAAGCACTCCGGTAAGTGGATTAATTAAATTAGTTTGCTAATTAATTAGTTTGTTTAATTTGATTTAATTAATTAACTGATGTTTTGTTACTTAGATGAAATTGTTCAACATTTTAATTGTGTTTGTTATTTTGCTTGGTTTAACCAATAGCTTAGAGATTTAATTATATTTTATTTATTAGATTTATTAACTTAGTAATGTGTAGCTAGATTTCTGCGAGTATTTAGGGGAGATGAACCTAACCTAAATTCATGTGATCATCAGTTGGTGTCCTATTTAGGGTTGTTGCACACACCAATTGACCTATAACTTTTAGGAGATTATTTCTAGAGTCACTAGTTATTTGACAAGGTATGTATCAATAGTCAATGGTCCATGCTTAGGGTTTTATTGTTTTTTTGCTTTAATTTATTTTGTCATTTTATTTACCTTTGATGGACCATGTGATGCAGACAATACCCTGTGCTTAGATCTAGTATTCAGACTTAGTTTGCCTATTAGAAGTAGAGATTTAGTAAGTGACAATAAACATGTATGGAGACCGAAATTGACCGCTTGATGCTAGTTAGGAGATTCGATCCTAGGTGCTTGACTTTTCTAAATTAACACATAGTTCAAAACAAAACTATCCCAAACTTTTTACTCAATTCGCCTAAAAGTGTTGAAACCAAAAGAAACATCTGTCCCTGTGGATCGACCCTCAAGTGCTACATCGAACGACCGTGCACTTGCGGTATTTTAAAACGATGAGACAGAATCTCCCCAACAGTAGCAGAGATAGTCTACTAGAGTGGAGCTTATCGCCTTGTGGATCCAAACGGTGACACGCTCCTGATGCCAATCAAAGACAGGTGCTATCCATAATCATGTTAGCACTATATCTCTGATCAAAGAAGTACTATTCATGATCACGTTAACATTATACCTCTGATCATCAAGTCGGACTCGTCTGATTGTTTCATCTCCTCAAGGAGTCCCTTTCCCCTAGGGGAATCAATTTTAACTATTTCTGCATTCTTCTTTCGGCAAATCAGTTCGGCTACATAATAATCTTGATCGAGCCGAATTCATCGAAATAGGTTCGTGATGCATCCTTCAGGACCTTTCTAGTATTGCTACATTTATATCTGAATTTGGTGATCAGCTGCAAACCCTCATCATGCCTATGACGAACTAAAGTAAAGCTCCATGATGAACTCGACTTACTCGATAAATTCCCTACAAAGCTCACGTTCCATGTCTCGACTTGATGACCGGTCGAGAACCAAAATCCCGATTAAAGTGACACTTCACCAGGATATTTGACCTACTCGATAAATTCCCCACGAAGTTTAACTCTTTAATCCCCAGCGAGATTATAGAAGTCACCAGTGGAACACATAAAGATCCACTTCAACTGACACGATCCGAAGCCTTCGGTGAATAAGGTTAGAGGAAAATATTGGCTTCTAAGCCCAATATAAAGACCTCGATAACTCATCATGCTGAGGGGAATAGCATGGCCAGCCCAACTCAAACGGTAGTTGGTGAAGGCAAACCAAAACCACTAATAGCTGAGAGTTTGCTAAAAGTCCTAAGATACCTGAACCCATTTGATTCCTCCAGAATTCTCTACCAATTCTCGTCCATGGAATGGTAGATCCACAAAGCGAACAAGTCATGTTAAAGTTTTCACCACTGACTTTTCCTTCATTTTAGGAGCATTATTCTCTTATTCTCCAGCTGGATTGCTTTGTTCCCTAAAACAAGTTTTAGGAGCACTGTCTCCTATTCTCCGGCAGAATTCTCTAACAATATTCTTACATTTTGCAGAGAACGGTCAATTCCACCAAAGTCCCTTGCCAATTCTCGTCCATGGAATGGTAGGACCACATCAAATTGTAACTATTTTCCCAAAAAAATGAGCTACAGATCAAACCTATCAAGTTAACATTAAATCTCTAACAATAACACTTTTGAATATCCCAGGCAGATCGTGCTAATATTCCCAGCAGTTTGGAATTCCACTTGTCATAGAATAGCAGGCTCACTCAAAATGTTGTTACATTAATAGGACAATAAATTTGTTAAGTTAACATCAAACCTCTGACAGTGACTCTGGTAAATCCCCAAGCAGGGAATTTGTCACAATTATTTTGGGCAAAATCCCTTTCTATTTTCCCAACAAGGAATTTGCATCCTATCTTCTCCAGCTTGATTGTCACGTTAATGATTACCTCTAACAATTCTTTGAAGCATGGAATTTCTTTTAACTCCCAAGCGAGTTTTTAATAGATTCTTCTCAGAGTCTTTTCAGTCCCCTGTGGACTCTTTGGTTGTTATATTAACATTATACCTCTGATAATTTCTTTCAAAACGTCTCCAAGGAAATGCTAAATTCCCCACATAGTATCAAATTACATTCTCAAGTGGAATAACTTTCTAGCCATCATGTCCAGTCAATTACCTCTGAATGGCAAGACTCTAAACTTGGTGTCTTCTCAATCGGTGACGTCCAGGTTACCTCTAAACTGACAGATAGCCAAGTCTTACCTTTTTTAGTCTGGTAGGGACTACTATTGCTGTTATGTCCAGTTTGGCCATCTCTAACCGACAGGGCTCTAAGTCTGATGTTTCTTAGTCGGTTATGTCAAGTTTATCACCTCTGAACCAACAAGTGCCCAGATCTCTTCCCTTGTTCTCCTTTCACCCATCAAGGCAGAGAGTTTTGCTGTCAAGTTAGTCAATCACCCTGAACAGCGAATTGTGAGCTTGGTGACTCTTAGTTGGTTATGTTCTATTTATCACCTCTGAACCGACGGGTGCCCAGATCCAATTCACCCTTGCAGTCCCTAGTGGACTAATTGCTATGTTAACACTATAATCTCTGGCAGTGGATTCAGAATTTAGTGTCTTAGTCTATCGATCACGTCCAGTTTATCGCCTCTGAATAGATGGATTCCTAAAACTGAGTTCACATTCCTTTTGCCGTTATGTCCAGTTCGCCACCTCTGAACGATAAAATTCTGAGCTTGGTGTCTTCTCAATTGGTGATGTCCAATCAAACACCTCTAAACTGATAGATAACCAAGTCTCACCTTTTCATTTACCATTATTTCTAGTTCGCCACCTCTGAATGGTAGGGCTCTGAATTCGATAGCTTCTCAATCAGTTATGTCTAGTCAATTACCTCTGAACTGATTGATGTTCGGATTTCATCCTCCAGTCATTTGTAGATTTCCTTTTATTGTCACGTCCAGTTCATCACCTCTGAACAACAAATAACTCCAAGTTTGGTAATTCTCAATCAGTTATGTCCAATCCATCATCTCTGAATCGATGAATGTTCAATCTCACTTTTTTGTCGTTACATCCAGTTTATCACCTCTGAATGACAAAATTTTGAGTCAAATAATTCCTAACCTGTCATGTCCAATCAGTCACCTCTAAACAGATGGATTACTAGACTACCTTTCTTTTTTTCCCTAACGGATCTTTTCTCCTAGACTAATTCCATCATATTCAAGATTAGTCTTGGCTTTGGTTATAATTCCTTCGAGAATTTTACTAAGTGAAATTTCACATTTTCAAGTTCTTTCCAAAGAACTTATATGTTAAAGTTTTTCTCATATGGAAGACTTAAAAGCAAAGAGTGAAAAGAAAGGAGGAAAGACCCTAACATCAAAGTTGCTAAGCTTCACTCAGACGCCTTCTTTAGCTTCACAATAAGCTTTGTTAGCTCTGCTGAGAGCTCATCCTTAGCTTTGCTTGAAGCTTTATTCTAGCTCCACTGAGAGCTCATCCTTAGCTTCGCATTAAGCTTCATTTTAGTTTTGCTGAGAGCTCATCCTTAGCTTCACCTCATCCTGGCTCCGCTAAGAGCTCATTCATCATAGAATTCCTAAGTTAAAACCAATATGATTACCTAGTTCAGTGCATTCTCCTGACCTAAGCAGTTTAGATATCAGGCTTCAGTTTCCAAGTGTTTTAGAGTCTGTACCAATTCCTTGCAAATTCACGAAAACTTTGAAGGAAATTTTGTTGACACTCTGAAAAGACAAATTTCAAGGCAACCCTGCAACCGGTCCGGACGACGTCCAACTTGACGACACTTCTAAAAGTCAAGTTGAAGACAGGCTAAAGACCCGTCCATCCCTGATGGACAAACCAGTGATTTGAACTCTATTGATCCAGTGAAGCAGACAGTGAGCCAAGTATTGCATTCCGTAGAAAGCCCAAGAGGCTAACACTTAGCTTCGCAACAAGCTTTTTTCTAGCTTCACTGCAAGCTCAGCTCTAGCTTCGCAGTAAGCTCTAAATAGCTCCGCTATAGGCTTATGTCTCCATTGTGGGCTCATTTCTTAGCTTCGCGTGAAGCTTTTCATAGCACTATCGAAAGCTATCTTCCAACTCCACTGTGAGCCCATTTTCTAGCTTCACTGCAAGCTTAGTGATAGCTTCGCAGCAAGCTATTTCTAGCTCCGCTACGAGCTTGTTGTCTAGCTCCGCTATGGCCTTTAATGATCATTTTATGACCAGTTAAATCTCTGCACGAGATCAATACGGTTAAAATCAAATTTGGCAGTTGATTGCCATGATCTCTTGACCCCAATCAGTTGAGAAGATCAGGGAGATTCTTCAATTGGTTTGAAAGATTTGAGGCAAATTCCTCAATCAGTTGAGAGGATCAGGAAAAATCTCTTGATTAGTGGAGAAAATCAAGGGATTTTGTAACAACCCTGAGCTAGCTGGCTAACTAGCTTCGCAGTGAAGCTATTTTAGCTTCACTGCGAAGCTAAAATGCTAATTTTAGGAGTTGTTACATTTCCTGAAGACTATAAATAGCCCATTGCTAGGCAAGGTGAGGGGAATTTTTCTAATAGAAATGTCGAGTTTTCTTAGAGAACTTTGCTTCTCCTTCAGGGTGCTAATACCATCACGATCTTATTTTCTCAAAAGATTTTCAGAATCAGGCAAGAAAAAATTCCTTAGGTACAAGACTCGAAGACTCAATCGCTCGTTTCTTCAATGGAACAAAGTGGTTACGTGCCGACCATACTTCAACCAGTACACTTCTCTAGAAACTCTAAAAGAGAGCTCTTGTAATCTTATTTCTTTTTAACTTGTACCAAATTTTGTAAGTTTTCCAACATTTTCAAATCAATGAAAAACAACAATGAAGGGTAGGGCGTAGAGCAAGTGGCTCAAACTTCAAAAAATATTCTCTTGTTTGCAATTCCCTTCTCTCTATCTTTCAACTCCACTCACTTCTTTTATATCTTGCATGCTACTATTGTGTTAATCATTAAATGCTAGATATCCTTTGTGCTATATTGCTTTGATTGACTGTGATTGTTGTTTTGCTTATACTAGTACAGTATTGCTAGATTGTTGATTGTTCATCAAATGTGCATATTTTTAGTCATATTTTCACATTTACTGATTATTAAACATTGCTTTGTAATGATATTTTTGCTTAGTATTGTACATGCCTCCATAAATTCATGGAAGAAAATAAAAAGGATTAAAGAAGCCTAAAAGTTTAAAAGAAGCCCATCGAGCCCAAGTAAATTCAAAGATAATCCTATCTTAATTTAGAGATAAAAGAGACAAAAAAGAGACAATCAATTTAAATCAAGTTACTTGAGCTCCAAGTCAAAGATAAAGGAGGAGAATTCAAGTTTAAATTCAGATTTGTAGATAACTTATTTCCTAAGCTATCTAAGAAACAAGATTATTTTAAATTTCAGAGATCAAACGAAGATTCTGAGAATATATCTCCACATAAACGGATGAGATGATGCCAGAGCCCAAAGCACGCACCCAATCTCCCCTGTATTGTCGCAAAAATGAGGCAAAGCCCACATTTTTGCGTCTTTCTGGTGGTTGCTGGCGTGGCAGTTTGGTGTATGTGTTCGACTGGAACTCTACCTTCTATTTCTCCTATAAATAGAGAGCTAGAGCCAGAGAGAGGGGAGAGCTAAGAAGATCAAAGTTTAGGTATTCTTTAGTTCCTTACTTTTTTCAAATTTAGTTTATATTTTCTAAGTTTTAAAAGAAAGAGGACAATTTGTAAGAAGAAGAAGCCATTGTAACTCGAGGTAGCAGATCAATGATGACACTCTAAAAAGATAAACTCTCAGACAGCTCTTCAACCAATCTAAACGATATCTAACTTGTCGACATTTACAAAAAGACAAGTCACAGACAAGCTGACGATCAGTTTCTACCCTTCACTGAGGGACAAAGTAGCAATTTGGACTCTACTGATGTAGTGAAGCAGGCAGTAAGCCAAGGTTGCCTTTGAAGAGACCTAAGCAGGCATAAGATGCTAAGTTAGCTTAACACTTAGCATCGCATGAGCCCAAGGGGATAGCCTCGCCTGAGAGGCTAAGTTTGTAGAGCTTCGCATGAAGCTCTTCATAGCTCTACAGAGAGCTAACTTGTAGCTTCGCCTGAAGCTATTTCTAGCTTCTCCCGAGGCTAATTATAGCTTCTCCTGAAGCTTTCTTGATAGCTTCATATGAAGCTCTTCATAGCTCTGCAGAGAGCTAACTTACAGATTTGCCTGAAGCTAATTATAGCTTCTTGATTAGGAAAAGATAGTGTGAAATATTTGCACAGATATTATGTAAAAGAGGGAAGGTTTAGAGTCAACCTTAGTGCTTGATCACTCCACAAATGTATTTCAAATGATTAATGTATCCTTTCCAATCTCCGTTATAGCATGGGCTATACCGAGTCGATTCTCAGGGAGAGCTTGCGATGGAAGCGTTACGGTTCGTAGTGAAGAAAGAAAATGAAGATTCTTCTTTGTCTTAAAAGAATGAATAAAACATGGAAAAAGAAATGAAAGAATCGGTGGATATGTTCATGATGGAAAATGAAAAGAAATCAAAACAAGATTGGCTTTTGGATTAACACTAAAAAGAAAAGAAAACGTGTAAAAGATTTGAAGATGGAGAAAACCATGACTAGCTAACCTTACTACCTTACTAAAAACTTACTAAACTCCGTGATGGTGAATGCGTGCCTCATGTTGATTCATCAGCAAAGATTTGTCTTGCGTGTTGGTCTAATTACTTTCCCACTTGAATGACGGGTGATCACTCTTGGACTTGTCTTGTAGACTCATAGATGTCATTGGCCTACAAGATAGACTTTCAATAATGGAATCAAAAGAGCGACACTCAAGGGATGCTAAGGAAGAAGATACAACATTCATTAATTGAAGTAAAGAAGTTGTACAACAAATAGCATATGTTTGGTGATCCATCTCCATTCCATCAAGGCACTTGTTCAAAGACAAGGCTCTAAATGAGGCACACATGAATCATATGGAATTACAACAAGAACTTGCCAAGCAATGAAAGTAACCCATCGGAGAAGAGAAGGCCATACAACTTGCAAGATTAAAGATAGCAATCACCCATGAGTTAGTAGTTAGCAAGGTTAGTGGTTAGCTAGTTCATGTTAGAAAAGTTAGCTACTAGCCATAAGAAAAGAAAAGCAAAGCATGAATTAAAGTGCAAGTAAAGTAAAGCTAGAATTAAAGAAAGCAAGTAAACTAGAAAATGCAAGAGAAGAGAGAAGAGAATGGATCAATCCTTGCTTCACAAGTTGTCACACCTTGGTATACACAAGCTTTCTCTCTCTTACAAACTCTCTCTTTACAGAATTTCTAGGGAGGAAGAAGATCTAGAGCACTACAAAAATCCTAGAGAGAAATCCTACAAAATACAAGCATCTAATCTCTAATCTCTCCTCTCTCCTCCTCCTCTACACTCTCTGTTGCACTCGTGCAGGCCCTGGTGCTGTATTTATAGGCCTCAGAGAGAAGGATCTAGAGCCCGGGTTGTTGGAGAAAATCTCGGCCCTAACAGACCTGTAACTGCCGCAGATTTGCGGCAAACTTCTAGAAATTGCGGCAAGATCAAGGCTGTTGAGGCCAGATTTTCTGTTGCGAGTTTGTTACAGTTTGTTATCCACGTGGATCTTCTGGAAGAGTGAGTTGGCGCGCAGAATTCTCCAGATCCTGGGCTCAAACTTGGGCTCTCTTTTGGGCTTGGAATTAATTCCATTTAATTATTGCTAATTAAAGGAATTTTGGGCCTTTTCTCATTTCAGATGTGGACCTGCAAAAATAGAGAGAAGAACATTAAAAATCATATTTTTATTTGCAATATGCATGAAAATGATGTGGTAAAATATGCAATATTGTATATCAATCACACCCCCACACTTATTCTTTTGCTCGTCCCGAGCAAAACAAAGAAAAGAAAACTATACTACCAATTTTATTACACCACTTTCGCAGGTGACGCGATTGCACTGAGCACGTGCAACAAGCCGTTAAACCTCTAGGTTACCCTAGAGGAGGAGTGTTGTCTCCTGAGGGTTTTCAGCAGATTGCACCCACAAAATTCATAAAGAAAGAAGACAAATGTTAGTGTTTTGAAAATTCATTTTGAAAGAGAGACATGTTTTCGAACTGTTTTTGCAAAAATATAAGTGATCTAAGGTCATAAGTCCACCTATAATCATTCTTCCTTAAACTTAGTCTCCATGCAGGATCTTGTCTTCAATTAAGGTAAGAATTCAAAATTAGATTGAATACTTTATCTTTCATAAAACCTAGATAATATGCACATTGTGATAGTGAAGATTTCTGGGATTTCAACTCTAACCATAAAGCCATTTATTTATATATATATTTATATTTCTTTTTTTTTTATTTTTCTTCTTCCCTTAGTTTAGGCTTTCTAGTTCACCCATGTAGCGAGCCTATAACCGATGACTCCCAAACCAGAAGGTCCTAGGGCACCAGATGAGAAAACATCCCTCGGGTTTAAGGACTCGAGTGAAAAAGGCCACAAAACTAAAGGGATTATTTATTTCCTTTACCACCGTTAGGCGTGAATAATCATGCTTCTTGAGGCATAGTTATCCAGCTTAATAAGTGATGCTTTATTCACATATATTTTTTTCTTTTTATTTATATTTTAATTTTTTTTTATATATGACATTTTAGGTCTTTGTTTCCATCCCAAAAATGTGTAAGTGTGAAGTGCATACTATCTAAGGCAAAAAATTCAAGATAAAAATATCTCCCCAATTTTTCTTACTTAGCCTATAATTTTAAACATGATCCATTATTTCAACTAGGTTTAAGATGTCATAATTAAGGCTTCCTTAATATCTAAGATCATCTTAATTTTCTTAAAAATAGATCAAAACTTTTTCTCTTATTTCAAAAAGTTTTTTTTTTATTTTTATTTTCTAAAAGAAGTGTAAAAGAAAGAAAATCTAAAAACTCTATGTTAGTAAACCCTCCCCCACACTTATCTCATGCATTGTCCTCAATGCATCATGATATATGTATGCATGAAATAGGTAAGAGGTAAGAAACTTTTATTTACAAGAGAGTGCAAAAAATTATTTACAAAGAGTATATACAAGTGTAACCATTACCTAGGCTTTTGGTCGTTTTTCTCTGGCCCGTTTCCCATCGTTCTAGTGCGTCTGCTTTCGTGAGCTCAGTTGGGAAACGGTTTGAATTATTTTAGCCCTAGGTATTTCCAGATTCAATTGTTTATTATTATCATTCACCCTCATTCCACCACATTGTTCACTAAAAAATTCCTTATCACCACTCTCACTCTGAATCTCATCACTTCCAATGTTAAGGAATTTCAGCTCCTCTCCATACAATTCTTCAAAACTAAGGTCAACATCTGGAAGTGTACAATCAGTTAATTGACCCCGAGTTGACTCATCTAGACACATGATCTCATCAGCAAACATGTCTTCAAAGGATATATCAATCGGAGGTTCGAATACAGTCAGAGTTGGCTCATTGAAAGTGAAAATATCCAAATCAACTTTCCCCTTTTGAAAGGGTACTCGGATAAGAGAATCATCAAATTGTGACTCATCTTTTGGATCTTCACCTTCTTCCTCACAATTGTTACTAATGAAACTAACCTCAAATGTTTGATCTTTTGTTTTACGAGGTTGTGTGTGGAAGACATTGTGTTCATGAGTCATGTTACCAAAGGTAAACCTCATTGATCCATTCCGGCAATTAATGATGGCATTTGCAGTAGCCAGGAATGGTCGCCCCAAAATGACAGGAATTTGAGCCCTTTGATTGGAATTTGACACAGGTTTTGTTTCAAGGACTACAAAGTCAACAGGATAAATGAATTCCCCAACTTTGACAAGGACATCGTGAATTTTCCCCTTGGGTCTAGTGACAGAGCGATCAGCCAATTGTATGGTCATTTGGGTAGGACGGAGATCGCCTAACCCTAATTGTTGATACACAGAAAAAGGCAGGAGATTGATGATGGCCCCCAAATCAAGAAGTGCCCTATTGATGGTAGTCTGTCTTATGATGCATGAAATGGTGGGGCTCCCTGGGTCTTTGTATTTAACAGGAATTGGACCAGTGAGCAACTCACTAATGGTTGATGCTAGGAAGACTTTCTTAGGGACTTGTGTTTTCCTCTTCTTGGTGCACATTTCTTTCAAGAATTTGACATATGATGGCACTTGTTGTATGGCATCAAGAAGAGGGACATTGATTTGGACCTTGTTGAACATTTCTTTTATTTTCTCCATATGAGCTTTTGTCTTGTTATTTATAAGCCTATTTGGAAATGGTATACTAGGCTTATAAGGTTGCTCATCTACCTTTTCTTTACCCTTGGCTTTTGAAGTGGATGGCTCTGTACTAGAAGATGGTTTGTCAGAAGCTGGTTGTATTGGGACAAGAGGTGTTGGTTTTGGTACTGGATGGGATGATTGACTAGAAACCTTATTGTCTACTTGTTTTTCAGATCTCAAGGTATGAATAGCATGACAATGACTTGGGCCCGTGTCTTCATGTTTGGGATTTGGCAATGGCTGACTTGGTAACAGTCTTTTTTGTCTCTCATTTACTGAATTAGCTAATTGCCCAATTTGGACCTGAACTTTATTCATATCCTGATGATAGTTCTTTGTAAAGGTTTCTAACATTTTCCTCAACTCTGATATTTCTGAATCATTCTGGGGTGGATGTTGATGATATGGAGACTGGAATTGTGATTGGTATTGTGGTGGACTTTGAAAAGATTGGGATTATGGTGGACCTTGAGATGGATGAAAATTCGGTGCATTACGATTGAAACTGGATGGGTGAGACTGAGCATTATAAGGATGTGGAAATGGTGGCCTATGATGCTCAGGACCAGACTGACTCCACGAAAAATTTGGATGGTTCTGCCATCCTGAATTGTAAGTATTGGAGTATGGGGGTCTGGTAAATGCTACATTCAAGTTCTCCTGATATGATTGGGGCTGATACAAAGGACACTCCTCAAAGACATGGTTAAGGTCATGACAGTAGGTGCAACCTGGTTTAATCACAGGCAATGGGTTGACCTGATTTACAACAGAATTTCCCCTAGACTCAAGCAGTTCTATCCTCTTCATCAATTGTGTGATCTTGGCTTCTGTGGCTATAGAGGATTCTATGGAGTGCATACCAGTTCTGGAAGTGGTGGGAGTGGGTTTATCAGGGCATGACTCCTACTGAATGGTTTTCTCAGCTAAGGTTTCAAAGAGATCCCACCCCTGATGTTCATCTTTCTTCAAAAATTCCCCTTGACACATGGATTCAAGGAGGGTTTTCGTTTGGTAATCTAGACCGTCATAGATAATCTGGCATAAACGCCATTTCTCTATGCCGTGATGAGGACACAGGGCTAGAAGGTCTTTGAAACGCTCAAGATACTTCTAGAAAGGTTCATTTGGTTCCTGCTTGAATTGCATGATATTCTTCCGCATGAGGGCTGTTTTGTGAATAGGATAGAATTTCTTAAGAAAGACCTTAACAAAATCATCCCAAGAAGAGATGGAACTGACGGGAAGATTGTAAAGCCACTTCTTAGCTAAATCCTTAAGTGCAAACGGTATGAACCTTAACCTAACAGCATCCTCGGTCAGTTGGGAAATTCTCATCATTTGGCATACCTCTTCAAACTCACGAATAAAGAGGTTCGCGTCCTCAGACTCTAGACCATGAAATCAGGGAAGTGTATTAATGAATTGCGGTTTTAGCTCAAAGTGATTTCCATTGGGTTCGGGGAGAAGAATGCATGATGGAAGGGAGGTGCGAATCGGGTAGAATCGATCTTGAAGTGAAACGTTTTCCATTGTGTCAAGTGGTTGTGTAAGTGCAAGTGTAGAAAGTCTAACAAGTCTTGCAGAATTTGGATCACGGAACCACTCTTGCATATACAGTCACAAACAACGTGCACCGATCACACCAGCGAAAAAGAAAAATGAAAATAACAAACAATAAAAGAAAAAATCAATCCAAGCTATCTAGGATTCCTGGACCTAGACGACTCCTAACTGATTAGACCGTCCACAGGAGGTTTAGTGTAGACTTTGACTACAAGCTAATCAGCCAGGTAAGGGCAAGGTTGTTGGAAGGTTTTCCGTCAAAAACGTTCCTTAATTAAGTAACCACCAACCTTCGGGCTTTCGGCCCTCAATCCCTTTCCTAGACACTGATTTTGCAAGAGTCAATTTCCAACACTTTTCCCCCTTAGGATAATCTCCTAAGTGAGTCCGGATGTCCCTAGGGCCAACGTCTATCAGTTTTTATTAGAAGCTTGGGATTGTGAGTGCTGGGATTATGGTTTTCGGGCTAAGGAAAGGGTGATAAAATCCCCACCTTATCTTATTTATGGGTGATGCCCTTAGAATCGATTTTGTGCAAGTGTACGATATAAACAAACAAGGTTCACTCAAAGCGTTTTAAATCAAACAAAGAGTGAGTCCTAGTCAATATGCAATGCGCACGTACCTTGCCTCCAGCACTCTTCAACAGTAAAAGTAAATGAATTGAAAAGACAAGTGCCTAGAATGCAAATGTCTAATCAATTTTTAACTTTGCAACCAATTTTTTTTTACTATTGATTATTAGCAGGAGTATGGTGAAGCATACAAGAAATTAAGTATTGCAGCAGCTGTATTTTACAGAGCCAGAGACCCTGCAGAAAAATTGTCAGTAGTCCCTCCTCCTTGCCGCAGAACTGCGGCAAATGCCGTGGAATTGCGGCAATTCAGAGGGCTTCTGGTTTCTGCTTTCAAGAGCAGAAGCCCAGAGCCACTTATATGTCACTGCAATGTAAATTTTCCTGTTCTCTTCACCTGTAACCTGCAACAGAGAAGAAAATTCGTTTAGTTCTTCACTTTAAATCAAAAACCGTTACTCTCTCCGGCAACGGCGCCAAAAATTTGATGAGGAAAAGATAGTGTGAAGTATTTGCACAGATATTATGTAAATGTATTTCAAATGATTAATGTATCCTTTCCAATCTCCGTTATAGCATGGGCTACACCGAGTCGATTCTCAGGGAGAGCTTGCGATGGAAGCGTTACGGTTCGTAGTGAAGAAAGAAAACGAAGATTCTTCTTTGTCTTAAAAGAATGAATAAAACATGGAAAAAGAAATGAAAGAATCGGTGGATATGTTCATGATGGAAAATGAAAAGAAATCAAAACAAGATTGGCTTTTGGATTAACACTAAAAGAAAAGAAAACTTGTAAAAGATTTGAAGATGGAGAAAACCATGACTAGCTAACCTTACTACCTTGCTAAAACTTACTAAACTCCGTGATGGTGAATGCGTGCCTCATGTTGATTCATCGGTAAAGATTTGTCTTGCGTGTTGGTCTAATTACTTTCCCACTTGAATGACGGGTGATCACTCTTGGACTTGTCTTGTAGACTCATAGATGTCATTGGCCTACAAGATAGACTTTCAATAATGGAATCAAAAGAGCGACACTCAAGGGATGCTAAGGAAGAAGATACAACATTCATTAATTGAAGTAAAGAAGTTGTACAACAAATAGCATATGTTTGGTGATCCATCTCCATGTTCCATCAAGGCACTTGTTCAAAGACAAGGCTCTAAATGAGGCACACATGAATCATATGGAATTACAACAAGAACTTGCCAAGCAATGAAAGTAACCCATCGGAGAAGAGAAGGCCATACAACTTGCAAGATTAAAGATAGCAATCACCCATGAGTTAGTAGTTAGCAAGGTTAGTGGTTAGCTAGTTCATGTTAGAAAAGTTAGCTACTAGCCATAAGAAAAGAAAAGCAAAGCATGAATTAAAGTGCAAGTAAAGTAAAGCTAGAATTAAAGAAAGCAAGTAAACTAGAAAATGCAAGAGAAGAGAGAAGAGAATGGATCAATCCTTGCTTCACAAGTTGTCACACCTTGGTATACACAAGCTTTCTCTCTCTTACAAACTCTCTCTTTACAGAATTTCTAGGGAGGAAGAAGATCTAGAGCACTACAAAAATCCTAGAGAGAAATCCTACAAAATACAAGCATCTAATCTCTAATCTCTCCTCTCTCCTCCTCTACACTCTCTGTTGCGCTCGTGCAGGCCCTGGTGCTGTATTTATAGGCCTCAGAGAGAAGGATCTAGAGCCCGGGTTGTTGGAGAAACTCTCGGCCCTAACAGACCTATAACTGCCGCAGATTTGCGGCAAACTTCTAGAAATTGCGGCAAGATCAAGGCCGTTGAGGCCAGATTTTCTGTTGCGAGTTTGTTACAGTTTGTTATCCACGTGGATCTTCTGGAAGAGTGAGTTGGCGCGTAGAATTCTCCAGATCCTGGGCTCAAACTTGGGCTCTCTTTTGGGCTTGGAATTAATTCCATTTAATTATTGCTAATTAAAGGAATTTTGGGCCTTTTCTAATTTCAGATGTGGACCTGCAAAAATAGAGAGAAGAACATTAAAAATCATATTTTTATTTGCAATATGCATGGAAATGATGTGGTAAAATATGCAAAATTGTATATCAATCACTTCTCCCGAGGCTAATTATAGCTTCTTCTGAAGCTTTCTTGATATTTTCGCATGAAGCTCTTTATATTTCTACAGAGAGCTAACTTAGAGCTTCGCCTGAAGCTAATTCTAGCATCGCTCGAGGTTAATTATAGCTTCTCCTGAAGCTTTCTTGATCACTTCAAATGAAGCTCTTCATAGCTCTGCAGAGAGCTAACTTTTAGCTTCGCCTAAAGATAATTCTGGCTTCTCCCGAGGCTAATTACAGCTTATCCTGAAGCTTTCTTGATAGCTTCATATGAAGCTCATCATAGCTCCATAGAGAGCTAACTTACAGCTTCGCCTAAAGCTAATTCTAGCTTCTCCCGAGTCTAATTATAGCTTCTCCTGAAGCTTTCTTGATAGCTTCGCATGCAGCTCTTCATAGCTTTGCCGAGAGCTAACTTACAGTTTCGCTAGAAGCTAATTCTAGCTTCTCCTGAGGCTAATTATAACTTCTCATATAGCTTTCTTGACAGCTTCACATGAAGCTCTTCATAGCTCTGCAGAGAGCTAACTTACAGCTTAGCCTGAAGCTAATTCTAGCTTCTCTCAAGACTAATTATAGCTTCTCCTGAAGCTTTCTTGATAGCTTCGCATGAAGCTCTTCATAGCTCTACAGAGAGCTAACTTATAACTTCGCCTGAAGCTTTCTTGTAGCTTCACATGAAGCTCTTCATAGTTCTGCAGAGAGCTAACTTACAGCATCGACTGAAGTTAATTTTATCTTCTCCCGAGGCTAATTATAGCTTCTCTTGAAGCTTTCTTGATAACTTTACATAAAGCTCTTCATAGCTTTACAGAAAGCTAACTTACAGCTTCGCCTGAAGCTAGTTTCTCCCGAGGCTAATTATAGCTTCTCCTGAAGCTCTCTTGATAGCTTCACCTGAGGAGAGTAACCACCCCACTAAGCTAGTGGGAGAAGTTAATGGGTAGTTACACCCATGATCCCTCATTAAGAGGAGACAATCAAGGGAATCATAACTCACTATTGAGCTTATAAATAGCCTACTAATAGACTAGGCTCAGGGTCTTGAACAAATTCAAGTCCAAGAGGTTTTTTGAAGAGTATAAGGCTCTTTGTGGCTTCAAAACTTAAGCTTATAAAAGACCTACTCTCTCGCTTCCAAGAATTCAGAGAATCATTTCTCTAATCCTACAAAGATAAATTCAGGGTACTAATACCCTAAGATCTTTCTCTCTTAAGGAATCTCTGGAATTAGGCGAGAAGGAAATTTTCAAGAAGTAGCATTCGAAGATTATCGCTCGCATCGTCAACGGGGCAAAGTAGTCCCCCGCTGATCAGACTCTCACCGGCACACTTCCCTAGAAATCTCAGAGGAGATCTACTTGTAATTTTCTTTTTTTCTTTCTTTAAAAGAATTACTTGTAATTTTCTCTTCACAATTTTGTAAATTTTTCCGTTATTGAATTTTCAATGGAAAACAAGATGGAGACTTCGCTGGGGAGTGCATTCTCCATCACTGAGAATCAAGTGTCGCAATATGATAATCAGACCCTCGGGTCTATTGCTGAGACATTGGTCGTTCACTTTGACCTAGACAGGTTTGAATAACTTCTCTTTGGGGGTTGCACAAGCCCTCTACATGTGACAAGCATAGGAAGGTTAGCGTAGCCAGAGTCCCTCTAACAACCTCTTGAAAGCAAGTCTCTGTTGAGACAAATAAGGCTCTCTGCAAGCCTACTACAGTCTCAGGCGAAGCTAAACAGACTTTATGCGAGTCTAGCACTGTCTCAGTAGAGACTAACATAGCTGATCGGTCGCTAAGATTGCACATTTATTATCATATTCTCATACCTATTATAAAATAAACTCTGCTTTTTTCTAATTATTGTTTAATTTATTTGCAGGCCCATTCCTAAAGGAGAGTGAAGAGAAATAAGCCCAAAAGCCCATCAAATTCTAAATTAAATCAGAATAAATTTGAAATCAGTGAATCAGGGCAAATCTTGGCAAATCAGAGAGGTTGAAAACTGGTTGAAATGAATTATCCCAAATCAAGCGGTTGAAGCCAAAGATCAAAGGCCGTTTTATCATAATTCCGGAGCTGTAACGAGAAATCTAGCTGAAGATAAAGCCAGAACACGAAACTAGGAGGCACCATCCCCCGGCTGTGGCCACCTGGCTACAACCAGGCTGCGAAAACCCGGGAAAAACCACGTTTCCGCAGTTTTGTTACTTCAGTTGGGGGAGCGTTTGCTCCCCCTATCTTCTCACGCCTCTCCCCTCTGGGTTTTTGCCTGTAAAAGGCAGATATTTCACTGTAAATGGGGACAACCAAGCAGAGAGTAGAACTTAGGCTAATTTGTAGTTTGTAACTTAGGTTTTTATTTTCTTTCATGTAATTTTTATTTTCTTTATGTAACTGAGAGGAGATGATACTTTCATGGAGGAATGAGAGCAAGCTTGTACTCCAGGTGACACCGGTGTAAGTGATCTCTTCTTCCATTGTTATTACTTTTTCTTCTTTACTTTTATTTTCGTTTACTCTCCTCTAATGTGTTGCAATCCAAGTGAATCTGTTAGCTTCGAGACTGCTTCACCAATTGCAAGTGCTCTTGATGGCCTATGGTGATGAACAACCATTCTCTTACTAGTATAGCTTGCCCTTTTATTCTTAGTGTAGATCGGGAATGGGAAAGATCCTACACGCCATACTTGATCATCTTCAAAGACAAGGTAAGTCGTAGCTATGAATCTAAGGTATATGAGCACCAAAAGAGGTAAGTAACTTTTAGATTCTTTTCTTTTAATTCTTTAGTTTAGAACACCACAATCTACCACTTCTTTTATCATTCCTTTTCCATTTCTTTGTACATATCATTTCTAGTTTTTCCATCTCCTTAATCTACCATCTTCTTCCTAACTTACTTTAACCTAATTTTTCTCTTTTTCTTTACAAGAACTAAAAGAAGAATTTTAACCATCCTTTGTATCTTAAAAGAAAACTTACTAAAAAAACTTCTATCGCTAGTCCCTCCTTGTGGATCACGACCCGCATAGCCACTTGCTATCGTGGTAGAATTGAGCACTTGCACATCTCTATTTTAAAGTTCTAAAATTCTGTATTTTGTGTGCAGGTTCCATTTCAATCAAATTTTGGCGCCGTTGCCAGGGAGGGATGGTAAGTTACTCTCTTTAAAGTTTACGTTTTTGATTAACCTTCTTCTTTGTTTTTGGTATACAGATTTAACAATAAGGAATATCTGTTGCAGTGGACATATAAGTGGCCCTGAACTCTGCTCAAGAAAGCAGAGCCCAGAAGCCCTCAGATTAGCTACATTCCAGTGGCAAAACTGAGTGAACTACTAACCTGTATTTTTGCAGGTTGGCTGAATTGAAAATCTGAATTTCTGTAGCATTTATCTCCTTGTTTGACTCACTGATTAGTCACATATATTGCATTTATATTGTCACCTTACCATACTTTTTAGCTAATAAATCCTATTAATAAGTCTTCTTTTTCTTTGTTAAATGTAGGCCTAAGTGCTAAAAGAAAGAAAAGAGAAAAATTCTGATTTAATTCAGAATAAATTCGAAATGAAGAAATCAGGGTAAAATCTTGGCATATCAAGAAGTTGAGAAGAATCCTCCCTGAATCAAGCAGTTGAAGCCACACAATCAAAGGCTGTTTCGTCAACGTTTGGAACAGAAACAAGAAATCCAGTAGAAGAAACGGGCAAATCACCAAACCAGAAGATCCCCCTTTTGGTGTGGCCACCTGGCCACACCAGGGCCGCGGAAACGCGGCCCAAGCCACGTTTCCGCGGCCAAGTGGAGGTTGTTGGGGGAGCGTTTGCTCCCCCAATCTTCCCGGGATCCTATCCTTTAGGTTTTTACCTATAAATACTGGTTTCAGCAAGAAAAAATGCAGCGAAGATTAGGATTAGAATTTGTGTTTATTTTCTTAGGATTTAGGCTCTTTGTTAGCTAGCACAAAAGTTGTAATCTTATTTTTAATTTGTAATTCAGTATCAAAACTTGTGAGAGAGAGGAATTGAGTGCTTGTACTTGAAGATTGAGGTGACATCAATACAAGAATCGAGACGCTTTTCCTTCCACTCGTATTACGATATGGCTTGCATTGTTTTTTTTTGATTTCTTCGTTGTTTTTCATGAGTAACTAAACGGTTTTCTGGGCTCGCTATTGTAACTCTCTCTTGTTCTTCTTCTCTTCTGTTTTTAAAAGAAAAAGACCCAATGAATCATTTGTATGCCTTACTTAAAGCCTTTCTTTTTGAAAGTGTTCTTGAAGGCACATAAGGATGGGTTTGGATTGTTAAACTCTCACTTCTTTCATGAACGTCTCTTGAATTGTTTTTACCTCATTCTTGCTTCTTTGCGCTTGATGATTTAATATTCAATTCTAAACGATTTCTAGAAGAAAAGACTAAACTCTTCCAACCATCTTATGTGCTTTACTTCAACTTTTTAAAAATCAACTTTAAGTTTTGCCTATGATCACTTTGAGGCACTTAAGATCTTAATAGAAGAATGAACAATTGAGTAGTGAGATAGTGAGCCCAGATTTTCTTCATTATTATAAACAACAAAATAATTTTCAAGCTTTCTAAGTCACCTTCTCCAAAACCTTTTCTAAAAGTTACAATTTCTCTTTTAATCATCTCTTTCTTTTCATTCTCTTTTCCATAAAAAACAAACACAATTCTTTGTTTTTAAACGATTCACCGAAAAGCTTCCATCGCATTCCTCCTCGTGGACACGACCCATTAGCCACAAGCTACACGATAAATTCTTAAACTCTTTGATTGTTCTTTCTTTTAGCAATCACTCACTTATATACATTTTTAACACAACAGTAAAAAGTTGATTGTAAATGCTAAAAATGATTTAGACTTTGCATTTAGGCACATGTCTATTTCATTTCATTTTCTATTTACTGTTGAAGAGTGCTGGAGCCAAGGTATGTGTGCATAGCATTTAGTATAAGGTTCATTCTTGTATGAAATATTGCTTGAATGTTAATTTTTTTTCTATATACTTGTACACTGCACTAAATTGATTTAAGGGCTTGTCCTATAAACAAGATAAGGTGGGGAAGTCATTACCCTCCCTTAGCCCACAAACAATCTCCTCACTCACTAACCCAAGCCTAACTAAAAATGAGTAGACGTTGGCCCTAAGGACATCTCGGACTCAATTAGGAGATTATCCTAAGGGGGAATCTGTTAGAATTTGACTCCTGCCAAATCAGTGTCTAAGGAAAGGGATTGAGGGGCGAAACCCCGGGCTGGTGGTTTGGCTTAATTAGGCCCGTCGCTTTTACGCGGATACCTCCCACCAATCTTGCCCTGACCTGGCTGATTAGCTTGTGGTCAAAGTCTACATTATACCTTCTGTGGACAGTCTAATCAGTTAGGAGTCGTCTAGGTCTAAGGTTTACCCTAACTTAGGTTAGATTTTTTCTTTTTATTGGTTTGATTATTTGTTGGTGTTTTATTGTGTGATATGGCTTATAACAACAATTTTTTCAATTTTAATGGTAATCCATATTACACACCAACCTCTTTTTCGAATATTACCAACCCAGCATATCATAACTTTAACCAACATAGTGTGCCGAATTGGTCTTATCCGAATCAATATGACCCATGCCCCCAATCTTATAACCATAGTTTCCAGAATAATTTCAACTCTTCATAGAGTCAATGGGGATTTACCTCCCCGAGTCCAATTTTCAACCAACTTGTCCTCCTTATCCACCTTGTCCACAATATTTCCAAGATTCATACTCAGTTCCACCAGTCCAAAATAGAAAACCATCAATTTTGGAAATGAGTATGCGTGAGTTCAAACAACAATCACAAAATCTAATGGATTCACAATTTCACCACCATTTCCAAAACAACATTTCATCTTTTCAAGACCAATCGCAACAAAATGATGAACCAATCAACTATGAAAAGATGCTTGAAGTCATGACTCAGGCTCAAAACGCTCGTAATCATGACATAGATATGATGGTCCAAACTCTACGTTCTCACCGTTTGGCCAGTTCTGATGTCGCTAACCATTCTGTTAGAGCCGAAGCGTCATGTTGTTTTGGAAAACAAGGTTCTATTTTAGCACAATCATTTGATCTTGCCCAAACTTTAAATTTTGAAAGTGACATTGACAGTTTGGCAAGTTATTCCTTTCCTGAAATTGAACTTGAGAATGAATATGATCATGAACCTCAACTTAGTGATTCAATTCTACTTCCCGATTCAATTATGACTCCGGTGTCTTCACCTGAATTCAATCTTTTTCCCGAGTCAACATTGGATCCTGTGCCAATTCATAATGAAATTGAATTGCCCATATTTGATGATCATCATATTGAACTTGACCAATTTCATACTTTTGAAAGTCCCATTAACAAATTGGCAAGTTCTCATTTTTTAAAAATTGAACTTAATGAGAAATGTGACCTAGATTCTCAATTTTGTGATCCAGTTCAAATTTCTGAATCAATATTGACTCCTGTTTTGTTACCCGACTTGAGTAATATTTTAGAGTCAGTTTTGATTCCTACACCTGTTATTCTTGAACTTGAATCACCAATATTAAGTCACATTCTATTGTGGGGAAATGAATGTGGACTTGAGTTTCAACTTCTTGATTTGGACCCACTTCCTGAACCAATCTCGACTCTTGAACCTTTACTTGACTTAAGTCATATTTCTGAGTCGGTATTAGTTCCCATACTTTCAAAGTCCAAGTTAATCATTTCATCTTTTCAAACTCCATTTTGGGACAAGGCGGTTGACAAAATTGACTCCGAAATTAATTATAAAATTTGGAAATTAGATGGGGTTAAATTTTTAATAAAAATAATTCATGTATACATCATTTTAGTGGGTTATATTAGAGAGATTTCTAGTGAGTTCCTCTGAACTCCACAAAAAGTCGATTGGGTCGCATTTTGTGGACCAATCAGACCACCACCGGAACCACCACCTTAAGGTAGTATTTTTCTTCCCTTTCTTCTTTTTCATGCATCTATGCATTAATTCATACGTTGAAGACAATGCATGAGATAGGTGTGGGGGAGGGTTCTAACATAACTTAGGTTTTTCTTTTTATTAAAATTTTTTTAACATTTTCTTTACTTCTAAAAACTTTTTGAAAATAGAAAAAATATTTTGACATATTTTTTGTAAGAAATTAAGTCAATTTTAAGGAATAGGAAAATCAAAATTAGGATTTCTTAAACTTGGTCAAAATAAGATTATTTGTTTGATTTTTAGGGTTAGGAAGATAGTTTGTCAAAGTAATTTAGTCCTGACCTTTACCTTAATGAAATATGCACACTTCATACACTTACACACTTAGGGTTCAAAAACAAAGATTCTTATGGCTTGTTAAAAAAAAAATCTATGAAAGATGAACAAATCTAATTATTGATTAGCTAGGTGCTTTGGCCTAAGTAAGCCTTGGTATTTATGCGAAAGATGATTAGATAAGTTTGAGAAAAATATATATAAAAATCCTCTGATTAAGCTGGGTATTTGTGCCTAATAAAGCATAAGTATTCACACCTAAAAGTGGTTCATATAATAAAATCCTTAGTTTTGTGGCCTTGTTTGCTCGAGTCCTTAAGTCCTTGGGGTGTTTTCTCACCCGGTGCCCTAAGACCTTTGGTTTGGGAGTCATCGATTAAAGGCTCGTTACATGGGCAGATTAGAAAGCCTAAAAAACTAAGGAATAATACCACCAAAAATATATATATATATAAATAAATAAGGCATAAGAGTTAGAGTTCAAGAACCCTTAGTCTAAATTTTCACAGTCACAAGGTGCAGATGACTTAGGGTAAAGTAATAGACTAGATGAGAAGTACAATTTGACTCCTTACTTTAATTGACAACAAATTTTTGAATAGAGACTAAGTTTAGGAATGAAAAATTCAGTTTTCCTATAACTTATAGATTACTTAAAACTTACAATAATATTTCAAATATTTTTCTTTCAAAATATGTTTTCAAAATACTAACATTTTTCTCTTTCTTTACGGATTTTGTAGGTGTAATCCTCTGAAAACCCTCACGAGATAAAACTCGTCTTCTAGGGGTAACCTAGAGGTTTAACGGCTTGTTGCACATGCTCAGTGCAATCGCGTGACCTGCAAAAGTGGTCTAATAATCCTTAGTATAGTTTAGTTGTTTTGCTCGAGGACGAGCAAAAGATAGGTATGGGGGTGTGATCGGTCGCTAAGATTGCATATTTATTATCATATTCTCATACTTATTATAAAATAAACTCTGCTCTTTCCTAATTATTGTTTAATTTATTTGCAGGACCATTCCTAAAGGAGACTGAAGAGAAATGAGCCCAAAAGCCCACAAATTCTGAATTAAATCAGAATAAATTCGAAATCAGTGAATTAGGGCAAATCTTGGCAAATCAGAGAGGTTGAAAACCGGTTGAAATGAATCATCCCAAATCAAGCGGTTGAAGCCAAAGATCAAAGGCCGTTTTATCATAATTCCGGAGCTGTAACGAGAAATCCAGCTGAAGATAAAGCCAAAACACGAAACTAGGAGGCACCATCCCCCGGCTGTGGCCACCTGGCCACAGCCAGGCCGCAAAAACGCGGGAAAAACCGCGTTTTCGCGATTTTGTTACTTTAGTTGGGGGAGCGTTTGCTCCCCCTATTTTCTCACGCCTCTCCCCTCTGGGTTTTTGCCTATAAAAGGCAGGTATTTCACTGTAAATAGGGACAACCAAGCAGAGAGTAGAACTTAGGCTAATTTGTAGTTTGTAACTTAGGTTTTTATTTTCTTTCATGTAATTTTTATTTTCTTTATATAACTGAGAGGAGATGATACTTTCATGGAGGAATGCGAGCAAGCTTGTACTGCAGGTGACACCGGTGTAAGTGATCTCTTCTTCCATTGTTATTTGAATTAAATCAAAGTTACTTTTTCTTCTTTACTCTTGTTTTCGTTTACTCTCCTCTAATGTGTTGCAATCCAAGTGAATCTGTTAGCCTCGAGACTGCTTCGCCATTTGCAAGTGCCCTTGATGGCCTGTGGTGATGAACAACCATTCTCTTGCTAGTATAGCTTGCCCTTTTATTCTTAGTGTAGATCGGGAATAGGGAAGATGCTACACGCCATACTTGATCGCCTTCAAAGACAAGGTAAGTCGTAGTTACGAATCCAAGGTATATGAGCACCAAAGGAGGTAAGTAACTTTTAGATTCTTTCTTTTAATCTTTAGTTTAGAACACCACAATCTACCACTTCTTTTATCATTCCTTTTCCATTTCTTTGTACATATCATTTCTAGTTTTTTCATCTCCTTAATCTACTATCTTCTTCCTAACTAACTTTAACCTAATTTTTCTCTTTTTTTTTTTACAAGAACTAAAAGAAGAATTTTAACCATCCTTTATATCTTAAAAGAAAACTTACTAAAAAAGCTTCCATCGCTAGTCCCTCCTTGTGGATCACGACCCGCATAGCCACTTGCTATCGCGGTAGAATTGAGCACTTACACATCTCTATTTTAAAGTTCTGAAATTCTGTAATTTGTGTGCAGGTTCTATCTCAATCAATAGCCTCGCTCCAGCATATTAACACTATGTACGAAATTATAAAGGTTCCTTGTGAACCTAAAACAACCTCTGCTAAGGGTATGTGGATTGCAAAATCTGTAGTCTCATGCGAGGCTAGAGATAGATCTCTTGATTCAACTTCATGCGAAACTAAAATAGTCTCTGACTATAAGACTATTTCAGCTCTTCATAGAGCTAAGCGCCGCATGTCCCAGAGGCTAAGACTAAAGCACTTTATGCTAATAGCGAGGCTACTACAGCCACACTTATATCGTCAGCACTATTGGGCAGTGCTAGGCTCGCCACTAGCGGCAAAACCAAAGCATTAAATGCTTAGATAACTTCATCATGTGAAGCTAATTAAACTCTTTAAAGAGTTCAGCCTCGCTATCATGCAGGGCTAAGGCTAAAATACCTTTGTGTGCTAATAGCATTGCTGATTCAGCTTCGCTCTCACTGCTAGCACCTAGTGCTAAAGTTTTTAGCTGCGGGGTTAGAACTAAAGCACTTAGTGCTAAGAATCTTAGCCACGAGGTTAAAAATGAAGCACTGCTGAGTGCTAACAACAAGGCTAGTTCAGCTTTGCTCAAGAGAGGAGCTCTTCATAGCCTTCAAAGGCAGAGCTAAAACAATTGCTTCACCTTGTGAAGCTACTCTTTCAGGCAAAACTATCCTAGCTTCATCTGTAGCCAAAAAGAAAGCTTTGGGCTAACATTTATTTTCCCCGAGTCTCCGTGTTGGATAGTTAGATCCAGGTAACACAGACTTATAGGATTATCTGAGCAACAAGCGGAGACTCCGCTCCAAAGAGCCAGTTCATATCTCGCCAGCGCAGTGCGGACAAGCGGAGTGTTAATCTGTGACGGTACATTCTGTCCACTGTTGTTTGGGAAAATCCCCGCAACTTCTCCTCCAAGCTAGCAATCAGTGTTCAACCGCTTGTCAGTCTAAACTTCTGAGAAGCCCAAGTCTCGAAAAAAGAAGACAGTGAAGGTGCCTCACCTCGCGCTGCCTCTGTCAACAGATAAGCAGAAGAAGAGATCTGCTACGATCTTAAAAAAAGGAATAGGAAGTTCACACTTTCTCATTCAGTTCTCCAGAGCCTGACTATAGCTCCAGCTTAGCTCAGGTTCTGGTCAAACAAAAGGGTGCCTTCCAAAGTACTCATTCTAGGGTAGCAATATCCTATAATTATGAACAACCTTCTTCCTCAAAAGTTATGTTGGCAGAGCCATTAAGACACCACTTTCAATGTTCCGATGATGAAGAATAAGCCAGCGGCTACGCTTCCTCCGCCACCATCAGCTCTATGCAGGCAGGGTTCATATCAACCAACATGGCTAATAACAATAATAATGATGATCTCTGTATCGCATGGAGGCACATGAGCAGACTTCCAAGGTCCAGCAAGAAGCCTTGGACAACATCCAACAAATATTAGCTTAGCTCCTGACGAATTGAAACAATGATAATACCACCGGTAGTAATCACGAAAATACGGAGAACAACAACAATGAACCCCTAAGACCGATCATTCAAAGGAGTGCTCTTCAATCGATGGCGAAGTGATCAAAGGCATCCAAGCTCAGATCGCATCCCTAGCCCAAAGGGATGAACTGAAGAAAGTAGGGGTAGTCCATCCTTAACCCTTGGAGTGGGATTCAGTCCCAAATCTGCCTAAGTTTAAGCCACCAATGCTGCACTCATATGATGGCAAGAGCTCGCCAAATCAACATATTTACTACTTTCGATCGCAAACCGGTAATGTAGTAGGTAATGATGCTATCATGGCCAGACTGTTCATTGGCACCCTCAAGGGGGTAGCTATTGATTGGTTCAAGAGTCTCCTAGCGAACTCCATTAATTCCTAGCTCGACTTGGAAACCCGATTCCTCTCCCAATCCTACGAGGATGATACTGAGGTGACCACGGACACACTCCTTTCGACAGTCCAGAAAGGAGGAGAATCTGTACGGCACTACATAGAGAGGTTCCACAACCTTTCTCTTATGTGCCCTGCAGGCATGCCTTTGCCTATGTTGCTTTAGACATGTAGGCATAATTTTCTCAACAAAGTGAAAGTTCGCATGGGAGCCATCAAAGCCCACACTTGGAAGGAGCTTATTGAACAAGCCGAGATAGCTGAATATCAGCTAAAGAAGTTTGAGACCCCCCAAAAGCAGGTATGGAATCAATAACAAAAACTATGACACGGCTGAATCTTCTAATACATTAGCATTGAAAGTATATAGAGGAACTCGATCAAAAAAGCTAACTCCAACAGGACTTCAGAGTATCAGAGACAATCCTCCTTCAAAGATGACACTTTTTCACTTGCTCTAAGGAAACAAGCTCAAGTTACTAGAGGCTAGACACCCATATGAAGTGGAATGAACAAATGATCCCAACTATTGTCTATTCCATAGGATGGTTCATCATCCTACTTGCAGGTGCAATGTCCTTAAGGACAAAATCCAAGCACTAATAGAAGTAGGTGTTTTGACTATGAAGTTAGAACATAAAAGGCATATTACCTATCCCCTATCCTGAAAGGGAGTATGGAGGTAGTCAACTCTACTTCCAAAAGCCATGGCTCTTATCCCGTCAATGACTAAAGCAATGGGACTCAAGCCAGTCTAAAGCTAAATTCAAGTCTTGCAATGTTTCTTGCAGTAGATGATACCGCATCAGTAACTCCTCTCAGCAGCTCTGAAGAGGAGACAACCGTCTTAGCCGCTATTTGATAGCCGACAGGCACTAGGTCTAGCAAATAATACTTATAACAGTACAATCAGACCCCTGACGAGACATAACAGCCAACGACGTCGGGAAACGCGTAGGGGGTTGGAATACGTCATTCTCCCAACCAAATGGGGACAACCTTTCATAGTAGAGGCAGTCTACTCGAGTGGAGTTTATCGCCTAGCGAATCCAAACAGTGACATGCTCTTGATGCAATCAATGATAAATACTATCCATGATCATGTAACACTACACCTCTGATCATCAAGTCAGACTCGTCTGACTGTTTCATCTCCTTAAGGAGTCCCTTTCCCTAGGTGGAATCAATTTCAACCATCTCTGTATTCTTTTTTTGGCAAATCGGTTTGGCTTTATGACAATCTTGAATGAGCCGAATTCATCGAAGAAGGTTCATGATGCATCCTTGCTGGACTTTTCTAGTGTTTTCACATTCATGTTCAGATTCGATGATCAGCTGTGACTAGAGTCTTGATTATGACGAATAAAAGTGAAACTCCATGAGGAATCTCGACTTACTCGATATATTTCCTGTGAAGTTTGTACTCCATATCTAAACATGAAGATTAGCTGAAAACCAAAGTTTTGATGAACAAAAGGTGACGTTCTACGAGGAATGTCGATCTACCCGATATATTCCCTATGAAATTTAGAGTCAACTCTTTAATCCCTAGTGAGATTTTAGAGGTCACCAATGTTTACTTCATGTGACACGATCCGAAGCCTTCGGTGAATAAGGCTAGAGGAAAATATTAGATTCTAAGCCCAATATAAAGTCCTCGACAACTCATTATGCTAAGGGGAATAGCATGGCTAGCCTAACTCAATGGCAGTTGGTAAAGGCATACTAAACCCGTTGACAGCTAAAAATTTGCTAAAAATCCTAAGGGACCTGATCTCACTTTTCCCATCAAAGTCCCCTACCAATTCCCGTCCATGGAATGGTAGGACCACATAAGGCTGTATTCATTTTCTCAATAAGATAAATAGCAGATCAGAAATGTCATGCTTAAAGCTCACGCTCTGACAGTAAACCTTTTGAGTATCCCAGTGGATCTTACTAATATCACCAGCAGATCAAACTCCACTTGTTATTCTCTTCAATAGAATGACAAGTCCACTCAAATTGTTGTTATGTTCAAATATCTCTAACAGTAAATGAATCCTTGTCAAGTTAATATCACACCTCTGATAAGTTGCTTGTACAAATCTCCAAGCGGAGAAGTTGTTACGATCACTTCAGAAAAAATCTCCTTCTAATTTCCCAGCGAGAAATTTGGTTGTTACATTAATTATTACCTCTAACAACTTTCCAGGGAACAATCATCTCCCTGTCGAATCTCCATAGAGTTCTTTATGTCACGTTAATGATTATTTCTGACATCTTAGAGAATGCTAAATTCTTTATAACCTCTTATGTGATTCATTTTTCTAACTCCCCAGCGAGTTTCTGATAGACTCCCCTCGAAGTCTATTAGTCCCTTTTTTAGTCCCCAGTGGACTTTCTTAGTTGTCACGTAAACAATATACCTCTGACAATTTCTTCCAGTTTTTCCACGGAGTATGATCAAGTCCTATTTCCCCAGCGGAATTATTTCTTTTACCGTCATGTCCAGCTTGTCACCTCTGAATGGTAGAAATCCTGACCCTGGTGGTTTCTCAATCGATTATTTCCATGTTACCTTTGAACCGACAGATAACCAAGTCTCATCTTCAAGTCTGGTAAGGACTACTCCTTTGCCGTTATGTCCAATTTGCCACCTCTGAACGGCAGGACTTTGAGTCTAGTAACTCCTAGTCGGTTATGTCCATATTACCTCTGAACCAACGGGTGCCTAGATCTCTCCCCTTTTATGGTACTCTAACTGTCATGTCTAGTTTATTACCTCTGAACAGACGAGTTCATAACCTTGTTCTCCTTTCTCTCGTCAGGTCCGGGAGTTCTTACTGTCAAGTTAATAGTGTAATCACCTAGAGGGGGCTGAATAGGTGACTAGCTAATCTAATGGTGAATTAATGCGGAATTAAAAATATTTATTCAAACTAAAAATTCTTAAGCATAACACACCAAGTATAACACATGAGTGTAGCCGGATTTCCCGTGAAGGGCTCTAGACTATCTCCTCAAGATTCCTCTAGATAAGAGTTGAGGTACCGCTATGGCTCTCTTGGTTGAATACAAGTGTGAGCAAACAAACCCAAGCATATATCAATTTGAGCACAAGTATATATCAAGCATATAAAGATAAAGGCAATGTAAGCATGTAAGATATAAACACAAGTGAGAGATAGAGAGAGCAATCGCAAACATGGGAGATTTGTTTCAAGGTTCGAGCACCCTTGCTCTACGTCCCTCCTTCAACACTATGAAGGATTTCCACTAAAAACGATCCCACCGGATCACTCGGTGCCGCAACACCTACAAGTGAGTTCACACTAGAACTCCTTTGGACTCTCTAGTCCCTCTCTTGTTCCCACAAGAACAAACACACGCAAGCATGAAAGCTTACCGAGGCTGCACCTCCACACCGAGCTCTCACTAGAACTCGAAACAACGCGAACCCGCAAGTCCGCCTCCTCAAAGTACAATGTAGAACACTTGGTGATCTAAACACTTTGATCACCTAAAATAACTTTCACAACAACTCTCCTATAGGATGGATTTAGCAATGGAAAGCTCAAGTATGTGTAAGAAAATAAGGATTGAATTGGTGGGGAAAACTCAAGAAATCACTTTTGAAAACTCTTGATAAACTCTCCTTTTGATTTGAAAATATTGGCTCTAAAATATGTGGATAAAACCACTGATATATGTAGGAAAACTGATTGGTCACTAATGTTGCACATTTATTATCATATTTCCATACTTATTATAGAATAAAATCTGCTTTGTCCTAATTAAATGTTTAATTTATTTGCAGGCCCCTTCCTTAAGGAGATGAAGAGAAACAAGCCTAAAAGCCCACCAAATTCTGATTAATTCAGAATAAATTTGAAATGAAGAAATCAGGGCAAAATCTTGGCATATAAGGAAGGTTTAGAAGAATCCTCCCTGAATCAAGATGAAGAAATCAGGGCAAAATCTTGGCATATAAGGAAGGTTGAGAAGAATCCTCCCTGTGGGCAAAATCTTGGTATATAAGGAAGGTTGAGAAGAATCCTCCCTGAATCAAGCACAATCAAGGCTGTTTTGTCAACTTTTGAAGAAAAAAACAAGAAAATCAGAAGAAGATACGGGAAATACATCAGACCAGGAGATTCCCCCAATCTTCCTGAGATCTTCTCCTTTAGGTTTTTTGCCTATAAATACTGGTTTTAGCAGAGCAAGGGGGAAGGCCGAGATTACGATTTAGCCCAGTTTTTCATTTCTTAGTTTAGGTTTTTGCTTTTCTTTTTCATGTAATTTAGTTTTCATTTATGTAATTCTGAGGAGATCAACTTTCATCGAAGAACAAGACTGAAGCTTGAGCTAAAAGTGACAATTGGTGTAAGGTTTTATTTCTTTTCTTCGATTGTTATGAAATCAAATCAATGCTATTTCCTTGTATGTTCTTTTTTTAGTTCTCTTCTTATTTTCTATTTTACCTTTCTTTTTGGTACAACTGTCTTCCAAGTGAGTCTAAAAGCATCGAAAGAGCCTTGCCTTTGCGAGTGCCACCGATAGCTCATGACGATGGAATTGTGAGTCTCTCTGTATCATTTCATGCTTGCGTATCTTGATGATGTAATGTGGAAGAGACCAACACTCGACTCTTATGGGCTATGCGCTAACTGCCTCCAATTCAAGGTAACATTGAAGCTAAGAACTCAAGGAAAGCTTTTGGTGAAAAGAAGGTAAATATTTGTTTTCTTTTCTTTTTCATTTCTGTAAATTAAATCACTACATCTTCCAACTCTATCATCTCCACTTCATTGTACTTAGTCGCTTTTCATCGTTTTCTGATTTTTCACCTTCTTCATCTTCCATTTTCTTTTAACTTTAAGATAACTTTCTTTTTCATTTTCATAACTAAAAACAAAGAAGAACCTTCGTTTTATTTTCTTAAAAGATTTCAATAAAGAACTGTAACGCTTCCATCGCAAACCCTCCTTGTGGATCACGACCCGCATAGCCACTTGCTATCGCGGTAGAATTGAGCACTTGTACATCTTTATTTTTAAGTTCTGTAATTCCGTATTTTGTGTGCAGGTAAAGCTTCAATCAAATTTTGGCGCCGTTGCCGGGGAGGGTAACATGTTTTTATTGAAATCTGAATTTTTCTTGAAAATTTTTTAGAACTAAAACGAATTTTCTTCTCTGTTGCAGGTTACAGGGCAATCAAAGCAGGAAATTAATATTGCAGTGACATACAAGTGGTATTGGGCCTCTGCTCTAGAAAGCAGAGACCCATTGCCCTCTGAATTGCCGCGTTCCCACAGCAAAAGCCGCGAATCCGCGGCAAGGACGAGTTGACTACTAACAGGTTTTTGCAGGGCTGCTTGCTTTGCAAATTCTAATTTGCTGCAATTATTTATTTCTTATATGCCATCACAAAAACCTGCTAATAATCAACAGTAAAATATTTGTTGCAAAAGTTAAAAATTGATTAGACGTTTGCATTTTAGGCACGTGTCTTTTCAATTCATTTATATTTACTGTTGAAGAGTGCTGGAGCAAGGTACGTCTGCATTGCATGTAGAATATGAATCCTCTCTTGGTTGATTTTCATCGCTTTGAGTGAATCGTATTTACATATCTTGTACACTTGCACAAATTTATCTTAAGGGCACTAACCCATAATAAGATAAGGTAGGGATTTAATCACCCTTCCTTAGCCCAAAAATCAGATTCCAAGCACTCACTAACCCAATCCTAACTAAAATTGAGTAGACGTTGGCCCTAGGGACATCTCGGACTCAATTAGGAGATTATCCTAAGGGGGAAAAATGTTAGAATCTAACTCCTGCAAAATTAGTGTCTAGGAAAGGGATTGAGGGCCGAAAGCCCGAAGGTTGGTGGTTATTTAATTAAGGAACGTCTTTGACGGAAAACCTCCCACCAACCTTGCCCTGACCTGGCTGATTAGCTTGTGGTCAAAGTCTGCATTGGACCTCCCGTGGACAGTCTAACCAGTTAGGAGTCGTCTAGGTCATAGGTCGACCCTAACTTAGATTAGAATTTTTTTCTTTTTCTTTGTTTATTTGTTTGTTTTTCTTTCTTTTTGTTTGTATTCCATTGTGTGATATGGCCTATAATAACAATTTTTTCAATTTCAATAATAATCCATATTACACATCAAACTCTTTTTTAGATATTACCAACCCGGCATATCATGACTTTAACCAACCTAGTGTGCCGGATTGGTCTTATCCGAATCAATATAACCCATGTCCCCCATCATATGACTATAATTTCCATAATGATTTCAACTCTTCACAGAGTCAGTGGGGATTCACCTACCCCGAGCATAATTTTCAACCAACTTGTCCCCCTTATCCACCTAGTCCACAATATCCCCAAGAGTCATACTCAGTTCCACCAGTCCAAAATAGAAAACCATCAATTTTGGAAAGGAGTATGCGTGAGTCCAAACAACAATCGCAAAATCTGATGGACTCACAATTTCACTACCACTTCCAAGACAACACTTCATCTTTTCATCAAAACAATGAATCCATCAATTATGAAAAGATGCTTGAAGCCATGACTCATGCTCAAAATGCTAGAAATCGTGACATAGATATGATGGTCGAATCTCTACGTTCTCACCGTTTGACCAGTTCTGATGTCACTAACCATCCTGTTAGAGCCGAAGAGTCATGTAGTTTTGGAAATCAAGATTCCATTTCAAAACAACCATTTGAACTTGCCCAAACTCCAAATGAAATTGATAGTTTGACAAGTTATCCCTTTCCTGAAATAGAACTTGAAAATGAATATGATCATGAACTAGAACTTAGTGATTCAATTTTACTTCCTGATTCAATAATGACTCAGGTATCTACACCTGATTTCATCTTTTTCCCGAGTCAACATTGGATCCTGTGCCAATTCATCATGAAATTGAATCACCCATCTTTGATGATCATATTGAACTTGACCAATTTTATAATCTTGAAAATTCCATTGATAAATTGGCAAGTTCTCATTTTTTTGATATTGAACTCAATGAGATATGTGACCTAGATTCCCAAATCCGTGATCCAGTTCAACTTTCTGAATCATTATTGACTCCTGTTTTGTTACCAAACTTGAGTAATATTTTAGAGTCAGTTTTGATTCCACCTATCATTCTTGAACTTGAATTACCAACATTAAGTCACATTCCATTGTTGGAAAATAATTGTGGACTTGAGTTCCAACTTCTTGACTTGGACCCAATTTCTGAACCTATTTCGACTCTTGAACCTTTACTTGACTTAAGTCACCTTCCTGAGTCGGTGTTAGTTCCTGTACTTCCTGAGTCCAAGTCAATCCTTCTATCATTTCATACTCCATTCTGGGACGAGGTGGTTGACAAATTTGACTCCGAAATTTGTTATGGAATTTGGAAATTAGATGGGGTCAAATACTTAATAAAAATCCTTTATGGACACATCTTTTTAGTGGGTTATATTAGAGTAATTTCTGGCGGGTTCCTCCGAGCCCCAAGAAAAGTTGATTGGGCCGCATTTCGTGGACCAATCAGACCACCACCGGAACCACCACCTTAAGGTAACATTTTCCTTCCCTTTCTTCTTTTTCATGCATCTATGCATTAATATTCATACATTGAGGACAATGCGTGAGATAGGTGTGGGGGAGGGTTCTAACATAACTTAGGTTTTTCTTTTTATAAAAAAATAAAAAAATAAAAAATTAACATTTTCTTTACTTTTAAAAACTTTTTGAAAAATAGAAACAATATTTTGACTTATTTTTTGTAAGAAATTAAGTTAATTTTAAGGAATAGGAAAATCCAAATTAGGATTTCTTATACTTGGTCAAAATAAGATTATTTGTTTGATTTTTAGGGTTAGGAAGATAATTTGTCAAAGTAATTTAGTCTTGATCTTTACCTTGATGAAATATGCACACTTCATATACTTACACACTTAGGGTTCAAAAACAAAGATTCTTATGCCTTATAAAAAAAAAGAAAAAGAAAAAATATAAACAAATCTAATTATTGATTAGCTAGGTGCTTTGGCCTAAGCAAGCCTTAGTATTTATGCGAAAGATGATTAGATAAGTTTGAAAAAATATATATATATAAACATTCTCTGATTAAGCTGGGTATTTGTGCCTAATAAAGCATAAGTATTCACGCCTAAAAGGGGTTCATATAATAAAATCCTTAGTTTTGTGGCCTTGTTTGCTCGAGTCCTTAAGTCCTTGGGGTGTTTTCTCACCTGGTGCCCTAAGACCGTTTGGTTTGGGAGTCATCGATTAAAGGCTCGTTACATGGGCAGATTAGAAAGCCTATTAGAACTAAGGAATAATACCAAAAAAAAATTATATATATATATAATAATAAATGAGGCATAAGAGTTAGAGTTAAAGAATCCTTAGTCAAAATTTTCACAATCACAAAGTGCATATGACTTAGGGTAAAGTAATAGACCAGATGAGAAGTACAATTTGACTCCTTACTTCGATTGATAACAAATTTTGAATAGAGACTAAGTTTGGGAATGAAAAATTCAGTTTTCCTATAACTTATAGATTGCTTAAATCTTACAATTATATTTCAAATATTTTTCTCTTTCAAATGCTTTTCAAAAATACTAACTCTTTGTTTCTCTTTCTTTATGGATTTTGTGGGTGTAATCCACTGAAAACCCTCACGAGACAAAACTTGTCCTCTAGGGGAAACCTAGAGGTTTAACGGCTTGTTGCACATGCTCAGTGCAATCGCGTGACCTGCGAAAGTGGTCTAATAATCCTTAGTATAGTTTAGTTATTTTGCTCGAGGACGAGCAAAAGATAGGTATGGGGGTGTGATTGGTCACTAATGTTGCACATTTATTATCATATTTTCATACTTATTATAGAATAAAATCTGCTTTGTCCTAATTAAATGTTTAATTTATTTGCAGGCCCATACCTTAAGGTGATGAAGAGAAACAAGCCCAAAAGCCACACCAAATTCTGATTAATTCAGAATAAATTTGAAATGAAGAAATCAGGGCAAAATCTTGGCATATAAGGAAGGTTTAGAAGAATCCTCCCTGAATCAAGATGAAGAAATCAGGGCAAAATCTTGGCATATAAGGAAGGTTGAGAAGAATCCTCCCTGTGGGCAAAATCTTGGTATATAAGGAAGGTTGAGAAGAATCCTCCCTGAATCAAGCACAATCAAAGGCTGTTTTGTCAACTTTTGAAGAAAAAACAAGAAAATCAGAAGAAGATACGGGAAATACATCAGACCAGGAGATTCCCCCAATCTTCCTGAGATCTTCTCCTTTAGGTTTTTTGCCTATAAATACTGGTTTTAGCAGAGCAAGGGGGAAGGCAGAGATTAGGATTTAGCCCAGTTTTTCATTTCTTAGTTTAGGTGTTTGCTTTTCTTTTTCATATAATTTAGTTTTCATTTATGTAATTCTGAGGAGATCAACTTTCATCGAAGAACAAGACTGAAGCTTGAGCTAAAAGTGACAATTGGTGTAAGGTTTTATTTCTTTTCTTCGATTGTTATGAAATCAAATCAATGCTATTTCCTTGTATGTTCTTTTTTTAGTTCTCTTCTTATTTTCTATTTTACCTTTCTTTTTGGTACAACTGTCTTCCAAGTGAGTCTAAAAGCATCGAAAGAGCCTTGCCTTTGCGAGTGCCACCGATAGCTCATGACGATGGAATTGTGAGTCTCTCTGTATCATTTCATGCTTGCGTATCTTGATGATGTAATGTGGAAGAGACCAACACTCGACTCTTATGGGCTATGCGCTAACTGCCTCCAATTCAAGGTAACATTGAAGCTAAAAACTCAAGGTAAGCTTTTGGTGAAAAGAAGGTAAATATTTGTTTTCTTTTCTTTTTCATTTCTGTAAATTAAATCACTACATCTTCCAACTCTATCATCTCCACTTCATTGTACTTAGTCGCTTTTCATCGTTTTCTGATTTTCCACCTTCTTCATCTTCCATTTTCTTTTAACTTTAAGATAACTTTCTTTTTCATTTTCATAACTAAAAACAAAAAGAACCTTCGTTTTATTTTCTTAAAAGATTTCAATAAAGAACTGTAACGCTTCCATCGCAAACCCTCCTTGTGGATCACGACCCGCATAGCCACTTGCTATCGCGGTAGAATTGAGCACTTGTACATCTTTATTTTTAAGTTCTGTAATTCCGTATTTTGTGTGCAGGTAAAGCTTCAATCAAAACCTAGCCCAAAAACTCTCTTAAAATCTTGTAGAAAACAGTCCAAGGGATCCCCAATATATAGGCTAACAAAAACTAGCCGTTGGGGTCCAAATCAGCAATCTGGACTGCCGGAGGTCGACCGCCCGGTCGACCGCCCAATGGTTAGATTTCTGACCGTTGAGCCAGCGGTCGACCGGCCGGTCGACCGTTGCCTGGCAAACGACCCAGCGGTCGACCGCTCGATCGACCGGGCCATTTCCAGAGAGCAGAGGCTCTCTAGCGGTCGACCGTTCGGTCGATCGGCCCAAGCTGTGCACGCTTGTGCACATCGGTCAACCAGAGCGGTCGACCGACTTCTGTCCCGGTTGACCGTCCGATCGACCGGCAGAAGGCCAGTCCAGCACGTTATAGGGATTTAAAACATGTCAGTTTACCTTCAATAAAATCCCAAAAGTTCTCTAAAAATGTACAAAAATAAGCTCAGTAATATACTTTGATATACAAACATGTTTGAGTAAAAATCAAAACATGTTACAAACATTTTGAACTATTTTTGTGTTATGGAAATTTTGGCTTTAAACAAAATCCGTATTTTTTCAAATCAATTTTTTCAAAACTTCTCCAATACAAAAACAAGATATTTTAAACACTTGTGAAGCTTAGTGTGTATAAATATGATCCACTACACAAATATGATGAAATATCTATGTTTTTGACAATAAGCACTAAAATGATTTTGGTAAAACACATGTATATTTTGAATTCCAAAAATTAAACCGGTATTTTTCTAGAACTAAAAATCTTTTATGAAAACACATATAAATCTTGTGTGTGTACAAGTACTTGAGCAATCCACCAACTAATCTATCCTTTACATTTTATCTAAAAATAAAATCTTAACACTTACAAACAGACACAAGTCTTCTCTTGAAATCTTCTTCTCCTTCTTGACTTGGTCCAAAACCTTGATCCAATGAGTTAGACTCTTCTTGAGTACTTGATGTGGTCTTGATGCACAAGCTCTTGAATTAACACGTGCTAGCTCCAAAACTTGACTTTAAATCCTTTGTTAAAGCTAAACACCTACTAAGATCTTGATCACTTATCTTAGACTAATTAAACACAAGATCATTATTACAATAACTACATGAGTTAATCATCATCAAAACTAGAGTGATGGGCCTTCGGGCGAACAATCTCCCCCCTTTTGATGATGACAAAACTCATGGAGTTATATATGCATGGATTAAAGTTAAGCTTCATAGAAGCTCCCCCTTAACTCATGCATAACAATAAACAATAAGATATTCAATGAAGTACATGAAACTAAACATATATATATATATATATATATATATATATATATATATATATATATATATATATATATATATATATATATATCAACAAGGTGAGAGAAACATGCATAAATTAAAAGTTCTTTTCCCAAAAACCTTCTCCCCCTTTTTGTTTAAACTTTCAAAATTATTCTCTCCATTTTGTGAAAACATAAGATGCATAAACTCAATATATGCAAAAAGTCAAATATGCATATATAAACTCAAAATCTTTCTCCCCCTTTTTGTCAATCATCAATAAAGGGGTGAAAAATAAATCAACAATAAGGATATATATGCGATATACATTCATGAAGAGAAAGACGCTAAGTTAGCTCCCCTGCATACATGCATTATATGAAGAAGGGATGACAAACCCTAACTCACATAAAGCATAATATATAATGCATAAGTGGAGATGTGAAGCTCCATCTATACACGTGTATCACATAAAGAAGAGATGTCAAGCTCCTCAATATAAGATACACTCAACATGAATCTATATATAGAAGAGATGTTAAGCTCTCCTTGCATATAGGTAATACATATCAAACATTTTTAACACAAATTTATTCAAAGTAATAAAACAAATTTTGATATACCATTTTTAATTAAACAAAATTTTAAGATATCACAAGATTTTTGATATCATTTGAAATAGAAAATTTTTGATACCAAATGAAATTGAAACATGTGAAAATTTTGATACCAATGAAAGAAAATATTTTATATTTTGATACCAAATGAAATATATGGTAAATTTTTATTCCAAAATAAAAGGTAAAACATTTTTTATACCAATTTTGATACCAATTGAAATGAAAGGTAAAACATTTTTGATACCAATTTAAATTCGAAACCCAATTGAAATTGAAACATATTGATACCAATTAAAGTATATTGTAAATTTTGATATCAATAAAAATATCAATTGAAAATAATACATAAGCTTATTTAAATACCAAATGAGATATCAATTTGAAATTAAGATTTAAGTCAAGCTTAGCATAAACAAACTTTGTGCTTTAAACATGTAAATATATTATAAAGCAAGCACAGTCAAAACATGTATATGTATGAAAAGAAAATACCTATAGAAATTGATATTATATGAAATTTGAAGCATACATATATAGAAAACAAACTTTGAATATATACAAAAAAAATCAATTGTGATACCAATTGAAACTATGATGAGAATCAAGTGTATAACTCATAAAAATTCACCCTTTTCATACACAAGATAAAAGGATTTTCAATAAGGCTTACAAGGCATGGTCGCCCATCCATCCGCCCTTTAAGGGTTGGAAGGGGTTTTCAAGACAAGAGTTTGAAAAATATTTTATAAAATTAGAAAACTCTACCAAATGAAGAATAAATAACTAGTTAAAATCATTTTTAAAAAACTAGTTAAAGATCCTTCAAACATGAAAGCAAATCATATCATGAAGCATACCAATACACAAGAGTTGACACTCAAAATCTATAAGGCTCATAAAAGTGCTCATGAAATAAAGTCATGAATAAACAAAGACATAGTGTGAGTGTACAAGCATCATGTGAATAGTATATTCATAAAAATAGTCAATAAGGCTTAAAATATCAATCATGTGAAAATCTTGGAGATTCAATTTTCTTTCAAAATAAGACTTCAAGACATATGTATAATTTATCCAAAGCTAACAATATGCATACATATACCAAATATAAAAAGAGTCCATAATAGTATTTGCATGAAGGGAAGTGACTCAAGGGTATACATGTATATTTATTAGTTTTAAACAAAAAAAATTACATATACATGAAGCAAAACAAGCATATGAATAGGCAAAACATGTATAAATCAGGGAATCATCAAAACTAGGTTATCATGTACATGTAGTGAGTACAAATGAGCAATGAAGTACAAACATATAAGAATCAATTGTTGCTCACTACTTGTACTAATATAGACACAAGTTTTAATAAAAACTACATCTAAACAAGCATTCACCTCATGAAATACAAAACATGATTATTTTATCATAAAACTAAAACATGGTAAAAATCATCACTTATAAAAGCATGTAAACTAAATGGAGTTTAGAGATAGTTACTAAAACACATGAACTACACTCCAAGTCTCCAAAACATGGTGGTCTTTTCACCAAATTTTCATGATAGTGATGCATCAATTTGTAGTGTCCATCAAGCCCATGCATCCACCACCAAGGCACCAACCCTCTCACGTCATGTGAAAGCCCACACCTACATCAAACACAAAAGGTGAGGATTTTGGTACCCATTTTATTTTGGGTCCACGAGGGTTAGCCTTGTTTGGAACCCAAACATTTTTATTAGCAAAATTAATAGAATTTACTCTATCATCACAAAATTTTGCTAATGGCCTTTGCGGCCGCAATGTGTACATTTGTAACTCTAGGATGCACATGTGAATGAATTTGATCATGATTGCAAAATGTGCATATGTGTGCCGTGGGTGATGTGCATGTACATGTGGAGCTTGTTTATTTGAAAACAAGATTTTCAATCTATTATGGTTAAATGCACAATTGCTCAAAATTGAGCTCAAACAATCTATTTTATTTTTTAAAAATTTAATCTCATTTTGATCAATAGTGGCACGAAAAGCATGGTAAGAATGAGAATCAGCACTCCTATTCTTTTTAGAAACATTTTCCTTTTCCTTTGAAATAATTTTTCTTTTTAAAGAGTTATTTTCTTCCAAAGCAATCTCTTTTTATTTTTCTACCAAACTAATTTTATTTTTCAAAGAATTATTTCCTTCACAAAGATCATTTAATTTTGAAGATAAGGAATAATCTCCTTTTTCAAGAAATCATTTTCTTTTGAAACACATGCAAATTTATTTTGAAATGAATCTTTTTCTACCAAATAGAATCATATTTATTTTTCAATTTCTTATTATCCTTTTTAAGCATGTCATATTTTTCAAGAAGTTATTGACAAAAAGATGCAAGCTCATCATATGACATATCAACATTCTCATCTAGCTCGGATTCGGAGCCTACTTCAAGGGGGTTATCCTCTTGGACCATGTAGCATATACTGGAAGCATCACTTTCATCATCCGAGTCGCTCCCCGCATAATATTGCTTTTGTTCGCCAAGGGAGACTATAGTATTCCAAACTACAAAAGCCGAATCAAAATTAGCAACCCTAGATAAATATTCATCATTTACGGTACTCTTTAAAGCATGGATGGGTTTTGCATTAGCCTCTAGATGTTTGCCATTGAAACAATATGCATCTTTAATGGTGGCAAAATAAACATGAATCCCTAAGGCTATGAGGTACAATGACATCTTAACCTTCCAAGTTTGGATGTTAAGAATATCAAAAGTGGGAGGTAACATGAAATCCATGTGTGTGTAAACAAATATTGTGATTAGTTATAAATGAGGATCTTTAACTCAAGGTTGTTAGATCCAAATCAAGAGCACGAGGCTCTGATACAAATTGTAATCACCTAGAGGGGGTGAATAGGTGACTAGCTAATCTAATGGTGAATTAATGCGGAATTAAAACTATTTATGCAAACTAAAAATTCTTAAGTACAACATACCAAGTATAACACAAAAGTGTAGCCGGATTCCCTGTGAAAGGCTCTGGACTATCTCCTCAAGATTCTTCTAGATAGAAGTTGAGGTGCCGCTATGGCTCTCTTGGTTGAATATAAGTGTGAGCAAACAAACCCAAGCAAATATCCGTTTGAGCACAAGCATATATTAAGCATATAAAGATAAAGGCAATGTAAGCATGCAAGATATAAATACAAGTGAGAGCTAGAGAGAGCAATCGCAAACACGGGAGATTTGTTTTGAGGTTCGAGCACCCTTGCTCTACGTCCCCGCCTTCAACACTATGAAGGATTTTCACTAAAAATGATCCCACCAGATCACTCAGTGCCGCAACACCTACAAGCGAGTTCACACTAGAACTCCTTTGGACATTCTAGTCCCTCTCTTGTTCCCACAAGAACAAACACACGCAAGCACGCAAGCTTGCTGAGGCCGCACCTCTATATCGAGCTCTCACTAGAACTCGAAATAACGCGAACCCGCAAGTCCGTCTCCTCAAAGTGCAATGTAGAACACTTGGTGATCTAAACACATTGATCACCTAAAACAACTCTCATAACAACTCTCCTATAGGATAGATTTAGCAACAGAAAGCTCAAGTATGTGTGAGAAAATAAGGATTGAATTGGTGGTGAAAAACTCAAGAAATCACTTTTGAAAACTCTTGATAAACTCTCCTTTTGATTTGAAAATATTGGCTCTAAAACATGTGGATAAAACCACTGATATATGTAGGAAAAACTAGCCCAAAAACTCTCTTAAAATCTTATAGAAAACAGTCCAAGGGATCCCCAATATATAGGCTAACAAAACTAGCCATTGGGGTCCAAATCAGCAATCTGGACTGCTGGCGATCGACCGCCCGGTCGACTGGCCAACGGTCAGATTTCTGACCGTTGAGCCAGCGGTCGACCGGCCGGTCGATCGTTGCCTGGCAAATGACCCAGCGGTCGACCGCCCGGTCGACTCGACCGAGCCATTTCCAGAGAGCAGAGGCTCTCTGACGGTCGACCGCGTGGTCAACCGGCCCAAGCTGTGCACACTTGTTCACATCGATCGATCAGAGCGATCGACCGACTTCTGTCCCGGTCGACCGTCTGGTCGACCGGCAGAAGGCCAGTCCAACATATTATAGGGATTTAAAACATGTCTTTTACCTTCAATAAAATCCTATAAATTCTCTAAAAATGTACAAAAATAAGTTCAGTAATATACTTTGATTTACAAACATGTTTGAGTAAAAATCAAAACATGTTACAAACATTTTGAACTATTTTTGTGTTATGAAATTTTTGGTTTTAAACAAAATCCGTATTTTTTTTAAATCAATTTTTCCAAAACTTCTCCAAATTCAAAAACAAGATATTTTAAACACTTGTGAAGGTTAGTGTGTATGGACATGATTCACTATACATATATGATGAAATATCTATGTTTTTTACAATAAGCACTAAAATGGTTTGGGTAAAACACATGTATATTTTGAATTCCAAAAATCAAACCGGTATTTTTCTACAACTAAAATTCTTTTATGAAAACACATATAAATCTTGTGTATGTATAAGTACTTAAGCAATCCACCAACTAATCTATCCTTTACATTTTATCTAAAAATAAAATCTTGACACTTACAAACAGACACGTCTTCTCTTGAAAATCTTCTCTTGAGAATCTACTTCTCCTTCTTGACTTGGTCCAAAACCTTGATCCAATAAGCTAGACTCTTCTTGAGTACTTGATGTGATCTTGATGCACAAGCTCTTGAATCAACACGTGCTAGCTCCAAAACTTGACTTTAAATCCTTTGTTGAAACTAAACACCTACTAAGATCTTGATCATATATATGAGACTAATTAAACACAAGATTATTAGTACAATAACTACATGAGTTAATCATCATCAAAACTAGAGTGATGGGCCTTTGGGACAAATACGACTACCTCTCAATAGCGAATTATGAGCTTGGTGTCTCTTAGTTAGTCATGTCCATATTACCTTTGAAGCGACGGGTGCCCAGATCTAATTCATCCTTGCAGTCCCTAGTTAGCTAGCTACTAAGTTAATGCAACTACCTCTGGCAGCAGATTCAGAGTTTAGTGTGTCTTAATCTATCATGTCCAGTTTATCACCTCTGAATAGATGGGTCCCTAATACTAGTTTCACCTCCATTTTGTCATCATGTCCAAATCATCACCTCTGAATGACAAAATTTCGAGCTTGGTGGCTTTTCAATCGGTCATGTTAAGTTCATCACCTCTGAACTGATGATAGCCAAGTCTCCCCTTTTTGTTTACTATTATGTCTAGTTCGTCACATCTGAACAGTAAACACTCCGAACTTGATAATTTCTAATCGGTTATGTCCAGTTCATCACCTCTGAACCGACGAAAATCCAATCTCACCCTTCTTTATTGTTATGTCCAGTTCATCACCTCTGAAGGACAAGGCTTCGTGTCTAGTGATTCCTAATCAGTTATGTCCAGTTCATCACCTCTGAACTAATGAATATCCAAATCTAACTTTCCAGTCTGGTAGGGACTCTTATCTCTGTTATATCCAGTTATCACCTCTAGACAGCAAACCCTCTTTTCTAGCGATTCCGAACCTGTTATGTCCACTGATGTGCAGATTCGAATGGCAAGTGTACCAATCATTTTTAAGTAATATAGTAGTGAGTAGAGTATCATTCCACGAGGATGTTGTTCAAGTACCAACTTAATCTTTCCTAATTCTATTTGAATAATCAATTTAGTTAGAAGATGTTGTAACTAACTTATTATAAAAAAGGATTATTTTATTTATGAAAAGAACTAGGGTAATGATTTTGGTAATTATAATCAGATAAAATATTATGCTTGTGCTCATTCATCCTATTCATGCTAACAATCAGAATTCCTTATTCTAATCAGTACTTTCCCTCAAATAATACCAATTTTATCTTCTAAATCTAGAATTCACATTCTCTCGATCTAGTAGATTGCTAATCAGAAGATGCATTAAGTATGATGGATATTTCTATTTCACTGCATAACTCTTACGTCTCAACATTTTTAGTTATGGTCGTTAATCCTTGAAGATTTTGCTAAATTATCTCCTCTCAGACTCTAACCTATCCTTCTGATTAATTGTGTGCACGAATTATAACATAAAGTACAAGATTTAATAACTTAGCATATAAAAGATTTAAACTTTATAAAACACATAGGAGAATTTGCACAAAATATATTCTTATATCATCTTTACAATCCCTACATCATGCCCCTAGTTATGAAAAATTAGTTCATAACTAAGAAAATAGAACACATTATAATATTGAAAGAGATCATGTAATAGAATAAATTAAAAGGAAAGTAAAAGAAAGGTAAAAGAGCACTAGTAAAGATGAAGCCTTGATGAAATTTATGTTGAAAGTACTCTGAGATTTAATGGCTAACAGTAGAATTTTATTGATTTTTGCTCAAAATAAAAGAGAGAATAAAACTTGTATATTTTACAAGAGACTTGGCAGCATTTATATAGAACAAAGAATAGTAGAACCTTAGTTGAATACAAAAACCTAAATTTCTTAATTTACATGAATTTCTGGGAAAATTTTATCCATAAGCACCGCCAGAGTTCGACCAGCTGGCCGAAAATTCAGTTGGCTGGCTGAACTTCTTGCTGTATTGGCGCTCCTCTTTTTGACTTTTATTGACCTCTGATTTGGCATTCCCGTTGATAGGTCCACGGCTACTTGGCCAAAATCTACGGCTAGGTGGCTGAATTCTTAGTCCATTTCAGTCTCAGATTTTTGTGAAATTTCTGAGTTTACGTGAAAGCTTTGTTGAGATGTTCTAACTCTGCTTCAGATCTCTAGTTCTGCATCTGTTTTACTCATTTGATATCGCTAATTTATCAATTTTTGCTCTTTTCTTCTAATTTGCTTTTGATCTAAAATCTGCAAAACAACACTAGCAAAATACCCATGCAGCATTAAATATGGCAAATAATAGGCATAAAAAGTGATGTAACATATGTATATAAATTATACACATCACACCCTCATACCTACTTTTTGCTAGTCCTCGAGCAAAATCCTAATCTAAAAAGAAAAATCCTAAAAATCCTAAAAATAAAATCCTAATCCACTTTCGTAGGACTCACGATTGCACTTAGCATGTGCAACAAAGTGTTAAACCCCTAGGTTACCCTAATGGATGAGTGTTATCTCGTGAGAGTTTTCAATGAATTACACCCTCAGTGAAAGAATTTAAAAGATAAGAAGAGATTAAGATAAAAAAGTATAACCAAAAACAAGGATAACCAAAAATAAAGAAAATAGAAAAAAGATTAAAATAAAGAAAGACAAAATATTTTTTGGAGTGGTAAGCATCACTAATTTAGAAGTTCTCTAGTTACCATAAACTCTCATTATCAAGTTCTATCTCTTATCTAGAATGCTATCATCTATTTTGTAAAGATTTTCAAATCTTAGCCTATATCATCATCCTTCCTAAGTTTTCTGATCCTATGCATCTTCATGACTGTGTATAGTTCTTAACTTGGGATTTTGATTCAAACTTACATACTTAAATTTTTTATTTTTAATAGAAGTTTCGAAGTATTACCACTTTGGTGCCCTTTAAGCACTTCTTATACACACACACACACACACACACACACACACACACACACGTGTGTGTGTGTTTGTGTGTGTAAAACTAATCTAATTCTCTTTCGTGTAAATATCAAGGCTTCTTGAGGCCAAGATACCTAACTAAGTGATCATTAGACTTGTTAATACATATAATTTTTTTCAAGTTATCTAACTATCTTTCGTGTAAATACCAAGGCTTCTTGAGGCCAAAGCATCTAGCTAATCAATAGTTAAGGTTCTTATTATTATTATTATTATTATTATTATTATTATTATTATTATTATTATTATATATTTAAGTATTACGTAATCCTCATTATCCCAAGTTTAAACTATTGTGTAAGTGTAGATAAGATGCATATTCACATGGGCAAATTTTAGATGGCAATAATATTTTAAAATTTTTAATCTCTACTCAAAGACTTTTAAAATTCCATCAAATTGATATTCCTTATCCAATTCAAGTTTTATGGTTATTAAATCCCTTACAACTAGGTCAACTTACCATAAAAATGTTTTTTTGCAATAAAGAAAGAAATAAAAAGAAAAATCCTATTATACATCTCCCTTTAAGCACGCCTCCCTCTCTTTCCCATGCTACTACTACCTCCTTCAGAACGTGTCCTCCTAAAATTGGTCTCTTCAATTTTCTTCTTCTTCTGCCCCTTTATCTACTTGTATGTTCTTTTAATCCCCTTCCAAATTAAATGCATAAATGCACAATTATCTTCGGGTGGTTGCTGATTAAAGAATTCATCATTCTCCTCTTTCGATTCATTAGATTATGATGATGCAATGGGGACATGTTCTTGTAGCACGAAAGGTACCCAATCAATTTGCACTGAAGCATTTTAAGATGAAGAAATAGTTTCAGCTTGAATATTAATTTTATCTTTTATAGTATGACTAAATTATTTTTCAAGCATCCATTCCTTGCAAATTTGTGTTACAAGAATGGGTAGTGGCATAAAAGATTTTCGTTTATCTTTAGTGCTAGTAATGGTGTCCAATAGTGTGTAGCACATGCAAAAATCTTTTTCCTTACTTATCAAAATGTAGACAATATGTAAAACTTGGTTGTAAAAGGATGAAACATGTGATACAACCAAGACATTATAATTTAACCATCTACATAATGCATACACATTACTATATACTGTTTTAGCGCTAATGCCACCCCCCTTGAAGTACCTTGTAACGTTCTCCCATTAAATGAATGCAGTTTCCTTGGTTCCCCAGTTCTTGAGTCCCTCTTTCCAGAATAGGAATACAAATAGTCTGTAAATGCAAGATTTTCATCTCCCCTCTCCAATTTACTTCAATTATTCCTTGATTTCTATCAATGTTATTTTCTGAAAATCCATCATAAAACTCTTGTGCTAGGGCAGGAATATAAAATTCATAAGTATTCAAATGCAACAGATAATCCCAATTCCTAGCCCTTATCTGATCCAAAAAAAACATCCCAAATGCTTCGAATACAAGGAAGAAGTTGTGCTCAGCAAAAATCTTAGATATGATGAACTTAGAAAATTGAGAACTGTAAAAGAGGGAAAACATAGCATTTATCGTCCTAGAAGAATTCAGGGAAAGTTTCTACCAAAGTTCGACTACCTGGCCAAGAGTTCGGCTGCCTAGCCGAATTCCTGTCTCGAACTTCGCGGATCTGGTGGCTGAGATCTCTAGAACTCCTTCTCCTGGCTGAAAATGCTCTGGTCTGAGAGGTTGGACTCGCATTTGTGAGAAACAAAAGAAGGTTGAAGTTATTTTATATAGAAGATGTATATACCATTTTCCCAAAACTACCCTTAATTTAAATTTCAAATTCAAAATTTGAATCCTAGAAGATCTTGAAAACTGAATGCTCTTGGGAAGAGATAAGGGAGTTTTGAAATTCAAATTTTGAAAAAAAATTTGAAATTTTTAAGAGGATGAAATAAAAAGATAAAAACAAGGAAAGGGTAAAGTAAAAAAAAATTAAGGAAAGATTTCAAAAAAATTCAAAAAGAAGATTTGTCCCTCTCCCATACTTAAATTGTGCTATGTCCAACATGCACAAAATCCAGATTGAGAATCACCCTAAAATTTTCAAATTTGGGCACGAAATCCATTTTTAAATCAAGATCTTTATTTATCACAAAACAATTCAATTTTGAAAACCACATATCTCAGGAACAGATCCAGAAAAATAGATAATTTGAAAAGTGTACACCTGGAAGATTCTTGGTCAAACGCCTACCAGAGTTCGGCTGGCTGGTCGAACATTCAGCTGCCAGGCCGAACTTCTGGTTCTTTGATGCTCTGTCTCTGGTACTCATGTTTGTGGTGATTTTGTGGTTCATCTCGGGTATTTAATTAGTCTACATAGAGGGGTACCTGACATACAGAAAACATAAGTTAGTACTAAAGAAAATTAAAAATAGAAATATAATAAAAGTAAGTTAGGAAACTTGGGTTGCCTCTCAAGAAGCGCTTTAAGTTATAGTCATTAGCTAGACTTTCTGCTGCATGTTTAAGGTGCCTCATCAAGGCGGAAGGAAACATTGTGTTTGGTGAAGTAGCCTTCCATGTATGTTTCGAGTCGTTGGCCATTTACTTTGAACGTCCCTTTGTCAGGCTATGAATTTTAATTGCCCTATGTGATAGTACTTCAGTTACCTCAAAAGGACCCGATCGTCTTGAACATAACTTGCCTGGAAATAGATGGAGGCGAGAATTTAAAAGTGTACTTTCTGTCCTTTTTTGAAATCTCTTTACATAATATGCTTGTCATGCCATTGTTTGGTCCGCTTCTTGTAGATCCTTGCATTCTCATAAGCATTGTTGTGAAATCTTCTATCTCATTGAGTTGCAACATTCTTTTCTCTCCCGCCACTCACATGTCAAAATTGAGTAATTGCATTGGCCAATAAGCCTTGTGTTCCAACTCAATTGGAAGGTAACATGCCTTATCATAGACCATTCGATAGGGGGACATCCCGATTGGTGTCTTGAACGCAGTCCGATATGCCCATAAAGCATCATCGAGCTACTGACCAATCATGTCGTGACATGTTTACTATTTTCTCCAAGATGCGCTTTAGTTCTCTATTGAAAACTTACACTTGGCCACTTATTTATGGGTGGCATGGTGTGGCCACATGGTGCTTTACTCCATATTTAAGCAAAAGGATCTTAAATTGGTGACTGCAAAAGTGCTTTCCACCATTATTAATTATCGCCCTTGGTGTTCCAAACCGTGTAAAGATGTTCTTTTTTAGGAATTTTATCACTGCCTGTGCATCATTAGAATGTAAAGCAACAGCTTCTACCCATTTTGAAACATAATCAACTGCCACTAGGATATACTGACTGGAGAACAAGGATGGAAAGGGGCCCATGAAATTTATACCCCACACATTAAACAACTCAACTTTAAGGATGTTGTTGAGAGGCCTCTTGTTATGCCTGAAAATATTTCCCATCCTTTAACATACATCACATGCTTTAACATGAGCATAAGCATCCTTAAATAGCATAGGCCAATAAAATCCTGATTGTAATACCTTTGATGCTGTCTTAGTTGCACCAAAATGACCTCCTACTTCTTTAGCGTGGCAATGGTGCAGAATGCTTTCCATTTCTTTCTCGGGCACACACCTTCGCACAATTTGATCCGCGCAGTATTTGTAGAGAATTGGATCATCCTACTGATAGTATTTAACATCTGTTAGAAACTTTTTCTTGCCTTGGTATGAAAAATCAGGAGAAAAAACTGAAAGTACACCTAGAGGGGGGTGAATAGGTGTACGGCTAATCTATGACCAATAATGCGGAATTTAAAAACTAATTGCAACACACTTAGTGTAACCAAAAAGTGTAGCCGAATTCCCGGTGAAGGAGACTAACTCCTCTTGATTCCTTTGAATAAGAGTTGAGGTGCTATATGAAGCTCTCATGGTTAAACACAAGTGAGGCACACAAACAAACCAAGCATGTATATGATATGACAATATGAATCAATGCACAATGTAAGAGAGAGAGAGTTAGAGAAAGTGGATTAAACGCAAACACCGAGATATGTTTCGATGTTCGAGTACACAACTCCACGTCCCCGCCTTCACACATAAGGATTTCCACTAACTCGTCCACACAGGACTTCCCATACAGGGAACCTCCACTGAGGATTTGGGGCAAATACAATTGGGAGTACACAACTCCTCTCTCCAACAAATACAACCTCTACACTTAGAGGCAAGGCACAAAGCCAAACAAAGATCAACCTCACAAATGAGGGATAGACATAAAGCCACCACTCAAATAATCACCTATTCACTAAGAGGGATATTAACACAAATAAAGGAGGTTTTACAACTTGGTGATCATAAAGACCACAAACCAAATCTTTTCTCACTAAAATAAAGATCCTATAGATAGGATAGAATGATAAGCTCAAGTGTAAGAAATAAAGAGTTTGGAAATCAAAAACTCAAAGAAAAACTCTAGGGAAAAACTCTAGATAGAAATGTAAATGAAGATCAAATCAATTCCAAAAGACTTTTTTTTTCTTTGATTTTTCCAACCCTTTAAAACAAAATAAAGATCAAATCTTTTAGCTTAAAAACTCTTTTGAAAACTTGTATTAAAACACTAGAGAAGATGAAAATTTTTGCTCTAAAAATTATTATTGAAAAACCAACTCAATTGGGGTATTTATAATCCATTTGGAAATCTGCCCGTTGACAGTTGAAAAGGGCCAGATTGCCCTTCCGGTAGGGTCGGCCGGCCGGTCAACCGGCCAACGGTCACATTTTTGACTGTTGAGCCCTCCGGTCGACCGCCCAGTCGACCGGGCACAAGTGAACGGTCGACCGCCCGGTCGACCAGCCCCACCCGAGAGTGGGGTGACTTCAGTGCGGTCGACCGGCCAAATCACTTGGCCTTTGTGCACATCTTGTGCACATCGGTCGACCGGTCTGGTCGACCGACCACTGGTCCGGTCGACCGACCCGGTCGACCGCCAGAGCCTGGCAGGGAAAATTTAAGGATTTAAAAACTAGTCTTTTTAACTTCAATTAAATCCCATAAAATCACATAAATTCCACAAAAATCAGTTCTTGTATTATTATTGTAATATAAATATGTGTGACAAAAATTCAACACATATTTCAAACTAATTGAACCATTTTTGTGTGATAAAAAATTTTCCTTAAACCAAAAACGGTATTTTTCTAGAAACCAAACTTCTAAAGGAAAATACAGTTTTTCTATAAACTTGTATAAATACAAAAACATGATATTGAAACAACTTTAAAGCATATAGTATATGGATAGAATCCAATATACATGAAAGGTATTATATTTATGTTTTTGACATTAAATCCAAAAATAAGTTTTGTCTAAATAGAAAACTCCAAACACATGAATAGTGTATCAAAGTAAGTTTTTCTAAGTATGTGAAGCATTTATGTATATAGATTAAATCTAATATACATTAAATCATGTAAACTTGTTTTGATTCTATCTATTCATGAAAACCAAGATCGGTTAAATCGAAAACAAAACTAATAAACATGAAACTTAAAACAAGTGTGTGTGTGTTGTGAACTTAAGTATATCACCCTATCTAATCTTTACAATGGATCTAAACTAAATCTTAACTAAAAAAACCGAAGCCTTCTTGTCTCCAAGCCGACTCGATCCAAACGCGATTCAACGAGCTTGACTCTAACCAAGTGCTAGATATGAACTTTGACGCTCGAGCTCTTGAATCACCATGTGAAAGCTCCAAAACACCTTTGTTGAAGCTAATCACCTACTAATATCTTGATCAAATATCTGAAACTAAATATCACAAGATTATTAGTAAACTATAACTACATGAGTTAATCATCATCAAAACTAGAGTGAAAGGCCTCTGGGCCAACAATCTCCTCCTTTTTGATGATCACAGAACTCAAGGAGTTATATATCCATGGATTAAAGTTAAGCTTCAAAGAAGCTCCACTTTAACTCTTGCATAGCAATAAACTATAAAGATATGCAATGAATATTAAACATGAATATGCATAAACATGCATAAAACAATGAAATAAACATGCTCTTGATACCAAATTTTAAAATAAACATGTTCTTAAATAATTGCTCTTGATACCAATAAAAATTTCAATAAAAGCTCTTGATACCAACAAAACAAAACAACAAAATATGTTCTTGATATTAATATCCATACTCTTGATACCAATATCAACAAAACATAGAACAAAAGTTTTTAATATAAACTTAAATAAACATGCATATATATTAAAATACCAAATATTTTTAATATAAACTTAAATAAACATGCATATATACTAAAATACTTCTCCCCCTTTTTGTCAATCATCAATAAAGGGGTTAAAGTAAACAATAAAACAATGTTCTCCCCCTTTTTGTCCGAAACAAAAATCAACAAGGGGTGAAATCAAATCAACACATTATGATACCAATTAAAAAATATATATCAATTTAGTGCAAAGGTATACATAGAAACATCAAGATACTAAATGATGATACCAATTGAAAATAAACAAACATTTTGAAGAAATCAACAAAAATTTTGATATCATTTGAAAGATATAAACTTAAATGTAATCTTGATACCAATTGTAAAAATTAGCACCAATTGAAAATGTTTTACACTTTTGATATCAATTTGAAAAAAAACATACACTAATCTTTTTGGTTAAACACTAAACTCATTTAACAATAGAGATACCAAATAGAGAATAATATCAATTTAATATTTTTAATACCAATATTGAAAATGAAACATATACCAATTGAAAATAATTTTCATTAGGAGCGTATGATACCAAATTAAAAAATCAATATCATTTTTCAATCATTTTTCATCATAAAGTGTGGGAGTAAGATACAAAATGTAAACAAAACCAATTGAAAGGTGAAATATGAATTTTCTCCCCCTTTATGAAATACTAAATAAAATGATGCATAAGCTTGTATAAGATATCAATTGAAAAATAACCAATTGAAATATAATTGTCATTTAAGGAATCAAGCTTAGCATAATAAAATTTGTGCTCAAAGATATAGAGATATAGTAAGCACAAATAAAACATATATATATGTATGGAAAATTAAATACCAATCGAAATTGATACTATTTGAAGTTTAAACATACATATGTAAAAACATATACGAGCATACAAAAAGAATGTCAATAGTGATACCAATTGAAAAGATACAATGATACCAATTGAAACTATAATGAGAATCAAGTGTATAACTCACACTTCCTACCACCCATTCCATGCACATGTTGTAAATAGATTTTCAATAATGAGCATACAAGGCATGGTCGCCCAACCAACCGCCCTTGGATGGGTAGGGGTTTTCAAAAATAAGTTTGAAAATAATATAACACGTTTGAAAACTCTACCATATGAAGAATAACGCAACTAGTTTAATGATAAACTTGTAAACTAGTACGAAATCCTTCAAGTAAGGAATAAAACAAAAATATATTTCATGAAAAACATGTAAGTCATATGATCATCAAACACTCAAAAACTATAAGGCACAAATCATACTCATGAAAACAAAATCATGAGAAAACATTAAGTAAAGTGAGTGTATAAGAGTTATGTGAAACACATCATCCTGAAAATAGGTAATCAAGCTCAATATGAACTTCCTTAAAACATGAAAATCATCAAAAGTAGAATCCTTCAAGGTATATGTATGTTTTGTACAAATTAAAGTATACATACCAAACATGAACGAGTCCACAAAAGTATATGCATGAAGGCAAGTGGCTCAAGGATGTATATGTATAACTAATAGTTTAGGCAAAATAGACATATACATGAAGTTCAACATAAACATGAAAAACATGTCAAAAATATGGAATATAAGTCAAAATGTATGAATCATCAAACTAGGCTATAATAGTACATCTAATGGGTACAAATGAGCATTTAAGCACAAACATATAATAATCTATTTGTGGCTCACTAGTTGTACAAGTATATCTCCAAGTTTTAATGAAAACTAACATCTAAACATGTAGTCAAAACATGAAGTGCAAACGTTTAAACAAAACTCATATGATCATTATGTAAATGCACATGCATTAGATCTATGATATCCACAATAGCTAAAATAAATGTGAGAACACAAAAGTATAAGTCCATATTAACATAGGTGATCTCAAATACTAATTATATATGTCATAGGACTAATAAACATGGCATATGGCATAATGAGCATTAAAACATGACATGCTAAAAGTCAACAATATGAAAAGCATGTAAACATAAATGGGAGTTTAGAGATCATTACCAAAAACCAATAGGGCACATCTCCATGTCTCCAAACCAAGGTGGTCCTTCCACCAAACTCCCCTTGAAAGTGATGCATCCAAATAGTCATCTTTAAGCTCGGAACGCATCCACCTCAAGGCACCATCACTCTCATGTCATGTGAGAGCCCACACCTACATCAAATAAAATTGGAGTGATCTTTGGTACCCATACTCTTTTGGGTCCATGGGGGTTAGCTCCTTTCCTAACCCAAACAAACTTATTTGCTAAATTTACATCATGTATTTTATCATAACAAAACTTAGCAAGGTGGCCCTTACGTCCACAATGTGTACAAGTGTACACATGAGCATACAAAGTGTTATGGGTGTGAACGTGAGGAGTATGTGTATGTCGTGGTTTATGTGCATGCATAGATGGAATTTGTTTCTTGCGAAACATGGATTCCAAACGTGTATGGTTCAAAGCACAATGGCTCAAAGTGGAGCCCAACATTCAACACTTTTCTTCAAAACATTTATATCATTTTTAATACTAGAAGATAAAGTGGAGCATGCAATAGGTGAGCTAGATAATGAAGCTACACTAGCATAGCAAACATGAGAATCAATATCATTTTGCAAAGTAGTATTTTTCTATGAAAGCAAATCCAAATCCTTTGAAATAGAAGTAATTTTGTTTTTCAATGAATCATTTTCTTTTACAACAAAATCAAGTTTTGAAGTTAAGATCTCATTTTTCTTCAAAACATTTTCACAATCACTTTTACTTTTCAAAATTTTATTTTCATTAAGGGCAAGTTCAAGTTGGGATTTAAGTGAGTCACGTTAACTTGAAATCTCATCCCTCTCTTGCAAAGTCAAATCAAGTTTTGAAAATAACTTTTTATTTTCTTTAGTTAAGTTAAAAGTTTTCTTTTACAAAATTTTATATTTTTCAAAGAGGTTCTCACAAACAATAGATAGCTCTTCATTCAAAACATCAGGATCAACATAATCATCACAAGAAGAACTAGCACTATCTAGTTGAGTATCCGAATGTACCTCAAGGGAGTCATTCCCTTGGACCATGAAGCAGTGATGTTCGGATTCTTCTCCGCTAGATTTTCCCCTTTTATTGATTTGTGTTTGTAGCTCGGGAGATGTCAAAATGTTCCACACTGTAAAGGCGGAATAACAATGAGAAACCATATTTAAATATTCTTTACTAAGTGATGCTCTAAGTGCCTTTAGGGCTTGTGCATTGGCCTCTATATGCATGCTATTACTAAGGTAGGATTCCTTGGTAATGGCAAGGTAAACTTTATATCCTATGGCTTTTAAATGGCAACTCATCATAACCTTCCATATATCAATTTTAGAGATATCAAACATGGGGGAACATCCATGAGTGCAAACAATATGTGTGCAAATGCAAATGATAGATTAGCAACCAAGATGACACTCCTAGGTATAATATCAGGAGCGTAGGCTCTGATACCAATTTAAAGTACACCTAGAAGGGGGGTGAATAGGTGTACGGCTAATCTATGACCAATAATGTGGAATTTAAAAACTAATTGCAACACACTTAGTGTAACCAAAGAGTGTAGCCGAATTCCCGGTGAAGGGCTCTGGACTAACTCCTCTTGATTCCTCTGAATAAGAGTTGAGGTACTATATGAAGCTCTCTTGGTTAAACAGAAGTGAGGCACACAAACAAACCAAGCATATATATGATATGACAATATAAATCAATGCACAATGTAAGAGAGATAGTTAGAGAAAGTGAATTAAACGCAAACACCGAGATATGTTTCGAGGTTCGAGCACACAGCTCTACGTCCCCGCCTTCACACAGAAGGATTTCCACTAACTCGTCCACACAGGACTTCCCACACAGGGAACCTCCACTGAGGATTTGGGGCAAATACAATTGGGAGTACACAACTCCTCTCTCCAACAAATACAACCTCTACACTTAGAGGCAAGGCACAAAGCTAAACAAAGATCAACCTCACAAATGAGGGATAGGCACAAAACCACCACTCCAATAATCGCCTCTTCACTAAGAAGGATATCAACACAAATAAAGGAGGGATCATAAAGACCACAAACTAAATCTTTTCTCACTAAAACAAAGATCCTATAGATAGGATAGAATGATAAGCTCAAGTGTGAGAAATAAAGAGTTTGAAAATCAAAAATTCAAAGAAAAACTCTAGGGAAAAACTCTAGATAGAAATGTAAATGAAGATCAAATCAATTCCCAATGACTTTTCTTTTCTTTGATTTTTTCAACCCTTTAAAACAAAATAAAGATCAAATCTTTTAGCTTAAAAACTCTTTTGAAAACTTGTATTAAAATACTAGAGAAGATGAAAATTTTTGCTCTAAAAATTATTGTTGAAAAACCAACTCAAATGGGATATTTATAACCCATTTGAAAATCTGCCCGTTGGCAGCTGAAAAGGACCAGATTGCCCTTCCGGTCGACCGACCGGTCGACCGGCATACGGTCACATTTTTGATCGTTGAGCCCTCCGATCAACCGCCCGGTTGACTGGGCCAAAGTGAACGGTCGACCGCCCGGTCGACCGGCCCCACCCAAGAGTGGGGTGACTTCAGTGCGGTCGACTGGCCAAATCACTTGGCCTTTGTGCACGTCTTGTGCACATGGTCGACCGGTCCGGTCGACCGACCACTGGTCCGGTCGACCGTCCCGATCGACCGCCAGAGCCTGGCAGGGAAAATTTCAGCATTTAAAAACTAGTCTTTTTAACTTCAATTAAATCTCATAAAATCACATAAATTTCACAAAAATCAGTTCTTGTATTATCTTTGAAACACAAATATGTGTGACAAAAATTCAACACATATTTCAAACTAATTGAACCATTTTTGTGTGATAGAAAATTTGCCCTAAACCAAAAACGGTATTTTTCTAGAAACCAAACTTCTAAAGGAAAATACAGTTTTTCTATAAACTTGTATAAATACAAAACATGATATTGAAACAACTTTGAAGCATATAGTATATGGATAGAATCCAATATACATGAAAGGTATTATATTTATGTTTTTGACATTAAATCCAAAAATAAGTTTTGTCTAAATATAAAACTCCAAACACATGAATAGTGTATCAAAATAAGTTTTTCTAAGTATGTGAAGCATTTATGTATATAGATCAAATCTAATATACATTAAACCATGTAAACTTATTTTGATTCTATCTATTCATGAAAACCAAGATCGATTAAATCGAAAACCAAAACCAATAAACATGAAACTTAAAACAAGTGTGTGTGTTGTGAACTTGAGTATATCACGCTATCTAATCTTTACAATGGATCTAAACTAAATCTTAACTAAACTAACTGAAGCCTTCTTATCTCCAAGCCGACTCGATCCAAACGCGATCCAACGAGCTTGATTCCAACCGAGTGCTAGATATGAACTTTGACGCTCGAGCTCTTGAATCACCATGTGAAAGCTCCAAAACACCTTTGTTGAAGCTAATCACCTACTAATATCTTGATCAAATATCCGAAACTAAATATTACAAGATTATTAGTAAAGTATAACTATATGAGTTAATCATCATCAAAACTAGAGTGGAAGGCCTCTGGGCCAACAATCTCCCCCTTTTTGATGATGACAAAACTCATGGAGTTATATATGCATGAATTAAAGTTAAGCTTCAAAGAAGCTCCCCCATAACTCATGCATAACAATAAACTATAAAGATATGCAATGTATGTTAAACATGAATATGCATAAATATGCATAGAATAATGAAATAAACATGTTCTTGATACCAAATTTTAAAATAAATATGTTCTTAAATAATTGCTCTTGATACCAATAAAAATTTCAATAAAAGCTCTTGATACCAACAAAACAAAACAACAAAATATATTTTTGATATTAATATCCATACTCTTGATACCAATATCAACAAAACATAGAACAAATGTTTTTAGTATAAACTTAAATAAACATGCATATATACTAAAATACCAAATGCTTTTAATATAAACTTAAATAAACATGCATATATACTAAAATACTTCTCCCCCTTTTTGTCAATCATCAACAAAGGGGTTAAAGTAAACAATAAAATAATGTTCTCCCCCTTTTTGTCCGAAACAAAAATCAACAAGGGGTGAAATTAAATCAACACATTATGATACCAATTAAAAAAAATATATCAATTTAGTGCAAAGGTATACAAAGAAATATCATGATACCAAATGATGATACCAACTGAAAATAAACAAAACAGTTTGAAGAAATCAGCAAAAATTTTGATATCAATTGAAAGATATAAACTTAAAGGTAATCTTGATGCCAATTGTAAAAAGTAGTACCAATTGAAAATATTTTACACTTTTGATATCAATTTGAAAAAAAAACATACACTAATCTTTTTGGTTAAACACTAAACTCATTTAACAATAGAGATACCAAATAGAGAATAATATCAATTTAATATTTTTGATACCAATATTGAAAATAAAACATATACCAATTGAAAATAATTTTCACTAGGAGCGTATGATACCAAATTAAAAAATTAATATCATTTTTCAATCATTTTTCATCATAAAGTGTGGGAGTAAGATACCAAATGTAAACAAAATCAATTGAAAGGTGAAATATGAATTTCTTCCCCCTTTATGAAATACTAAAGAAAATGATGCATAAGCTTGTATAAGATACCAATTGAAAAATAACCAATTAAAATATAATGGTCATTTAAGGAATCAACCTTAGCATAACAAAATTTGTGCTCAAAGATATAGAGATATAGTAAGTACAAATAAAACATATATATATGTATGAAAAATTAAATACCAATCGAAATTGATACTATTTGAAGTTTAAGCATACATATGTAAAAACATATATGAGTATGCAAAAAGAATGTCAATAGTGATACCAGTTGAAAATATATAATGATACCAATTGAAACTATAATGAGAATCAAGTGTATAACTCATACTTCCTACCACCCATTTCATGCATATGTTTTAAATAGATTTTCAATAATGAGCGTACAAGATATAGTCGCCCAACCAACCGCCCTTGGATGGGTAGGGGTTTTCAAAAATAAGTTTGAAAACAATATAACACGTTTGAAAACTCTACCATATGAAGAATATCGCAACTAGTTTAACGATAAACTTGTAAACTAGTACGAAATCCTTCAAGTAAGGAATAAAACAAAAATATATTTCATGAAAAATATGTAAGTCACATGATCATCAAACACTCAAAAACTATAAGGCACAAATCATACTCATGAAAACAAAATCATGAGAAATATTTAGTAAAGTGAGTGTATAAGAGTTATGTGAAACACATCATCATGAAAATAGGTAATCAAGCTCAATATGAAATTCCTTAAAACATGAAAATCATTAAAACTAGAATCCTTCCAGGTATATGTATGTTTTGTACAAACTAAAGTATACATACCACACATGAACGAGTCCACAAAAGTATATGCATGAAGGCAAGTGGCTCAAGGATGTATATGTATAACTAATAGTTTAGGCAAAATAGACATATACATGAAGTTCAACATAAACATGAAAAATATGTCAAAAATATGGAATACAAGTCAAAATGTATGAATCATCAAAACTAGGCTATACTAGTACATCTATTGGGTATAAATGAGCATTTAAGCACAAACATAAAATAATCTATTTCTGGCTCACTAGTTGTACAAGTATATCTTCAAGTTTTAATGAAAATTAGCATCTAAACATGTAGTCAAAACATGAAGTGCAAACGTTTAAACAAAACTCATATGATCATTATGTAAATGCACATGTATTAGATCTATGATATGCACAATAGCTAAAATAAATGTGAGAACACAAAAGTATAAGTCCATATTAAACATGGGTGATCTCAAATACTAATCATGTATGTCATAGGACTAATAAACATTGCATATGGCATAATGAGCATTAAAACATGACATGCTAAAAGTCAACAATATGAAAAACATGTAAACATAAATGGGAGTTTAGAAATCGTTACCAAACACCAATAGGACACATCTCTATGTCTCCAAACCAAGGTGGTCCTTCCACCAAACTCCCTTTGAAAGTGATGCATCCAAATAGTCATCTTTAAGCTCGGAACGCATCCACCTCAAGGCACCATCACTCTCACGTCATGTGAGATCCCACACCTATATCAAATAAAATAGGAGTGGTCTTTGGTACCTATACTCTTTTGGGTCCATGGGGTTGCTCCTTTCCTAACCCAAACAAACTTATTTGCTAAATTTACATCATGTATTTTACCATAACAAAACTTAGCAAGGAGGCCCTTACGTCCACAATGTGTACAAGTGTACACATGAGCATACAAAGTGTTATGGGTGTGAATGTGAGGAGCATGTGTATGTCGTGGTTTATGTGCATGCATAGATGAAATTTATTTCTTGCGAAACATGAATTCCAAACGTGTATGGTTCAAAGCACAATGGCTCAAAGTGGAGCCCAAACATTCAACACTTTTCTTGAAAACATTTATATCATTTTTAATACTAGAAGATAAAGTGGAGCATGCAATAGGTGAGCTAGATAATGAAGCTACACTAGCATAGCAAACATGAGAATCAATATCATTTTGTAAAGTAGTATTTTTCTATGAAAGCAAATCCAAATCCTTTGAAATAGAAGTAATTTTGTTTTTCAATGAATCATTTTCTTTTACAACAAAATCAAGTTTTGAAGTTAAGATCTCATTTTTCTTCAAAACATTTTCACAATCATTTTTACTTTTCAAAATTTTGTTTTCATTAAGGGCAAGTTCAAGTTGGGATTTAAGTGAGTCACGTTCACTTGAAATCTCATCCCTCTCTTGCAAAGTCAAATCAAGTTTTAAAAATAACTCTTTATTTTCTTTAGTTAAGTTAAAAGTTTTCTTTACAAAATTTTATATTTTTCAAAGAGGTTCTCACAAACAATAGATAGCTCTTCATTCAAAGCATCAGGATCAACATAATCATCACAAGAAGAACTAGCACTATCTAGTTGAGTATCCAAATGTACCTCAAGTGAGTCAGTCCTTTGGACCATAAAGCAGTGATGTTCGGATTCTTCTCCGCTAGATTTTCCCCTTTTATTGATTTGCGTTTGTAGCTCGGGAGATGTCAAAATGTTCCACACTGCAAAGGCGGAATAACAATGAGAAACCATATTTAAATATTCTTTACTAAGTGATGCTCTAAGTGCCTTTAGGGCTTGTGCATTGGCCTCTATATGCATGCTATTACTAAGGTAGGATTCCTTGATAATGGCAAGGTAAACTTTATATCCTATGGCTTTTAAATGGCAACTCATCATAACCTTCCATATATCAATTTTAGAGATATCAAACATGGGGGAACATCCATGAGTGCAAACAATATGTGTGCAAATGCAAATGATAGATTTGCAACCAAGATCACACTCCTAGGTATAATATCAGGAGCGTAGGCTCTGATACCAATTGAAAGTATACCTAGAGGAGGGGTGAATAGGTGTACGACTAATCTATGACCAATAATATGGAATTTAAAAACTAACTACAACACACTTAGTGTAACCAAAGAGTGTAGCCGAATTCCCGTGAAGGGCTCTGGAATAACTCCTCTTGATTCCTCTGAATAAGAGTTCAGGTGCTATATGAAGCTCTCTTGGTTAAACACAAGTGAGGCACACAAACAAACCAAGCATGTATATGATATGACAATATAAATCAATGCACAATGTAAGAGAGATAGTTAGAGAAAGTGGATCAAACGCAAACACCGAGATATGTTTCGAGGTTCGAGCACACAGCTCTACGTCCCCGCCTTCACACAGAAGGATTTCCACTAACTCGTCCACACAGGACTTCCCACACAGGGAACCTCCACTGAGGATTTGGGGCAAATACAATTGGGAGTACACAACTCCTCTCTCCAACAAATACAACCTCTACACTTAGAGGCAAGGCACAAAGCCAAATAAAAATCAACCTCACAAATGAGGGATAGGCACAAAGCCACCACTCCAATAATCACCTCTTCACTAAGAAAGATATCAACACAAATAAAGGAGGGATCATAAAGACCACAAACCAAATCTTTTCTCACTAAAACAAAGATCCTATAGATAGGATAGAATGATAAGATCAAGTGTGAGAAATAAAGAGTTTGGAAATCAAAAACTCAAAGAAAAACTCTAGGGAAAAACTCTAGATAGAAATGTAAATGAAGATTAAATCAATTCCCAAAGATTTTTCTTTTCTTTGATTTTTTCAACACTTTAAACAAAATGAAAATCAAATCTTTTAGCTAACTCTTTTGAAAACTTGTATTAAAACACTAGAGAAGATGGAAATTTTTGCTTTAAAAATTATTGTTGAAAAACCAACTCAAATAGGGTATTTATAACCCATTTGGAATTCTACCCGTTGGCAGCTGAAAAGGGCCAGATTGCCCTTCCGGTCGACCAGCCAACGGTCACATTTTTGACCGCTGAGCCCTCCGGTCGACTGGGCCAAAGTGAACGGTCGACGGCCCGGTCGACCGGCCCCACCCGAGAGTGGGGTGACTTCAGTCGGTCGACCGGCCAAATCGCTTAGCCTTTGTGCACGTCTTGTGCACATCGGTCGACCGGTCCGGTCAACCGACCACTGGTCCGGTCGACCGTCCCGGTCGACCGCCAGAGCATGGCAAGGAAAATTTCAGGATTTAAAACTAGTCTTTTTAACTTCAACTAAATCCCATAAAATCACATAAATTCCACAAAAATCAGTTCTTATATTATTTTTGAAATACAAATATGTGTGACAAAATTCAGCACATATTTCAAACTAATTGAACCATTTTTGTGTGATAGAAAATTTGCCTTAAACCAAAAATGGTATTTTTCTAGAAACCAAACTTCTAAAGGAAAATACAGTTTTTCTGTAAACCTGTATAAATACAAAAACATGATATTGAAACAACTTTGAAGCATATAGTATATGAATAGAATCCAATATACATGAAAAGTATTATATCTATGTTTTTGACATTAAATCTAAAAATAAGTTTTGTCTAAATACAAAACTCCAAAAACATGAATAGTGTATCAAAATAAGTTTTTCTAAGTATGTGAAGCATTTATGTATATAGATCAAATCTAATATACATTAAACCATGTAAACTTGTTTTGATTCTATCTATTCATGAAAACCAAGATCGGTTAAACCGAAAACCAAAACTAATAAACATGAAACTTAAAACAAGTGTGTGTGTTGTGAACTTGAGCTTATCACACTATCTAATCTTTACAATGGATCTAAACTAAATCTTAACTAAATAAACCAAAGCCTTCTTGTCTCCAAGTCAACTCGATCCAAACGCGATCCAACGAGCTTGACTCCAACCGAGTGCTAGATATGAACTTTGACACTCGAGAGCTCTTGAATCACCATGTGAAAGCTCTAAAACACCTTTGTTGAAGCTAATCACCTACTAATATCTTGATTAAATATCTAAAACTAAATATCACAAGATTATTAGTAAACTATAACTACATGAGTTAATCATCTTCAAAACTAGTGTGGAAGGCCTCTGGGCCAATAAAAACACCACATGCTAAGAAATTTACAAAGGGAGCATACCAAGTTGGTGAATTGGCAATGATACTTAACAAATATTCATTAGGAAAAGTATCGTCAATGGGAAATTCATTAGAGTCCTCTTTTTCTTGCTCAATGCGGGACAGATGGTCTGCCAAAAGATTCTTTACCCCCTTCTTGTCTCAAATTTTCAAATCAAACTCTTGGAGAAGCAAGGCCCATCTTATCAACCTTAGTTTGGCCTCTTTCCTTGCAAGCAAATACTTGATGGCAGAATGATCTGTAAATGCAACAACTTTGGATCCAATCAGATAAGAATGAAATTTATCAAGAGCAAATACCACAGCAAGCAATTCTTTCTCCGTTGTAGTGTAATTCTGTTGTGCTTCATTTATTGTCTTGCTTGCGTAGTACACTACTTGACATATCTTGTTCCGTCTTTATCTTAATATAGCTCCTAGTGTGTAATCACTAGCATCGCACATTACTTCGAAGGGTAGACTCCAAACTGGCACCACTATGATTGGTGCAGTGATCAAGTTCTCCTTCAATAACTCGAACACCTACAAATAATCATTGTAAAAGTTAAATGGTACATTTTCATTAATAAATTGCACAAAGATTTTGCAATTTTAGAGAAGTCCCTGATAAATCATCAATAAAATTCTACATGCCCTAGGAAGCTTCTCATGCCTCTCATATTTGTTGGAGGTGGTAGCTTTTTAGTGGCTTCAATCTTTGCACGGTCCACCTCAATTCCTTTTTCAGATATACGAAATCCAAGTACAATTTCTTCCTTCACCATAAAATGATATTTCTCCCAGTTGAGGACGAAATTTGTATCTTCTTCTGCAAAATTAGATTTAAGTTATATAGACATGTATCAAAAGAAGGGCCAAAACTAAAAAATCATCCATGAATACTTCTATAATTTGCTCAACCATATCGTGAAAAATAGCCATCATGCACCATTAAAATGTAGCTGGTGCATTGCATAAACCAAAAGACATTTTCCTGTAAGCGAATGTACCATAAGGACATGTGAAAATTGTCTTTTCTTGGTTTTCAGGTGCTATGGCAATTTGGTTATATCCTGAATATCCATCTAGAAAATAATAATATGGATGGCCTGTAAGTCTTTCTAACATTTAGTCAATGAAAGGTAATAGTAAATGATCCTTACGGGTTGCAGTATTAAGTTTCCAATGGTCCATACACACTCTCCACCCTGTGATTGTCTAGTTGGTATTAGCTCATTATTATCATTTTTAACCACTGTGATGCCTCCTTTCTTTGGAACCACTTGAATCAGACTGACCCAATTACTATTAGAAATAGGATAGATCATACCTGCGTCAAGAATTTTCAATACTTCTTTTCTTACCACTTCCTTCATTGTTGGGTTCAAGCGGTGTTGAGGCTGAATCGAAGGTTTATAGTTCTCCTCCATTAAGATTCTGTGCGCACAAACTGAAGAGCTTATACCTTTTATATCAGCAATTGACTCATTATTTTGTGATCTCTTAGCACACGCAAGAGTTTTTCTTCCTTGTCATCTATCAAAGAAGAAGAAATAATTACTGGTAGTGTAGAATTCTCACCTAAAAATGCATACCTTAGATGTTGTGGTAACTCCTTGAGCTCTAATTTTAGTGCCTCCAGAATGGATGGCGGAGCTGGTAAGGTACTTGCTCCAAGCTCTTCAATCTGTTGCCTCCCATACTTAGGCAATGATGTTGTTTCTTCCAAATAGTTCGCACACTCCTTTCAAAATCATCCTCAATGATGGTTGCTGAATAAATTGGCATGCCTCAAGTGGTAATGTTGGGGTCTCATTCTCAAACACTTCTGTCATCACCTTCTCAATTATGTCAATGTAATGACATTCATTGTGGTTAGAGGGATATTTCATCACCTCAAAGACATTGAAGAGTTATTTTCCCTGTTGCACGTCTATTGTACAATTATTAATGTATTGCCCGTTGAAAGAAATGGATGTCCCAAAATGAGAGGTACTTCCTTATCGTCCTCCATGTCGAGTATGATAAAGTCTGCAGGGAAGTAGAGTGGAGCTTTTTCACCTTTACTAGCACATCTTCAATTACTCCTCTCGGGTATTTGATGGACCTGTCTACCATGTGAAGTGATACAGTAGTTAGTTTTGGTTCTCCTAACCCCAGTATCCGGAACACAGAAAGAGGCCTCAAGTTAATACTGGCACCATGATCACATAAGGTTTTTTCATAATAAGAATTTCCTATGGGTAAGGTATAGTGAAACTCCCTGGATCCTTAAGCTTTTGAGGAAGCTTGTTTAGCAGAATAGCACTGCATTCTTTATTCAACATTACTGTTTTATGATCCTTAAGTTTTCTCTTATTTCTTAGGATCTCCTTCAAAAATTTTGCGTACTTAGGCATCTGTGCTAGGACCTCTGCGAAAGGAATGTTAATATGCAATTTTTTTAAACATATTTAAAAATTGAACAAACTGCTTATTTGTAGTCCTTTGCTTGTGCTTTTTGGGGAATGAAAATGGGGGAACATATGGCTTAATAACTGACTTCTCTGTAGGACCTTGCAGAGTCTGAGAATCTCCAAGAGTTCGGCTACCTGGCTGAGATTACAGCTGGCTAGACAAATTTGGCTTTGAATATCTCCTGCCTTTCTCTTTTTTTTTGAGTTTTCATCTCCAGTGTCTGCTGGAGCAAGGTTTTCTTCTCAGGAGACTTGGTCGTATGCTAGAACTTTTCCACTTCTTAACATGATTGCCTTGACGTGTTCTTTAAGATTTACCTCTGTGTTGCTTGGTAACAATCCCTGTGGTCGATTGGACAGCAGGCTGGAAATTTGACTCATCTGCACCTCTAGGCTATGAATTACAGTTGCTTGGTTCTTCAGGTTGGTATCTGTGGTGATCATGAATGTTTGTGTAGTGGCGGCGAGCTGTTGCATTGTCTCCTCCAGGCTTGGCTTCTTCACTAGTGGTGGTGGTGGCCTTGCTTGCTGTTGCTGAAAGTTATTCGTCCTTGAAGCACTGTTATTGGTGTTGTTTCTGCCCCATCCTAGATTAGGATGATTCCTCCAAGCTGGTGTACGTGTTCGAATAGGGGTTATTATTCCTCTGAAAGTTATTCGCGTAGTTTGCCTGCTCATTTGAAGGGAACCTAAAGTTGCCAACTTGCCCTTCCTTCATTGGCTGGTTGTCCTGCAGCAAATTCATCATATGGAGGGTTTTGAGTTTGGATGGCGCTTACATTGGTTGCATCGAGTTTCTTTGATAACAATGCAAATTGTACAAGTATTTCAGAGAATATCTCATGTACCCAGGCTGCCTTCATTGGCATTGCTCGATCTGATTGTCATTGGTACCTTTTTGAGGCTATCTCCTCAAGAAGCTCGTATGCCTTATCATGTTTCTTACCCATGAGTGCTCCTCCTGCGGCCGTGTCAGTTATCATCTTGGTATTTGGATCCAATCCATTGTAGAAGAATTGGATCTCTAACCAAGCAGGAAGTCCGTGATGTGGGACTTTCTTGATCAATCCTTTGTACCTTTCCCAAGCTTCATAGATACTTTCAGATTCAAGTTGAGTGAAAGTTGTGAGATCACCTCGTAGTTTTGCCGCTTTAGATGGAGGAACGTATTTTGTGGGGAACTTATTCGCCATCTCATCCCATGTTGCTATGGTATTCTTAGGTAAGGAATTGAACCATGTTTTCGCTCTATCCTTCAACGAAAAGAAAAAGTTTCAGCTTAATTACCTCCGGAGACACACCATTAATCATGTGTGTCGCATATCTCTAGAAAACTAGAGATGTGTTCATTGAGGTCGTTATGTAGGAATCCCCTGAATTGACATGTGTATTGTACTATCTGAATTAATCCCGGCTTTAGTTCAAAGTTGTTTGCTTGAATTATTGATGTAATGATGCATGAATTGGCTCCAATAAGAGAGAGAACAACGTAATCTCTCAAATCTTTTCTCTCATTTTGTTCCGCTATTGCTTTTTCTTGATCTCGTCTCTCCTTGAGCAAGCGTCTGAAGGTTCTGTCAATCTCTGAATCAAGTTCTATAAGTTCTGCACTTTTAGAACATCTCATCTATTAGTAACAGTAAATCGGGAGAAAACTCAACTCCATTCAGAACAAAAATTCAGCTACCTGGCCGAAATTTTGGATACCTGATCGAACTTTGTGCTCTGTTGAGGTTGAACTTCCTGTAACCTGCAGAGAAAAAGATTTTTAAATTAGATCTGCAGATAAATTCAAAGCAAAATAGTATCGATGTTGTTGATATTAAAAGTTATACAATCCCTGGCAATGGCGCCAAAAACTTGATGTGCGGATTCGAATGGCAAGTGTACCAATTGTTTTCAAGTAATATAGTAGTGAGTAGAGTATCGTTCCTACGAGGATTGTTGTTCAAGTACCAACTTAATCTTTTCTAATTCTATTTGAATAATCAATTTAGTTGGAAGATATTGTAAATAAACTATTACTAAAAAGGTTCATTTTAATTATGGAAAGAACTAGGGTATTGATTTCGGTAATTGTAATCAGATAAAATATTATACTTGTGCTAATTCATCTTATTCATGCTAACAATCAGAATTCCTTATCCTAGTCAATACTTTCTCCCGAACAATACCAATTCTATCTTCTAAATATAGAATCCAAAATCTCTCAATCTAGTAGATTGCTAATCAGAAGATGCATTATGTATGATGGATATTCCTATTTGACTGTATAACTCTAATGTCACAACGTTTCGAGTTATGGTTGTTAATCATAAAAGCTTTTGCTAAGTTATCTCCTCTCGGACTCTAACCTAGCCTTCTGATTAATTGTGCGCACCAATCATAACATAAAGCATAAGATTTAACAACTTAGCATATTAAAGATTTAAACTTTATAAAACACATAGGAGAATTTGCACAAAATATAATCTTATATCATCATTTCAATCCCTACATCATGCCCCTAGTTATGAAAAATTAGTTCATAACTAAGAAAATAAAACACATTATAATATTGAAAGAGAACATGGAATAGAATAAATTAAATGGAAAGTAAAAGAAAGGTAAGAGAGCACCAATAAAGATGAAACCTTGACAAAATTCCTGCTGAAAGTACTCTGAGATTTAATGGCTAACAGCAGAATTTTATTGATTTTCGCTCAAAATAAAAGAGAATAAAAATTGTATATTTTACAAGAGGCTTGGCGTCATTTATATGGAACAGAGAGCAGTAGAACCCTAGTCGAATACAAAAACATAAATTTCTTAATTTAAACGAATTTCTAAAAAAATTTATCCATAAGCACCACCAGAGTTTGGCCAGCTAACCGAAAATTCACCTTGCTGGCCGAACTTCTTGCTGTATTGGCGCTCCGCTTTTTGACTCGTGTTGACCTCTGAGTTGGCATTCCTGTTGACGGGTTCACGGTTACTTGGCTGAAATCTACGGCTGGGTGGCCGAACTATTAGTCCATTTAAGTCCCAGATTTTTGTGAAATTTCTGAGTTTACGTGAAGGCTCTATTGAGATGTTCCAACTCTGCTTCAGATATCTGGTTCTACATCTCTTTTATTCATTTGATATCGCCAATTTACCAATTTTCGCTCTTTTCTTTTAATTTGCTCTTGACCTAAAAAATAACACTAACAAAATACCCATGCAGCATTAAATATGGCTAATAATAGGCATAAGAAGTGATGTAAATTATCTATATAAATTACACACATCATCCACATTACCTCTGAACAGATGGATTCCTAGATCTCCTCCCCTTTGTTCCCAGTGAATTCTCATACTCGGACTGATTTTATCATGTTCCTAACCTCTGAATAATTTACAGTCACAGTTCTAATTTCTTTGGGGAATTCTACTTGGTGAATGCTCACCCTTTTGAACACCCGAGGCAATTCAAAGTATTTCAAAATCTGAACACTTCCATTGCGGATTTACAAAAATTTTGAAGGGGTTTTGTTGATACTCTAAAAAGATAAGCTCTCAGATAGCTCTTCAACTGGTCTGAACGGGTCTAACTTGTCGACATTTATAAAAGACAAGTCGCAGATAAGCTGACGACCAATTTATGTCCATTCCCGAGGGACAAAGCAACGACTTAAACTCTACTGATCTAGTGAAGCAAATAGTAAGCAAACTTTTGAAGAGACCTAAGCAGGCCTAAGATGCTAAGTTAGGTTAACACTTAGCCTCGCATGAGCCCAAGGGGATAGCTTCACATGGAGCTCTTCATATCTCTACGGAGAGCTAACTTGCTGCCTCGCCTGAAACTAATTCTAGTTTCTCCCGAGACTAATTATAGCTTTTCCTGAAGCTTTTTTGATAGCTTCACATGAAGTTCTTCATAGCTCCGCAGAGAGCTAACTTACAGCTTTGCCTGAGCTAATTCTAACTTCTCCCGAGGCTAATTATAGCTTCTCCTGAAGCTTTTTCTTGATAGCTTCGCATGAAGCTCTTCATAACTCCACAGAGAGCTAACTTACAGCTTTACCTGAAGATAATTTAACTTCTCCTGAGGCTAATTATAGCTTCTCCTAAAGCCTTCTTGATTGCTTCACATGAAGCTCTTCATAGCTCCGCAGAGAGCTAACTTACAGCTTCGCTTGAAGCTAATTCTAGCTTCACCCGAAGCTAATTATAGCTTCTCCTGAAGCTTTCTTGATAGCTTCACATGAAGCTCTTCATAGCTCTGCAGAAATTTAACTTACAGTTTCGCTTGAAGCAATTCTAACTTCTCCTGAAGCTAATTATAGCTTCTCTTGAAACTTTCTTGATTGCTTCGCATGAAGTTCTTCATAACTCTGCAGAGAGCAAACTTACAGGAGACAAAACTCCTCTAAAAACACTCAGGAGACAAATTCCTCCTCTAGGAAAAACTTAGAGGTTTAACGGCTTGTTTCACATACTTAGTGAAATCGCCTCACCTGTGAAAATGGTGTAATAATTTTCTTAGTTATTTGTTTTGCGCGAGACGAGAAAAAGATAAGTGTGGGGGTGTGATTAATCTCAAAAATTGCATATTTTATACCACACCTTCACATTTATTCAATATTAAATTCTGTTAATAATACCTCTCTTATATGTTTCTTGGTCCATGGTATGAAATGAAGAAGAAGCCCAAAAATCCCATTTAATTGGTGAATAAAAACCCAAAAGAATAGCCATTAACTTTGGAGGGTGGTTTCATCAAAACCTGAGGCCCAAATCCAGAAACCAAGACATACATCTAACATGGGGGACAAGCAGGGGGCGCGCAGCAGGCGGCGCCGCACGCGCAGCCCTAGAATTGCCATGAAAACGCGTCAATTGCCGTGTTTTCGCGACAATGTTGTGGAGCCGCTTGTCGTGATTTGACACGCAGCTCCGTACAGGTCCTCTGGTGCCCTGTTTTGCCTATAAATACCCTAGAATTTTTAGAGCACAAGAGGGAGGAGTTTTGAGTAATTTTTAGGATAGTTTTTAGGGTTTTCTTCTCCATGTTGTAGTTTTAGGATAGTTTAGGTCAGTTGTTCTTTCTTCTTCCTCTTTTTATTTTTCATTTCTTGTGGATCTTGTAACAGGAAAGCGAGTGGTACATGGTTGGAAAGCAAGAGTGCTTGTAATGGAAGGTGACAATCTATGAAAGGTTCTCTCTTTATCTCTTTTTGTTTTCTTCTCTCTAAATCCTTTTACATGCTTAGCTAATTTTCTCTCATTACAACTAACTACTAACCACTAACTTGCTAACTTCTTACTTGATAATCCACATAAATCTAATAGCCTCTACTTGGCCTTGCTCTTGCAAGAGCCATTGATGGCTCATGATGATGGATTCTAACACTCTAATATCCTAACTCTCTAACAAGCTAACATTACTTTACTCCATGCTTACTCTTATTTAGTTTTGATGGTTCAAGTGTAGCTTGAACTTATTTTTTGAGTTTAGATGTGATGAGTTAACATATGGGTTATACTTTGAAATGCTCTTGAATCAAAGACTAGTGATGGCCAAAGATACATGTGAGGCAACTATCACTAAGAGGTTAGCATAGTTAGTGAGCCATTAGTAGTTAGTAGTCATGAGTTTTCTTTCTCTTTTTACTTTGTTTTAGAAATATATCAAAAATCACAAAAATCATTTCTTCTATGTTTCCCACTTCTTCGTGTTTCACCGTACTCTTCTTTTTTCGTTCTTTGTTTTCTTTTCTTTTCATTCTTTAAAACATAGAAGAACAGTTAACACACATGTGAACATACCGGTAAAGCTTCTATGGCTTCCCATCCCAGTGGATTCGACCCGTTTAGCCTCTATGCTATAATGGAAGTATCGACGAAGCAAAGCATGCACTTTTAACTATTGATTTTAAAACATACACTTTTCGTGAACGGGTTTCCCCTGATCAACACTCTAAAAAGATAAGCTCTCAGATAGCACTTTAACCGGTCTGAACGATGTCTAACTTGTCCATATTTACAAAAGATAAGTCGCAGACAAGTTGACGACCAGTTTTCGCCCATCCCCGAGGGACAAAGCTGCGACTTGGACTCTACTGATCTAGTGAAGCAGACAGAAAGCAAAGATTGCCTTTGAAGAGACCTAAGCAGGCCTAAGATGCTAAGTTAGCTCAACACTTAGCCCCGCATGAGCCAAAAGGGATAGCATCGCCTGAGAGGCTAAGTTTGTATAGCTTCATATGAACCTCTTCATAGCTCTACAAAGAGCTAACTTGCAGCTTTGCCTTATCTAATTCTAGCTTCTCCCGAGGCTAATTATAGCTTCTTCTGAAGCTTTTTTGATAGCTTCACATGAAGCTCTCCATAGCTCCGCAGAGAGCTAACTTAAAGTTTTGCCTGAAGCTAATTGTAACTTCTCCCGATGCTAATTATAGCTTCTCCTGAAACTTTCTTGATAGCTTCGCATGAAACTCTTCATAGCTCTGCAGAGAGCTAACTCACAGCTTCACCTGATGCTAATTCTACCTTTTCCTGAGGCTAATTATATCTTCTCCTAAAGCTTTCTTGAAAGCTTCGCATGAAGCTCTTCATAGCTTTGCAGAAAGCTAACTTACAACTTCGCCAGAAGCTAATTGTAGCTTCTCCTGAGCTAATTATAACTATTCATGAAGCTTTCTTGATAGCTTCGCATGAAGCACTTCATAACTCTGCAGAGAGCTAACTTACAGCTTCGCCTGAAGCTAATTCTAACTTCGCCCAAGGCTAATTCTAGCTTCTCCTGAAGCTTTCTTGATAGCTTCACATAAGGCTCTTTATAGCTCTGCAGAGAGCTAACTCACAGCTTTTCCCGAGACTAATTATAGCTTCTCCCGAGGCTAATTATAGCTTCTCCTGAAGCTTTTTCTTGATAGCTTCGCATGGAGCTCTTCATAGCTCCACAGAAAGCTAACTTACAGCTTCACCTGAAGATAATTCTAACTTCTCCTTAGGCTAATTATAGCTTCTCCTAAAGCCTTCTTGATTGCTTCACATGAAGCTCTTCATAGCTCCGCAGAGAGCAACTTACAGCTTCGCTTGAAGCTAATTCTAGCTTCACCCGAAGCTAATTATAGCTTCTCCTGAAGCTTTCTTGATAGCTTCACATGAAGCTCTTCATAGCTCTGCAGAAATTTAACTTACAGTTTCGCTTGAAGCAATTCTAACTTCTACTGAAGCTAATTATAGCTTCTCTTGAAACTTTCTTGATAGCTTCGCATGAAGTTCTTCATAACTCTGCAGAGAGCAAACTTACAGGAGACAAAACTCCTCTAAAAACTCTCAGGAGACAAAACTCCTCCTCTAGGAAAAACTTAAAGGTTTAACGGCTTGTTTCACATACTCAGTGAAATCACCTCACCTGTGAAAATGGTGTAATAATTTTCTTAGTTATTTGTTTTGCGTGGGACGAGCAAAAGATAAGTGTGGGGGTGTGATTAATCTCAAAAATTGCATATTTTATACCACATCTTCACATTTATTCAATATTAAATTCTGTTAATAATACCTCTCTTATATGTTTCTTGGTCCATGGTATGAAATGAAGAAGAAGCCCAAAAATCCCATTTAATTGGTGAATAAAAACCCACAAGAATAGCCATTAACTTTGGAGGGTGGTTTCATCAAAACCTGAGGCCCAAATCCAGAAACCAAGACATACATCTAACATGGGGGACAAGCAGGGGGCGCGCAGCAGGCGGCGCCGCACGCGCAGCCCTAGAATTGCCATGAAAACGCGTCAATTGTCGTGTTTTCGCGACAATATTGTGGAGCCTCTTGTCGTGATTTGATGCGCAGCTCCGTACAGGTCCTCTGATGCCCTGTTTTGCCTATAAATACCCTAGAATTTTTAGAGCACAAGAGGGAGGAGTTTTGAGTAATTTTTAGGATAGTTTTTTAGGGTTTTCTTCTCCATGTTGTAGTTTTAGGATAGTTTAGGTCAGTTGTTCTTTCTTCTTCCTCTTTTTATTTTTCATTTCTTGTGGATCTTGTAACAGGAAAGCGAGTGGTACATGGTTGGAAAGCAAGAGTTCTTGTAATGGAAGGTGACAATCTATGAAAGGTTCTCTTTTTATCTCTTTTCGTTTTCTTCTCTCTAACTCCTTTTACATGCTTAGCTAATTTTCTCTCATTACAACTAACTACTAACCACTAACTTGCTAACTTCTTACTTGATAATCCACATAAATCTAATAGCCTCTACTTGGCCTTGCTCTTGCAAGAGCCATTGATGGCTCATGATAATGGATTCTAACACTCTAATATCCTAACTCTCTAACAAGCTAACATTACTTTACTCCATGCTTACTCTTATTTAGTTTTGATGGTTCAAGTGTAGCTTGGACTTATTTTTTGAGTTTAAATGTGATGAGTTAACATATGGGTTATACTTTGAAATGCTCTTGAATCAAAGACTAGTGATGGCCAAAGATACATGTGAGGCAACTATCACTAAGAGGTTAGCATAGTTAGTGAGCCATTAGTAGTTAGTAGTCATGAGTTTTCTTTCTCTTTTTACTTTGTTTTAGAAATATATCAAAAATCACAAAAATCATTTCTTCTATGTTTCCCACTTCTTCGTGTTTCACCGTACTCTTCTTTTTTCGTTCTTTGTTTTCTTTTCTTTTCATTCTTTAAAACATAGAAGAACAGTTAACACACATGTGAACATACCGGTAAAGCTTCTATCGCTTCCCATCCCCGTGGATTCGACCCGTTTAGCCTCTATGCTATATCGGAAGTATCGACGAAGCCAAAGCATGCACTTTTAACTATTGTTTTTAAAACATACACTTTTCGTGAACGGGTTTCCCCCGAACAACACTCTAAAAAGACAAGCTCTCAAATAGCTCTTTAACCGGTCTGAACGATGTCTAACTTGTCCATATTTACAAAAGACAAGTCGCAGACAAGCTGACGATCAGTTTCCACCCATCCCCGAGGGACAAAGCTGCGACTTGGACTCTACTGATCTAGTGAAGCAGACAGAAAGCAAAGATTGCCTTTGAAGAGACCTAAGCAGGCCTAAGATGCTAAGTTAGCTCAACACTTAGCCCCGCATGAGCCAAAAGGAATAGCATCGCCTGAGAGGCTAAGTTTGTATAGCTTCATATGAACCTCTTCATAGCTCTACAAAGAGCTAACTTGCAGCTTTGCCTTATCTAATTCTAGCTTCTCCCGAGGCTAATTATAGCTTCTTCTGAAGCTTTTTTGATAGCTTCACATGAAGCTGTCCATAGCTCCGCAGAGAGCTAACTTAAAGTTTTGCCTGAAGCTAATTCTAGCTTCTCCCGAGGCTAATTATAGCTTCTCCTGAAACTTTCTTGATAGCTTCGCATGAAACTCTTCATAGCTCTGCAGAGAGCTAACTCGCAGCTTCACCTGATGCTAATCCTACCTTTTCCTGAGGCTAATTATATCTTCTCCTAAAGCTTTCTTGATAGCTTCGCATGAAACTCTTCATAGCTTTACAGAAAGCTAACTTACAGCTTCGCCAGAAGCTAATTGTAGCTTCTCCTGAGCTAATTATAACTATTCATGAAGCTTTCTTGATAGCTTCGCATGAAGCACTTCATAACTCTGCAGAGAGCTAACTTACAGCTTCGCCTGAAGCTAATTCTAACTTCGCCCAAGGCTAATTCTAGCTTCTCCTGAAGTTTTCTTGATAGCTTCACATAAGGCTCTTTATAGCTCTGCAGAGAGCTAACTTACAGCTTTTTCCGAGGCTAATTATAGCTTCTCCCGAGGCTAATTATAGCTTCTCTTGAAACTTTCTTGATAGCTTCGCATGAAGCTCTTCATAACTCTGGAGAGAGCTAACTTACAGCTTCGCCTGAAGCTAATTCTAGCTTCTCCCGAGGCTAATTATAGCTTCTCCTGAAGCTTTCTTAATAGCTTCACATAAACCTCTTCATAGCTCTGCAGAGAGCTAACTTATAGCTTCGCCTGAAGCTAATTCTAGCTTCGCCCGAAGATAATTATAGTTTCTCCTGAAGCTTTCTTGATAGTTTCGTATGAAGCTCTTCATAGCCGTACGAGAGCCAACTTACAGCTTCGCTTGAAGCTAATTCTAGCTTCTCCCGAGGTTAACTATAGCTTCTCCTGAAGCTTTCTTGATAGCTTCGCATGAAGCTCTTCATAGCTCTACAGAGAGCTAACTTATAGCTTCTCCTGAAGTTTTCTTGATAGCTTCGCATGAAGCTCTTCATAGCTGTACAGAGAGCTAACTTATAGCATCGCCTGAAGCAAATTCTAGCTCTCTCGAGGCTAATTATAGCTTCTCCTGAAGCTTTCTTGATAGCTTCGCATGAAGCTCTTTATAGTTCTACAAAAAGCTAACTTACAGTTTTGCCTGAAGCTAATTCTAGCGTCTTCTGAAGTTAATTCTAGCTTCTCTCGAGGCTAATTATAACTTCTCCTGAAGCTCTCTTGATAGCTTCGCCTGAGGAGAGTAACCGCCCCACTAAGTTAGTAGGGAAATTAATGGGTAGTTACACCCATGATCCCTCCTTAAGAGGGGACAATCAAGGGAATCATAACTTCTTATTGAGCCTATAAATAACCCACTAGTAGGTTTGGCTCAGGATCTTGAAAAAATTCAAGTTCAAGAAGCTTTTTGAAGAGCATAAGCTTCTTTGGTGGCTTCAAAGCTTAAGCTATAAGAGATCTACTCTCTCGCTTTCAAGAATTCAGAGAATCATTTCTCTAATCCTATAAGAATAAATTCAGGGTGCTAATCCTAAGATCTTCCTCTCTCAAAGAATTTTCAGAACTAGGCGAGAAGGAATTCCGAAGCAGTAGCATTCAAGGATTGATCGCCCGCATCGTCAACGGGACAAAGTGATCGCACGCTGATCAGACTCCCACCGGCACACTTCCCTAGAAATCTCAGAGGATATCTACTTGTAATTTCTTTTGTTCTTTCTTTAAAAGAATTACTTGTAATTTTCTTTTCACAATTTTGTGAGTTTTCCCTTTATTGAATTTCAATAGAAAACAATCAATACAAGGTGCTTTTGTTCTTTTCATATCTCTCTTGTTATTTTATTTGCTTTGTTCTTTATTTTCTTCTTTATTTTCATGCAATCTTTTTTCATATAATGTGCTTAGTTTAGATTACACCGTGAGTAACTAAATCTTCTTTCATGACTTGCTAATATCGTCACTATGAACCTATAGTATTAAATAGAGAACTCAATTTAATTCTATGCATGCTTAAACCCAAGATTTTTCTTGATGACACATGATGATAATAATTAGGTCAACCATTTGCTAGTACTCTTTAACTATTTTTCTTAATCTAGCTTAACAATTATCTTGATATTTTAATGTTAAATTTTAATTAGTGCTATTTCAATTAGAATATTATTTTCTAGTTTATGTGTTTTACTTGAATCCTAGGGTAGATTCTCATGTTTAGGGTTTATCATGAAGCTAATCTCTAGAGGATATTATTTGTTTATAGTGGTAAATAATTAGCAGGTTGTGATTCATCTTTACATTAATATCAATACCAAACTTTTCAATCTAATCTTTTTCTTTAAGTTCTTCAAACATAAAAAGAAAGTGTAAGGAAATAAAAATGCCAAAAGCTTCCATTGCATCTCTCCCTGAGGTTCGACCTGTATAGCCTTAGCTACATGGTTAAATTGCAAAGAGTTTAGAGCCACCGTACATCAGATAATACTTCCATATTCTCTGTATTTTCTTTGGCAATCAAATTTTGGTGTCGTTGCTGGGGAGGGAATGGTACAGTTTGCTTTCTAACAAATTCTTCTCTATTTGTGTGTGTAGGAACAGGTTTCAAGAAACTGAAGGGTGCAGAGTAGTGCTTGCGTACCTGTACCTCTGCTCAAGAAAGCAGAGCACAGGAGATAACCACAAAGCCACGCAAACGCATCCTATGCTGCATTTCCGCGACAAAGTGGTTGGCCTACTTGCTGAGTCTTCTACAAGTGCTTCTGAACGGTAATTCTCTGACTCTGCTATTTTTAGTTTTCTTTAATATTTGTAATAGCATACTATTTCTAAATAACAACATTAACCTATTACTTAAAAATTAAAAAACGGATAGACTTGCATTTAGGCACGTGTCTATTTCTTTTAAAATTTCAATTATTGCTAAAGAGAGATGGAGATGAGGTAAGTTTGCATAGCATCTAGATTAGGGAACACTTGTGGTGATTTATTTGCTTTGAGCAATTCTTATCTATTTCTTGCACACATTGCACTAAATCAACTTAAGGGCAAATCCTTAAACAAGATAAGGTGGGAAAGTCATTACTCTCTTTTGGCCCACAAACCATCTCGGCACTCACTAACCCAATCCTAATTAAAATTTGAGTAGATGTTGGCCTTAGGGACATCTCAAACTCACTAGGAGATTGACCTAAGGAGGAAGTGATTGGAATTTAAGAATTTAACTATTGTCAAATCGGTGACTAGGTAGGGGATTAAGAGGCGAAACCTCGAAGAACAGTGATTTGGCATAATTTGGCCCGTCGCTCTCCCACTGATTTTACCACCTACCTGGTGGATTAACTTGTAGTTAGATTCTGTAATATACCTCCCATGGACAGTCTAACTAGTTAGGAGTCATTTAGGTCTAAGGTCTACCCTAATTTAGGCTAGATTTTTTTTCTTTTATTTGTTTATTTATTTGTTTTGACATTTCTTGAGTAATATGGATTACACCCACAATTTTTCTATCTTTAATAATAGTCCATATTTTACTCCAACCTCTTTCAACCCAGATTACACCAACCCAGCATTGCACAACTTTACCTAATAACATTCTAACCAGCCAAGTATGTCGGGGTGGCCTTATCCGAATCAACGTATACCTCAATCTCAAGTTTATGGACAAAATTAGAATAATCATCTCTACTCTTCATCGAGTCAATAGGGATACAACACCCCCAAGCCAAATTGTCAACAAACTTACCATTATCCAGCTTCATATACTCCTTTTCAAGATCAACCTACAGAAGAAAAATCGAGTTTAGAAAAGAGTTTTGAAGCCTTCCTTGAGTCCACACGTCAATTTCAAATCTCAACAGACTCAAGTATCCCACAAAATTTTCAAATCCTAGATCCCTACTCCATGTTCCAAGTCCCACAACAAGATAAAGAACCTACTGACTTAAAAATGAGTATGAAAAACCTGATTCAGTCCAGAAATAATTTTACCCAATCTATTAATAGGCTAGAAGCACAAATGAGTCGTTTAATCAACATAGTAAAAGATAGGAATGAGAAAACTCTATCCAATACATTTTCGATCATTCGTGGTTGCCCTAGCCATCTTGATAAGACCCAAGAATCATGGTGTCTTGGAGACCTTAACCAAGATTCAATTTCATCCACCAACTTGAACTTGACCAATCTCAAATTTTTGACAAATTGGCAAGTTTTTCATTCAATAAAATTTAACTTGACTGTGAATGTAATCCCGATTCTCAACTTTGTGATTTAGTTTCAAACTTTGAATTTATGTTGACTCTGGTATCCTTACCCAATTTGGACCTATTTTTCGAGCTAACATTGATTCTTGTGCCTATATATCATGAAATTGAATTACTTATTTTGGATAGTTACATTCTATTGATGGAAAATGAATGTGAATTTAAATTCTTTGATTTAGAACAAAATATTGAACTAAAATTGACTCTCGAACCAAGACTTGATTTTCCCGAGTTAGTATTGGTTCATGAACTTTTCATTCTTGAGCTCAAGTCAACCATTCCACCAAGTCACATTCTATTATTGGACCAAGGTATGACAATAATCACTCCGAGATGATATTTCAAGATTGGTCATATAACCGGAATAATTTTCATGAAAGAATCGTGCATGATCCTATTCATTCTAAGGGTGTTAACGCTTCCAATAGGAAAGAGGTCATAAAAGGTGGGTTCCATGAACCACCACATTATCTTGATTGGGTAGCAACACTTGGCCCAATCCGACCACCACCGGAACCACCACCTTGAGGTAACATGTTTCCTTCCTTTCTTCTTTTTCATGCATATATGCATTTTATTCATACATTGAGGACAATGCATGAGATAGGTGTGGGGGAGGGTTTACTAACATACTAACATAAGTTGGTTTACTAATAAAAAAAAGACCTTTTGAAAAAGAAAATAATATTTTGATTTATTTTTCTAAGCAATTAAGTTAATTTTAAGAAATAGAAAAATCATGATTAGGATTTCTTAATACTTGGTCAAAATAAGATTATTTGTTTGATTTTAGGTTTAAGAAGAAAAATAAGAAAAGTAATTTAGTCTTGATTTTTACCTTGATAAAATATGCATACTTTATATACTTACACACTTGGGATTCAAAATAAAGATTCTGGTGCCTTAGAAAAAAATATAAATATGAAAAATAAATAAATCTAATTATTGATTAGTTAGGTGCTTTAGCCTAAGAAAGCGTTGATATTTACGCGAAAGGTAATTAGGTAAATTTGAGATAAAAAGAAAAAAATTTATAAATGCAATATATGTATTAACACATATAATAACCAGTTAGTAGGTATTAGGGCCACAAGAAGCCTTGTTACTTGTACAAAAAAAATTAGATGAGTTATACATATTAAAAAAAGTGCTTAAAGGGCAATGAAGTAGTAAAACTTCGAACTTCTTTCAAAAAAGGGAGAAAAAATTATATATATATATATATATATATATATATATATATATATATATATATATATATATATATATATATATAATACATAAGAGTTGAAGTTGAAGAATCCGAGCCAAAATCCATAATCACAAAGGTGCATATGACTTGGGGTAAAATAATAAACTAAGTAAGAAATTCATTTTTAATTCTAACCTAGATTGATAATAAATACTTGCATAGAGACTAAGTATAGGAATGAATAATTAGGTGATCCTAAGACTTATTTCAAATATTTTCTCAATTTTAAAAATTGTTTTTCAAAAATACTAACACTTTATTTTTCTTTCTTTTATGGATTTTGTGGGTGTAATTCAGTGAAAACCCTCACGAGACAACACTCATCCTCTAGGGAAAACCTGAAGGTTTAGTGGCTTGTTGCACGTGTTAAGTGCAACTGTGATTCCTACAAAAGTGAGTTAGTTAATGTATTTTTTTCTTTTTTGTTTTACTCGAAGATGAGTAAAAGATAGGTGTGGGGGTGTGATTGTTCATCAAATGTACACATTTTTAGTCATATTTTCACATTTTACTTATTAATAAACATTACTATGTAATGGTTATTTTGCTTAGTATTGTGCAAGTCTCCATAAATTCATAGAAGAACAGAAAAAGGATTAAAGAAGCCCAAAAGTTTAAAAGAAGCCCAAGAGCCCATCAAGCCAAAGCAAATTCAGAGATAATCCTATCCTAATTCAGAGATAAAAAAGACAATCAATTTAAATCAAGTTACTTGAGCTCCAAGTCAAAGATAAAGGAGGGGAATTCAAATTTAAATTCGGATTTATAGATAACTTGTTTCCTAAACTATCTAGGAAAAAGATGATTTTAAATTCCAGAGACCAAACGAAGATTCTGAGAATATATCTCCACATGGACAGACGAGATGAAGCCAGCGCCCAAAGTGCGCACCCAGTCTCCCCTGTATTGCCGCGAAAATGCGGCAAAAGCCACGTTTCCATGGCTTTCTGGTAGCGGTTGGCGTGGCGATTTGGTGTATGTGTTCAACTGAGACTCTACCTTCTATATTCCCTATAAATAGAGAGGTGGATTCAGAGATAAGGGAGAGCTCAGAAGATCAAAGTCTAGGTTTTCTTTTGTTCCCTATTTCTTTCTGAATTTAGTTTGTATTTTCTAAGTTTTAGAAGCAACAGAGGACAATTTGTAAGAAGAAGAGGTCATTGTAATTCGCGATGACAGATCATTACAAGGTACTTTTGTTCTTTTCATATCTCTTTTGTTATTTTATTTGCTTTGTTATTTATTTTTATGCAATCATCTTCATATAATATGCTTAGTTTACATTACACCATAAGTAACTAAATCTTCTTTCATGACTTGCTAATATCGCCACCATGAACCTATAGTATTAAATAGATAACCCAATTAAATTTTATGCATGCTTAAACCCTAAGTTTTTCTTGAAGGTACATGATGATAATAATTAGGTCAACTATTTACTAGTACTCTTTAATTATTTTTCTTAATCTTTGCTTAACAATTGTCTTAATATTTAATTTTAATTTTTAATTAGTGCTATTTGATTAGTCTATAGTTTTGCATTATTATATCACATTTCCCTACCGACTAATGAATAATATAACATTTCTAATTGTGTTTTGGTCTACTTTGCAGATAAATCAAGAGTCTAGGGGCAAAAGGGTAATAAGAGCTTAATTAAACCCATTTTTGGGTAATTAAATCCGCATTTCTTGGAGGCCAAGTAAGGGAGCTTCTAGAAGATACATTGAACCTAGAAGCTTGCGCACGTCAGACGAGAATCTGGACAGAAATAACCGAATCTGAGTACATCTGGATGGTCCCCGAAGCAAAATGAACCCACGCACCAAAATCAAGGACCCAAGTCCCTGGTATAGCATGGAAATGCGGCTTTAGCCGCGTTTCTATGGCCCTATGATAGGCCCACGTGTCGATTTTTGACGCGCGGCCTCGTCTCGTCTTCTATAACCTCCTTTCGCCTATAAATACTCCTGCAGGGACCCGAAACGCAAGCAGATTGGAAATAGGTTAGGTTTTCTCTCTTTTTGTTGTAGATTAGGATTTTCTTTCTCTTTTATTTTGTATTTTCTTTTCTTTTATAGATCATGTATTAGGGCTGAGTTGATTCAGAGAGAGATAGAGAGATATTGATATAATAGATAGTGACTATCTATGTAAAGGTGTCTCCTTTCTTCTCCATTGTAATCTTCTCTATCTTCTACATGATGCTTAGCTAGATTTTCTCTCATGGTGACTAACTACTAACCAGTAACTAGCTAACCACTTACTTGATAATCCACATGAATCTAATAGCCTCTACAAGACCTTGCTCTTGCAAGAGCCATTGATTGCTCATGATGATGGGTTCTAACATCTAACTTGTTAACTTGCTAACCAAGCGAACTCTCTCTTATTTCATGCTTGCTTCTAATAGTTTTGATGATCTAATATTTGTATTAGCTTGGTCTTGATGCAAGTTTGAATGTGAAGAACCATCTTATTTGTCATGCTTTGTATCGTCTCTTAAAGCCAAGGACTAGTGAAGGCCAAGGATCTATGTGAGGCAACTATCACTAAGAGGTTAGCATGTTAGTGGAATAATTAGTAGTTAGAAACTATGAGATTTCTTTCATAGTAATCTCCTTTCTTTTTACTTTGTTTTAAAAATCGATTTCAAAACACTTCTTTTATCTTTTCATCGTTGTTTTCACCATCTTCTTTGTTTACCTTTGTTTTCATTTTCTTTACCACAAGCTTCATCTTCTTTTCTATTTTGTTTTCCAACTACTTCTCTTTTATTTTCACATCGCTTTCATCGTCTTCTTCACCTATCACTTTCAGATTTCTTTTCTTTTCTTTTCCTTTTTAACATTCTTTAACAAAGAAGGAATTATTAACATAACACGTGAACGGACTGTTAATGCTTCTATCGCCTCCCATCTCTGTGGATTCAACCCGTTGAGCCAATGCTATAATGAAAGTATCAAGGGAACATTAGTACATATACATAATTATACTGATTTCATAAACGACACATTTCAATCAATTTCAAAACACTTCTTTTATCTTTTCATCGTTATTTTCACCATCTTCTTTGTTCACCCTTGTTTTCATTTTCTTTACTACAAGCTTCATCTTCTTTTCTATTTTGTTTTTCAAACCACTTCTCTTTTATTTTTATATAGCTTTTATCATCTTCTTCACCTATCACTTTCAGATTTCTTTTATTTTCTTTTTCTTTTTCTTTTTTCATTTTTTAACAAAGAAGGAACTGTTAACATAACACGTGAACGGATAATTAATGCTTCTATCGCCTCCCGTCCTTGTGGATTTGACCCGTTGAGCTAGTGCTATAACAGAAGTATCGAGGGAATATTAGCACATATACATAATTATACTGATAAAAGACACATTGCCAAGTGCTGGTTCAACCCTGATCAAAATTTTGGCGTCGTTGCCGGGGATGGAATGGTTTTGAAGTCACGTTTTTGTTAACATTTTCTTCTCTACTTTGGTGTGCAGGTCAATCTTTACAAAAACTTAGCATTGCAGAAATATAGTCTTGCTTGCATACCCCTGCTCTAGAAAGCAGGGACCCTGCTTCCTAAATTGTGCTGCGAAAACCCAGGAAAAGCCACGCAAACGCGGCATTTGTGTAGCATTTGAACTTCATCTTTTGCAGGATTCTTGCAAGTTGTACATATTGTTGTATTGCTGCTGCTTTATTCTATTTTGATTGCCTACACACTGTAATAAATTAAAGAACTAAAATATGGTATTTGGACGCCTTTAAAACGGTGTAGACATTTAAATTTAGGCACGTGTCAATTCAATTCTACTATACTGTATTTTGTTCTGTTGCTGTGATCTGGACTAAGGTGTAGATATGGCATGGCATATAGCATAGGACAAACACGTGGGTGATTTATTCGCTTTCTGTTATCTTCTTTTCTATATTGCACACTTGCACGAATTGGACTTAAGGACAAAACCCGTGTAAGATAAGGTAGGGATTTCATCACCCTTCCTTAGCCCAAAAATCACCTCCCCACTCACACAACCCAAGCCCTAATAAAAATTGATAGACGTTGGCCCCTAGGGACATCTCGAACTCATTAAGAGATTGATCGTGGGTGGAACTTATTTGAATCATACTCTTATGAAATCGGCGTCTAAGGTTGGGGATTAAGAGGTTATGCCTCGAAGATACCGTGGTTTGGCATAATTAAGGCCTGTTACTTAGCACAGATACCTCCCACCGTATTTTGCCCCTACCTGGCCGAATAGCTTGTGGTCGGATTCATACAACAACCTTCCCCAGGTAATCGCCCAGTTAGGAGTCGTCTAGGTCTAGGTCAACCTTAGTATAGGCTTGGTTTGATTTTTTTTTTTTTTTGTTTATTTGTTTTTTTCTTTCTTGTTTGTGTTTGTTTGTGAAATGGAATTCAACAACAATAATTTTTTCAATCTTAATATTAATCCATACTTCACATCAACCTCATTATTGAATAGCTCCAATCCAGCTTTGAAAAATATGAACCAACCAAATAATCTGGATTGGATGTATTCAACTCAATATAACCCATACTGATTATCTGATGACCAAAATTTCAAAATAATTTCAACTCGTCACAGAGTCAATGGGATTCACCTCCCCCGAGTCAAATTTTCAACCACCTTATCCACAGTTTTCATAATTTTCACAATATTCATTCCCTGATTTTACTTTCTACACTCCTTTTTCAGAACCACCCATTGAAGAAAAATCTGAGTTAAAAAAGAGTATAAAAGCTATAGAAGTCATGCTTGAGTCCCAACAAAAGAAGCTCAACTCCTCAATTCCACAATATTTTCACGATTCGTACTCATTTCTGGCTATTCAAAATGAACAACCATCTGCCCTGAAAATGAGTATGGAGTGCTTTCGTGAGTCTGAGCTTCAATCTCAAAACATGTTGGACTCACAATCTTCACTATCTTTTCAAAACCAAGATTCCTACACTACCTTTCTAGAGCATCCATTTGAAGAAACATCACATTTAGAAAAGAGTATAGGAATCTTGCAGGAGTCCACACTACAATTTCAAAAATCTTCTGCCCAGTCTATCAATAGGTTGGAAACACAATTGAGTCAATTAGTCAATATTTATAGGAATGAGGAAACTCTCTTTTATCAACCTTTGACTAATTCAGATATCTCTAACTCTAATGATTTGACCCAGGACTCTTGTTATTTTAGAAACCAAGATTCAATTTCAGCACACCCATTTGAACTTGACCAAACTTCAAATGTTAAAAATCTCATTGACATTTTGGCAAGTTATCCTTTTTCCTGAGATTGAACTTGAGCATGAATATGATCCTGAAGCTCAACTTGGTAATTCAATTTCACTTCCTGATTCAATAATGACTAAGATGTTTTTACCTGATTTCAGGCCTTTTCTCGAGTCAGTATTGGATCCTGCCAGTCCATCGTGAAATTGAATCACCAATCTTTTATGATCAACAAATTGAACTTGACCAATTTCATACTTTGAAAGTCTCATTGATAAATTGACAAGTTCTCATTTTTATGAAATTGAACTTAATGAGGAATGTGACCTAAATTCTCAAATTTGTGATCCAGTTCAAATTCCTGAATCAGTATTGACTCCTGTTTTGCTACCCAAATTGAGCAACATTTTAGAGTCAGTTTTGATTCCCATACCTGTCATTCTTGAACTTAAATCACCAATCTTAGACAGTCACATTCCGTTGTGGGGAAATGAATGTGGACTTGAATTTTCAGCTTCTTGATTTGGATCCACTTTCTGAACCAATCTCGACTTCTGAACCTTTCCTTTACTTCAGTTACTTTGCTGAGTCGGTCTTAGTTCCTGTACTTCCTGAGTCCAAATTAATCATTTCATCTTTTCATACTCCATTTTAGGACAAAGGTGTTGATAAAATTGACACTGAAATTATTTTAAAAAGTTAAAAATTAGATGGGGTTAAATTCTTAATAAAAAGTATCCATATATACATCATTCTAGTGGGTTGTATTATAAAGATCTCTAGTGGGTTCCTCCGAACTCCACGCAAATTGGATTGGGCCGATTTCATGGACCAATCAGAACGCCACCAAAACCACCACCTTGAGATGATTTTTCCTTCCCTCTCTATTTATTTCATGCATACATACATCACGATGCATTGAGGACAATGCATGAGATAAGTGTGGGGGAGGGTCTACTAACGTAGAGTTTTTTAGATTTTTTTCTTTTTCACTTCTTTTAGGATACTTTTAGAAATCTTTTCTTTTGTATAGGATTTTTCCCTTTCTTTAAAATTTTTTTGAAATAAGAGACAAAAGTTTTGATCTATTTTTAAGAAAATTAAAATGATCTTAGAAATTAAGGAAGCCTTAATTATGACATCTTAAATCTAGTCAAAATAATGGATCTTGTTTAAAAATATAGGTTAAGTATAAAAGATTAGGGAGATAATTTTATCTTAAATTTTTTTGTCTTAGATAGTACGCACTTCACATAGTCCATTCGGAATTTTTTGCTCTATCAAAGCGTCGGACTTCTAAATTTTCATAGGTTATATATTTTGGGATGGAAATAAAGACCTAAAATGCCATAAAGCAAAAAAAAATGAAAAAGAAAAAATATTTATATGGTATAAATGAATCACTTATTAAGCTGGATAATTATGCCTCAAGAAGCATGATTATTCACGCCTAACGGTGGTCATAAAAAACAAATAATCTCCCTTAGTTTTGTGGCCTTATTTACTCGAGTCCTTAAATCCGAGGGATATTTTCTCATCTGATGCCCTAAGTGTTGGCCCAAAGGCCATTAGCCCTATATCTTGTTGAATATTTTGATGATAACAAACCATATTTAGTTATGTATTTAACAATTTTGTTTAAAAAGTATTTCAGGTTAAACAGGTTGATTTGACGGCTCCACTATCAAGACTCACAAGTTTGGACGCCGCTAAGGATGTGCATTCCCAAGCTAAGCACAATAGGAAGCTTCGGGATCAAGACATGAAGAAAAGACCAAGTCAAGATCAAGACAATGAAAAAGTCCGAGATTTGTAATTTTGCTTTTCTTTTAGACTTTTTGTCAAAACTAGATGTTAGAAGTAGATTTATGGGATTGTCACTTACACACACTTTAGTTTGATACATGGCTTCAAAAACAATTTCAAATTCTATTTCCAACTTAGTTTTATAGCTAACATGTTTTTCGGAAAATTGTTTTAGAAACTCTAAGTTTTTTGGAAAAATCGATTTTTGAGAAAAACAAGTTTTTATCAAAGAAAAACTTTATCAAAATGTTTTAACATGTTAGGGTAGTGACATATGGTCATACTCCTATTTTTACAAAGTCCAAAACCCCAAACCACAAGACCAAATCCAAAGACCCAGTTCTGGTTTTCTGCAGTTCTAATTTTTCAGAACTGACAGGAGCCGGTCGACTGTCCCGGTCGACCGACGTACACGCTGTGCATGTGTGTACGTCGGCCGACCGCTCCGGTCGACCGGAGCACTTACAGTGCTCTCTGTTTGTTCGGGTCGACCGGGGCGGTCGACCGTAGTACCCCAACTGTCAAAAATATGACCGTTGGCGGTCGACCGGCCTGGTCGACCGGCAGCTGTCAGAAGTTCTGACAGACTCCAACAGCTCTATTTTTCTGACAGATTTTGTTGGGATCTCACCCCAACGAATCTCTCTTGCTGTTTTACCCAGTTTTTCAACCCCTATAAATAGAGGGTCACTTCAACATGATAAGATAATAATTCCAAAACATTTTTACAAGAGATTTTCATAAGAATTTCAAGTCTTCATTTTAGAAAAGATTTTCAAAGCCAAAATTTCCATACACCCATTTGAAGCCTATTCTTCTACTTCTCTCTAGATTTTGCACTACACAATCCCAAATTTCTACATCTACATATTGGTTATAGGATTGTGCAAGTGAGCTATTTTGTGATCAAGTGTGATCATTTCTTCTTGAGCGAAGTTGTAGAGGCATCGGCCTCAAGGCGAGCTAGTGTGCTCCGGGTGGTGTTGCGGCACCACAAGTGATCGGACAAGTGTGTCCTTGTATTGAAGATCCGGTGGGATCGACAATAGTGGAAATCCTTCAAGTGTGAAGGCGGGGACGTAGAGCGTGGCTCGAACCTCGGAAACATATACCTGTGTTTGCGTTTGCTCGAATTTTCTCTAAACTCAACTCCTTTAATTCTTGCACTACTTATTGTGTTTATTGCTAGTCTTTTAATTTGTGCAATTTGTTAGTAGAATTTTTAATTCCGCATTGTTGCCATATTTTATATAGCCATCACTATTCACCCCCCCTAGGTGATTTCAATTGGTATCAGAGCCTAACCCTACAATTTGGTTTAACCACCTTAGGGAGATCCTTGTTATTTGGCTATATTAGTTGCATTTTTCATAGTTTGTGCTTTATATTATTCATCCATGGCATCACTAGACTTTTCTAGCATCAAGTCCCCACCAAAGTTTGATGGCTTGAACTTCCCTATTTGGAAGGTCAAGATGAACCTATTTCTAAAGTCCCTAGGTGTTAGAGTAGCTAGGGCCATCACTAGAGAATTTGTTGAACCCCTCACCGATGAGAGTTCATGGTCCGAGGATACCACCAAGGACTATGAGGCAAATGCTAGAGCCCAATATGCCTTGACCCAAGCTCTAAATGAGGATGACCTAGCACGCATCATAAATTGCAAATCCGCATTTGAAGTTTGGAATATTTTAATTGTGACTCATGAAGGAACGTCACAAGTGAAAAGATCTAAGATTGACTTATTGCGTTCTCAATATGAGAATTTTTATATATTTGATAATGAGAGCATTGATGACATGCTCAATCGTTTCATCAAGATTACTAATGCTTTATCTTCTCTAGGTGACGCAATCGATAATGACCAAAAGATCCGGAAGGTCATTCGGGCTCTTCCCAAATCTTGGGAAGTGAAGGCAACTACCCTCAAGGAGCTCAACGATCGGGAGGAGATGGACTTCTCCGGCTTCATTGAAAATCTCAAAACACATGAGATGGAAATGAAGGTTAGAGAAGAAAGGGAGGCACCCAAAAGAAAGCACTTGCCTTCAAAGCCACTCCAACCATCCATGAAGAGGATGATTCATCGGATGATTGCGATGAAGATTTTGCCATGCTCATCCGAAAGGTGGGCAAGATGTTCTACAAGAAGGGGAGGCAAAGCAACTTCCGAAGAGGGAGACCTCAAGGAAGGTATGAAAAGAAAAGAGAAGAACCCGGTCCTTGCTTCCATTGCAAGAAGATCGGACATCTTATCGCCGATTGCCCCGCACTTCAAGCAACCACCTCCAAGAATGCCCCAAAGAAGAAAAAGGCTATGGTAGCAACATGGGACGACACGGAGTCGGAATCCGAAGAGGAGAACGATGCCGCACACATGTGCTTCATGGCACATGGAGACGATGCTTCGAAGGTAACTATCGACAACTCTTTAGATGAGGATGAGTTAACTATGGATGAATTAGCCCAATTTTTTGAAGAACTTCAACATAGGTATGAGATTTCTCAATCTCATAATAAAAAATTAAAAAAGGAAAATGAGTCTTTAAAAGATAAAATTAATATTATTGAAAAGGAGAAAAATGATTTATCTTGTGCTTTTAAGAAATTAAAAATTGATTTTGAAAAATACAAACTAGCTTGTAAAGGGAAAACCCCCATTGCATCATGTAATAAAAATGATTTTTTGGAAATTCAAAAACGAGTTGATGCTTTAAATCCAACTCTTAAAAAGTGTGCTTTTGATTTAAATAAGTTTGCATCTAGATTTCCTAAGGGAGTAACCCAAGGGAAACACACTCACCATGCACATGCACGGAAACATGCACACACACATAAACATGCATACATGTATGGTAGTGGTAGAATTTACATTTGCACGCATTGTGGCCGCAAAAGCCATTTAGAAAAGTTTTGTTTTGCTAAACATAATGTGAACAATAAATATGTTTGGGTTCGTCCCGGTACTAATCCAAAAGGACCCAAAAAGATATGAGTACGAAAAGACCCACCAAATTTAGATGATGCAGGTGGATCTTCTTCCTCCAAGACTTAGGGGGAGACGGTGCCTGGGTGGTGGATGCAACTAAGCTCAAAGAACACATCGCATTTGCATCGCTATCTTGGAGGCACCCATTTTGGAGATTGCCCATGCTTGGTAACGTCTCCATTTAAAAGTTTTTTTTTGTTTGGTTATTTATATACACATGTATAGGATTGTTAGTTTACCTTTATGATACATTGATATATGCTAGTGTAAACTTACATCCCTATCATGATTGTGTATATGCCATATTTTAATATCTTGTCTTTTATACCATGTCCATTGTATGTCTACATGCCATGCCTAGACTAGCTTATTTATATATACACATTGTATTTTCAAAACTAGAAATAAATTTTTGTAAAAATTTCATATTCAAGCAAATACCTTAGAGATGACAATTGCGCACCTCAACTCATTCAAGAGGAATCAAGAGGATGAAGTTCAGAACCCGTCACCGGGTATTCGGCTTCAACATCTCTAAAACTTTATTTTTGTATGAAAATTAAATAAAATGTTTTGTGTGAATATTTTGGTTGACATGATAACCTAATGAAGATTTAAAAACATTGTTGTATTTTTGTATGTTATATATATATCCTATTTAATTGTTAAATATTTTCATTTAAATTTTTTTTGGAGCTCTGTCTGTCCACAGTTTTTGGGCAAAGCCGGTCGACCGGCCCTAACCCCGGTCGACCGCCAGTGCCTGAAAGAGAACAAATTTTTACTCTCTGTTGCCGGTCGACCGCTTTGGATTACAGTGCTCTCGGGTTTTTCCGGTCGACCGGCCCGGTCGACCGTTCGTTGATTTCAGCCCCAAATCTGCTATTTATTTAACTCTCTCTCATTTCTCTCACACTCAACCGACGATCCCTTTCTTCCCCTTTTCTCCAAAAATTCTCCCAACTCAAAATCTCTCAAATTCTTTCAAAACCCAAGTTGGATTCTCTCTTTGTGGGATAGATCTTTAGTCTCAGGCTTCCTCACCATCAGGATTTCAGGGATTCATGATCTAGGGTTAGGGTTTCTCCATTTTCAGGTAAAAATCATCTTTTTACTCTAAATCTTGATATCTAGCTCTTAGTTTTCCTTTCACTTGTCAAAGATTTCTAGGTTTCCTTTGTTTAGATCAAGCCAATACCATCTACCCTAAAAATCAACTAAAAATCACTCTTTTCACCAAAAATGTCAAAGAGATCTAGGTCTGAGAAGGGAAAAAGCATAGTTCCCTCATCTTCCACCACTCCTACACCTAAAAGACCTTTTGTGAACGATCTTGCAGAAAATCGTTTCATACAACTTTCCAAAAAATCTGTAATTTCAGGAAGATGTGTAATTCTAAAGGATTTTGAACACCTAGGCATCCCTCGTATCCTCAAAAGAAACTCTTTGCATCATTTTATGACTATTAAGGAACCTGTCTACACATTCCTAGTTCACTATTTCTACGCATACTATGCCTATGAGGGAGGTCGTGTTAGATCACGTGTTTTAGGGAGAGATATAGACATCCCTATATCACGATTTGCTGACTTGCTACATCTCTCCTCTGGAGGAGTGGATGTTTATACTTTTGATCTACACGACTTTGAGTATCCGGACGGTGAGTCTGCGCTCACCGCCTCCACTTTGATTCACGGGGATGACAACCCAGGTTTAGTAAGGAACGAGGAGGTCAACAAATTTACCTTCACCTCCCAAGTCCTTGCAAAATTCATTTTCTACAACATTTTACCTAAGTCCGGTGAGTATAGTAATGCTATGGGTTCAGTTCCTCTCATAATCTATTGCCTTCTGAAAGGCATCAAGATTGATTTTCCTCACCTCATTGCTACTCACATGGCCTCTGACCATATCCGCATGTCCGGTAGGCACTTGCCTTATGGAATGCTTATTACTCATTTGCTTCAGAGATTAGGTTTTGATTTGTCCTCTGAGACTCCCTGTCAGCCTGCTATAAATTTTGTCAGCCTGCTATAAATTTAGACAGCGTCCTTTTGAAGAGGATGCAGGCTCAAATGCGTCGTCACGCACAAGAGCACCCTCCTGCACCTCCTGCTGATATCCCAGGGTCATCTTCGGCCCCTGGATCCTCTTCCGTCCCAGGGATTTCTTCTGCATCTGTGCCATCTTTATCACCTGAGTTCCAGTCCTTCATATCTTCTGAGATTCGCTCTCAGATCCAGGAGCATTAGTCTTGGATCGAGCAGCGAGACGCAGCCTTTCGGGCGGATTTGGAGCAGCGTGATGCAGCCCTTCGCGCGGAGATGGACTCGCGCTTCCAGGGATTTCGCAATGACATGACTTATTTTGCGAACGCCATGAGATTCGTGGATTCGCAATTTGAGACATTATTTGCGAAATTCGATATGCTTGGTCCAGATCCCACGACCATTTCTCATCCTCTTCCATCCTCTGGTCCTCCATTTCCTATCAGAGACCCTACTGCGGCTCCACCCCCACAGCCAGGCGTTGCCGGTATCGATCCAGAGGAGGTCGGTCATGAGGATGATGATCATGATGGTGATGAGACCATGGCAGAGGGTAATGCTGAGGAGAGTTCGTCTGGGGAAGACGACGCTGAGGAAGGTTCTTCAGACGACGATGCTACTTGTGGTGCTGAGTGACCTGCCCCTTTTGATGATGTCAAAAAGGGGGAGAGTTATTTGTTGAGAGAGACTCCATATTTTGTCACTTATATTTAGTGTAGTACTTGGTATTGTATTGTGGACATATGTTGCGTTTTTATTTTGGTGGACATGTACTTGTTTATGTTGGTTATGCTTTGTGGACATGTGTTTCATCTCTATTTTATGACATGAGTATTTTTATCTAGCATGGATATATGTGTTGTGGATGTGTTGTGGATTATGTTATCACCCACCATTTTTTTTAGATTTGTCTATGCTTGAGCATATTTTTGTATATGCATATGTTAAGGGGGAGCTTCATTTGAAGTCTCTACCCAAAATATTTGTAATAACTATATATGTTTTGTCATCATCAAAAAGGGGGAGATTGTTGGCCCAAAGGCCATTAGCCCTATATCTTGTTGAATATTTTGATGATAACAAATCATATTTAGTTATGTATTTAACAATTTTGTTTAAAAAGTATTTCAGGTTAAACAGGTTGATTTGACGGCTCCACTATCAAGACTCACAAGTTTGGACGCCGCTAAGGATGTGCATTCCCAAGCTAAGCACAATAGGAAGCTTCGGGATCAAGACATGAAGAAAAGACCAAGTCAAGATCAAGATAATGAAAAAGTCCGAGATTTGTAATTTTGCTTTTCTTTTAGACTTTTTGTCAAAACTAGATGTTAGAAGTAGATTTATGGGATTGTCACTTACACACACTTTAGTTTGATACATGGCTTCAAAAACAATTTCAAATTCTATTTCCAACTTAGTTTTATAGCTAACATGTTTTTCGGAAAATTGTTTTAGAAACTCTAAGTTTTTTGGAAAAACCGATTTTTGAGAAAAACAAGTTTTTATCAAAGAAAAACTTTATCAAAATGTTTTAACATGTTAGGGTAGTGACATATGGTCATACTCCTATTTTTACAAAGTCCAAAACCCCAAACCACAAGACCAAATCCAAAGACCCAGTTCTGGTTTTCTGCAGTTCTGATTTTTCAGAACTGAAAGGAGCCGGTCGACCGTCCCGGTCGACCGACGTACACGCTGTGCATGCGTGTACGTCGGCCGACCGCTCCGGTCGACCGGAGCACTTACAGTGCTCTCTGTTTGTTCGGGTCGACCGGGGCGGTAGACCGTAGTCCCCCAACGATCAAAAATATGACCGTTGGCGGTCGACCGGCCCGGTCGACCGGCAGCTGTCAGAAGTTCTGACAGACTCCAACAGCTCTATTTTTCTGACAGATTTTGTTGGGATCTCACCCCAACGAATCTCTCTTGCTGTTTTACCCAGTTTTTCAACCCCTATAAATAGAGGGTCACTTCAACATGATAAGATAATAATTCCAAAACATTTTTACAAGAGATTTTCATAAGAATTTCAAGTCTTCATTTTAGAAAAGATTTTCAAAGCCAAAATTTTCATACACCCATTTGAAGCCTATTCCTCTACTTCTCTCTAGATTTTGCACTACACAATCCCAAATTTCTACATCTACATATTGGTTATAGGATTGTGCAAGTGAGCTATTTTGTGATCAAGTGTGATCATTTTCTTCTTGAGCGAAGTTGTAGAGGCATCGGCCTCAAGGCGAGCTAGTGTGCTCCGGGTGGTGTTGCGGCATCACAAGTGATCAGACAAGTGTGTCCTTGTATTGAAGATCCGGTGGGATCGACAATAGTGGAAATCCTTCAAGTGTGAAGGCGGGGACGTAGAGCGTGGCTCGAACCTCAGAAACATATACTTGTGTTTGCGTTTACTCGAATTTTCTCTAAACTCAACTCCTTTAATTCTTGCACTACTTATTGTGTTTATTGCTAGTCTTTTAATTTGTGCAATTTGTTAGTAGAATTTTTAATTCCGCATTGTTGCCATATTTCATATAGCCATCACCTATTCACCCCCTCTCTAGGTGATTTCACTAAGATCATCAGGTTTGGGAGTCATCAGTTAAAGGCTCACTATCCGGGTAAACTAGAAAGCCTAAGAAAACTAAGAGAAGGAAATATATATATAAATGGATTGATGGTTAGAGTTGAAATCTCAGAAATCTTCACTGTCACAAAGTGCATATTTTCTAGGTTTTATGAAGGATAAAATATTCAATCCAATTTTAATTTATTACCTTAATTAAGACAAGATCTTGCATAGAGATTAAGTTTAAGGAAGAATTATTTTTGGTGAACTTATGACCTTAGATTGCTTATAATTTTACAAAAATATTTCGTAAACTTGTCTCTCTTTCAAAATGTGTTTTCAAAATACTAACATTTGTCTTCCTTTTTTTGGATTTTGTGGGTACAATCCGCTGAAAACCCTCAGGAGATAACACTCCTCCTCTAGGGGCAACCTAGAGGTTTAACGGCTTGTTGGACACGCTCAGTGCGATCGCGTCACCTGCGAAAGTGGTGTAATAACATTTGTAGTATAGTTTTTCTTTTCTTATTTTCCTCGGGACGAGCAAAAAGATAAGTATGGGGGTGTGATTAGTTTACAGTTCTGCAATATTATATCACATTTCCCTACCGATTTGTGAATAATATAGCATTTCTAATTGTGTTTTGGTCTACTTTACAGATAAATCAAGAGTCTAGGGACAAAAAGGTAATAAGAGCTTAATTAAACCCATTTTCGGGTAATTAAATCTGCATTTCTTCGAGGCCAAGTAGGGGAGCTTCTAGAAGATAAATTGAACCTAGACACTTACTCACGTCAGACGAGAATCTACACAGAAATAACCAAATTTTAGTACATCTGGATGGTCCCCGAAGCAAAACGAACCCACGCACCAAAACCACGGACCCAGGTCCCTGGTATAGCCACGAAAATGCGGCTTTAGCCGTGTTTCCGCGGCCCTATGGTAGGCCCACGCGTCAATTTTTGACGCATAGCCTCGTCTCGTCTTCTGGAGCCTCCTTTCGCCTATAAATACTTCTGCAGGAACCCGAAACGCAAGCAGATTGAAAATAGGCTAGGTTTTCTCTCTTTTGTTGTAGATTAGGATTTTCTTTCTCTTTTATTTTGTATTTTCATTTCTTTTATAAATCATGTATTAGGGCTGAGTTGATTCAGAAAGAGACAGAGAGATATTGATGTAATAGATGGTGACAATCTATGTAAAGGTATCTCCTTTCTTCTTCATTGTAATCTTCTCCATCTTCTACATGATGCTTAGCTAGATTTTCTCTCATGGTGACTAACTACTAACCAGTAACTAGCTAACCACTTACTTCATAATTCACATGAATCTAATAGTCTCTACAAGGCCTTGCTCTTGCAAGAGCCATTGATGGCTCATGATGATGGGTTCTAACATCTAACTTGCTAACTTGCTAATCAAGCTAACTCTCTCTTATTTCATGCTTGCTCCTAATAGTTTTGATGATCTAATATTTTTATTAGCTTGCTCTTGATGCAAGTTTGAATGTAAAGAACCATCTTATTTGTCATACTTTGTATCGTCTCTTGAAGCTAAGGATCAATGTGAGGTAACTATCACTAAGAGGTTAGCATGTTAGTGGAGTAATTAGTAGTTAGAAACCATGAGATTTCTTTCATAGTATTTTTCTTTCTTTTTATTTTGTTTTAAAAATCGATTTCAAAACACTTCTTTTATCTTTTCATCGTTGTTTTCACCATCTTCTTTGTTCACCTTTATTTTCATTTTCTTTACCACAAGCTTCATCTTCTTTTCTATTTTGTTTTCCAAACCACTTCTCTTATTTTCACATCACTTTCATTGTCTTCTTCACTTATCACTTTCAGATTTCTTTTTCTCTTCTTTTTCTTTTTCTCATTCTTTAACGGAGAAGGAATTGTTAACATAACACGAGAATGGACTGTTAATGCTTCTAAAGTATCGAGGGAACATTAGCACATATACATAATTATACTGATTTCATAAAAGACACATTTTTGAGTGCTAGTTCCGCCCCGATCACTATTTCAATTAGAACTTCATTATCTATCTTATGTGTTTTACTTGAATCCTAGGGTAAGATTATCATGTTTAGAGTTTAAAGTGAAGGTAATCTCTAGAGGATATAATTTGCTTATGGTGGTAGATAATCAGCAAGTTGTGATCCTTCTTTACATTAATATCAAAACGAATCTTTTCAACCTAATCTCTTTCTTTAAGTTCTTCAAACATAAGAAGAAAGTGTAAGGAAATAAAAATACCGAAAAGCTTCTATCGCATCTATCCCTGAGGTTCGACCCTTGTAGCCCTAGCTACACGGTTAAATTGCAAAGAGTTCAGAGCCACTATACATTAGATAATACTTTCCATATTCTCTATATTCTCTTTGGCAATCAATTGCTTAGTTGTTTTTAATTTCGTATTATTATCCATTGTCTTTAGCTATCACCTATTACTACCAAAGGTTCATGTAAGACTTCTCAAGGATTGCAGGACCTTTAACCAAGCTCACCCGATAAGGGAAACGTATATATAGATAGAAGATTGTGCTGTAACTTTTGTAGAGTTAAAGAACAAATTAATCTCAGCACCAATTTTGAAGATGCCCACCGAAAGGTCCGAAACTGGTGGTATGTTTATATACAATGATGCACCTGGACGAGAATTGGGACGTGCGCTGATGCAACATGGTCATGTAATAGCTTACGCTTTCAGATAGCTGAAACCTCGTGAAAAGAATTATCCTACGCGTGATCTCAAGATGGCAGCTGTAATTTTTGCCCAGAAGATTTGGAGGCATTAAATGTTAGGCAAGACAGTGTAGATCTATAGGGACTACAAGAGTTTGAAGTACCATTTCACCCAAAAAAATTAAACATGAGACAAAGGAGATGGTTGGAGTTGATGGCTGATTACGATATTGATCTGCAATATCATCCTGGCAAGATTAATGTGGTACCGGACGCCTTGAATAGAAAAACCGAAACATCTGTGACCACACCGCTCACTCAATAGAAAGAATTGTTTAGGAAAATGATAAAGATGGACTTGTGGTGGTTCAATGGTCTAGAGTCCCTGGTCAACTGATGACCTTACAAATCCAGCCAGCTTTATTGGAGAAGATCAAGGCAGCTTGATTGGTCACTAATGTTGCATATTTAGTATCATATTATCATACTTATTATAGAATAAAATCTGCATTGTTCTAATTAAATGCTTAATTTATTTGCAGGCCCATTCCTTAAGGAGATGAAGAGAAATGAGCCCAAAAGCCCACCACAATTCTGAGTTAAATCAGAATTAATTCGAGCTCACTGAATCAGGGCAAAATCAAGAGGTTGAAAACCGGTTGAGAAGAATCCTCTCAGAATCGATCGGTTAAAGCCAAGAATCCAAGGCCATTTCGTCATAATACGGGACTCAAACTGAAAAACTAACTGAAGATAAAAGCAGAAAGTGAAACCAGGGCGACCCACCAACAGGGCGTGGCCACCTCGCCATACCCTGGCCGCAGAAACGCGGCCAAAGCCGCGTTTCCGCGGCTTGGTTGGGGAGTTAGGGGAGCGTTTGCTCCCCCGATCTCCCCGGGATCCTGCACGTTAGGTTTTTGCCTATAAAAAGGCAGTCTTTGCGCTGAAAATGGGACGACCATGCAGAGATAGGATTTAGACTAGTTTTTCATTTTTTTAGTGCAGGTTTTTGTTTTTCTTTTCATGTAATTTTTCATTTTAACTTATGTAAATCAGAGGAGATCAGACTTTCATAGAAGAACAAGAATGAAGCTTGAGCTGAGAGTGACACCGTGTAAGGTTTCTTTCTTTTCTTTTATCGTTATGAAATCAAATCTATATTCTCTCTTTGTATGTACTTCGTTTTGGTTTTCTTCTTCTTCTTCTTTTCTACTTTACTCTTCTTTTGGTTCCAATTGTCTTCCAAGTGAGTCTGAAAGCATCGAAAGAGCCTTGTCTTTGCGAGTGCCACTGATAGTTCATGACGATGGATGTGAGTCTCTCTGTATCATTTCATGCTTGAAGTTGTCTTGATGATGTAATGTGGAAGAGACCAATAATCAACTCTTATGGGCTATGCGCTGATTGCCTCCACTTCAAGGTAACATCGTCGCTGAAGATTCAAGGTAAGCTTTTGGTGAAAAGAAGGTAAGTAATTTTATTTCTTTTCTTTTATTTCTTTAGTATAGATTACCACATCTTCCAAATCTTTCATCACTTCTTTCCCAATTCATTTGTACATAGTCATTTTCTGGTTTTCTCCACCTTCTCATTCTACTGTTTTCTCTCTAACCTTAACATAACTCGTTTTCATTTTCTTTCTTAAAAACAAAGAAGAATATTCGTTTTGTTTTCATAAAGATTTCAATAAGAAAAACTTTGAACGCTTCTATCGCAAACCCTCCTTGTGGATCACGACCCGCATAGCCACTTGCTATAGCGGTAAGAATTGAGCACTTGGACATCTTTATTTCTAAATCTAAAATTCTGTATTTTGTGTGCAGGTTTTGCCTCAATCAATTTTTGGCGCCGTTGCCGGGGAGGGTAACTTTTTTATTGAAATCTGATTTTTATTGAAAATTTTTTAGAACTAAAATGAACTTTCTTCTCTGTTGCAGGTTATAGGGCAAGCAAAGCAGGAAAATAAAATTGCAGTAACATATAAGTGGTCTTGGACCTCTGCTCTAGAAAGCAGAGACCAAGTGCCCTCTGCTTTGCCGCATTTTCGCGGCCAAAGCCGCGGATACGCGACAAAAAAGGAGTTGACTACTAACGTTGTTTTTTGCAGGGCTACTTGACTTGCAAAATTCTAGTTTTCTGCAATTTATTTTTTCTTATATGCCATCACCAAAAGCCTGCTAATAAACCAACAGTAAAATACTTGTTGACAAAGATAAAAAATTGATTAGACGTTTGCATTTTTAGGCACGTGTCTTTTCAATTCCTTTATTTTTACTGTTGAAGAGTGCTGGAGCAAGGTACGTTCGCATTGCATGTAGAATAGAACTCATCTCTTGGTTGATTTACATCGCTTTGAGTGAATCTTATTTACATATCTTGTACACTTGCACAAACTGATTTTAAGGGCACCACCCATTAACAAGATAAGGTGGGGATTTAATCACCCTTCCTTGGCCCAAAAATCAGATTCCAAGCACTCACTAACCCAAGCTTAACTTAAAATGAGTAGACGTTGGCCCTAGGGACATCTCAGACTCAATTAGGAGATTATCCTAAGGGGGAAAAGTGTTAGAATTTGACACCTGGAAAATCAGTGTCTAGGAAAGGGATTAAGGGCCGAAAGCCCGAAGGTTGGTGGTTATTTAATTAAGGAACGTCTTTGACGGAAAATCTCCCACCAATCTTGCCCTGACCTGGCTGGTTAGCTTGTGGTCAAAGTCTGCATTAAACCTCCTGTGGACAGTCTAATAAGTTAGGAGTCGTCTAGGTCATAGGTCTACCCTAACTTAGTTTAGAATTTTTTCTTTTTTTTTGTTTGTTTATTTGTTTGTTTTTCTTTCTTTTTGTTTGTATTCTATTGTGTGATATGGCTTATAATAACAATTTTTCCAACTTCAATAATAATCCATATTACACACCACTTCATTTTCGGATATTACCAACTTGGCATATCATAACTTTAACCAACCTAGTGTGCCGGATTGATCTTATCCGAATCAATATAACCCATACCCCCAATCTAATAACTATAATTTCCATAATGATTTCAACTCTTCACAGAGTCAGTGGGGATTCACCTCCCCCGAGTCCAATTTTCAACCAACTTGTCCTCCTTCTCCACCTTGTCCACAATATTTTCAAGAGTCATACTCAGTTCCACCAGTCCAAAATAGAAAACTATCAATTTTGGAAATGAGTATGCGTGAGTCCAAACACAAATCCCAAAATCTGATGGACTCACAATTTCACCACCAATTCCAAGACAATACTTCATCTTTTCATCAAAACAATGAACCTATCAACTATGAAAAGATGCTTGAAGCCATGACTCAGGCTCAAAACGCTCGTAATCGTGACATAGGTATGATGGTCCAATCTTTACGTTCCCACCGTTTGACCAGTTCTGATGTCACTAACCATCCTGCCGATGAGTCAGATTGTTTTGGAAATCAAGGTTCCATTTCAGAACAATCATTTGAACTTGCCCAAACTCCAAATTTTGAAAAGAATATTGACAGTTTGGCAAGTTATCCTTTTCCTGAAATCGAACTTAAAAATGAATATGATCATGAATCTCAACTTAGTGATTCAATTTTACTTCCTGATTCAATAATGACTCAAGTATCTACACCTGATTTCAATCATTTTCCTGAGTCAACATTGAATCCTGTGCCAATTCATATAGAAATTGAATCACTCATTCTTGATGATCATATTGAACTTGACCAATTTTACACTTTTGAAAATCCTATTAACAAATTGGCAAGTTCTCATTTTTTTGATATTGAACTCAATGAGCTATGTGACCTAGATTCTCAAATCTGTGATCCAGTTCAACTTTCTGAATCAATATTAACTCCTGTTTTGTTACCAAACTTGAGTAATATTTTAGAGTCAGTTTTGATTCCCCCACCTACTATTCCTGAACTTGAATCACCAATATTAAGTCACATTCCATTGTTGGAAAATAAATGTGGACTTGAGTTTCACTTTCTTGACTTGGACCCACGTCCTGAACCAATCTCGACTCCTGAACCTTTACTTGACTTAAGCCACCTTCCTGAGTCGGTATTAGTTCCTGTACTTCCTGAGTCCAAGTCAATCATTCTATCTTGTCACACTCCATTCTGGGACGAGGTGGTTGACAAATTTGACTCCAAAATCAATTATGGAATTTGGAAATTAGATGGGGTCCAATATTTAATAAAAATCCTTTATGGATTCATCATTTTAATGGGTTATATTAGTGAAATTTCTGATGGGTTCCTCCGAACTCCACAAAAAATTGATTGGGCCGCATTTCGTGGACCAATCAGACCACCACCGGAACCACCACCTTAAGGTAATATTTTCCTTCCCTTTCGTCTTTTTCATGCATCTATGCATTAATTCATACATTGAGGACAATGCATGAGATAGGTGTGGGGGAGGATTCTAACATAACTTAGTTTTTTCTTTTTATAAAAAATATATATTATTAACATTTTCTTTAAACTTTTTGAAAATAGAAACAATATTTTGACATATTTTTTGTAAGAAATTAAGTAAATTTTAAGGAATAGGAAAATCTAAATTAGGATTTCTTATACTTGGTCAAAATAAGATTATTTGTTTGATTTTTAGGGTTAGGAAAAAAAATTGTCAAAGTAATTTAGTCTTGATCTTTACCTTGATGAAATATGCACACTTCATACACTTACACACTTAGGGTTCAAAAACAAAGATTCTTATGCCTTATAAAAATAAAAATAAAAAAAAGAAGAAAAAAAAGATAAACAAATCTAATTATTGATTAGCTAGGTGCTTTGGCCAAAGCAAGCCTTAGTATTTATGCGAAAGATGATTAGATAAGTTTGAAAATATATATATATATATATATATATATATATATATATATATATATATATATATATATATATATATATATATAACCCTCTGATTAAGCTGGGTATTTGTGCCTAATAAAGCATAAGTATTCACGCCTAAAAGGGGTTCATATAATAAAATTCTTAGTTTTGTGGCCTTGTTTGCTCGAGTCCTTAAGTCCTTGGGGTGTTTTCTCACCCGGTGCCCTAAGACCGTTTGGTGTGGGAGTCATCGATTAAAGGCTCGTTACATGAGCAGATTAGAAAGCCTAATAGAACTAAGGAATAATACCACAAATATATATATATATATATATATATATATATATATATATATATAAGGCATAAGAATTAGAGTTAATGAACCCTTAGTCAAAATTTTCACGATCACAAGGTGCATATGACTTAGGGTAAAGTAATAGACTAGATGAGAAGCACAAGTTGACTCCTTACTTTGATTGATAACAAATTTTTGAATAGAGATTAAGTTTAGGAATGAAAAATTCAGTTTTCCTATAACTTATAGATTACTTAAATCTTACAATTATATTTCAAATATTTTTCTCTTTCAAAATGCTTTTCGAAAATACTAACTCTTTGTTTCCCTTTCTTTATGGATTTTGTGGTTGTAATCCGCTGAAAACCCTCACGAGATAAAACTCGTCCTCTAGGGGAAACCTAGAGGTTTAACGGCTTGTTGCACATGCTCAGTGCAATCGCGTGACCTGCGAAAGTGGTCTAATAATCCTTAGTATAGTTTAGTTGTTTTGCTCGAGGACGAGCAAAAGATAGGTATGGGGGTGTGATTGGTCGCTAATGTTGCATATTTAGTATCATATTTCCATACTTACTATAGAATAAAATCTGTATTGTTCTAATTAAATGCTTAATTTATTTGCAGGCCCATTCCTTAAGGAGATGAAGAGAAATGAGCCAAAAAGCCCACCAAAATTCTGAGTTAAATCAGAATTAATTCGAGCTCACTGAATCAGGGCAAAATCAAGAGGTTGAAAACCGGTTGAGAAGAATCCTCTCAGAATCGATCGGTTAAAGCCAAGAATTCAAGGCCATTTCGTCACAATACGGGACTCAAACTGAAAAACCAACTGAAGATAAAAGCAGAAAGCAAAACCAGGGCGACCCACCAACAGGGTGTGGCCACCTGGTGGCCACACCCTGGCCGCGGAAACGCGGCCAAAGCCGCGTTTCCGCGGCTTGGTTGGGGAGTTAGGGGGAGCGTTTGCTCCCCCGATCTCCCCGGGATCCTGCACGTTGGGTTTTTGCCTATAAAAAGGCAGTCTTTGCGCTGAAAATGGGACGACCATGCAGAAATAGGATTTAGACTAGTTTTTCATTTTTTTAGTGTAGGTTTTTGTTTTTCTTTTCATGTAATTTTTCGTTTTAACTTATGTAAATCAGAGGATATCAGACTTTCATAGAAGAACAAGAATGAAGCTTGAGCTGAGAGTGACACCGGTGTAAGGTTTCTTTCTTTTCTTTTATCGTTATGAAATCAAATCTGTATTCTCTCTTTGTATGTACTTCGTTTTAGTTTTCTTCTTCTTCTTCTTTTCTACTTTACTCTTCTTTTGGTACCAATTATCTTCCAAGTGAGTCTGAAAGCATCGAAAGAGCCTTGCCTTTGCGAGTGCCACCGATAGTTCATGACGATGGATGTGAGTCTCTCTGTATCATTTCATGCTTGAAGTTGTCTTGATGATGTAATGTGGAAGAGACCAATAATCAACTCTTATGGGCTATGCGCTGATTGCCTCCACTTCAAGGTAACATCGTCGCTGAAGATTCAAGGTAAGCTTTTGGTGAAAAGAAGGTAAGTAATTTTATTTCTTTTCTTTTATTTCTTTAGTATAGATTACCACATCTTCTAAATCTTTCATCACTTCTTTCCCAATTCATTTGTACATAGTCATTTTCTGGTTTTCTCCACCTTCTCATTCTACCGTTTTCTCTCTAACCTTAACATAACTCGTTTTCATTTTCTTTCTTAAAAACAAAGAAGAACATTCGTTTTGTTTTCATAAAGATTTCAATAAGGAAAACTTTGAACGCTTCTATTGCAAACCCTCCTTGTGGATCACGACCCGCATAGCCACTTGCTATAGCGGTAAGAATTGAGCACTTGCACATCTTTATTTTTAAATCTAAAATTCTGTATTTTGTGTGCAGGTTTTGCCTCAATCACAGCTCAGAGTGAGGATCCTAAAATACAGAATTTTAGAGAGCAAGTTGAGGCTGGACTGAGGATAAACCTGCAGATATATACTGATGGGACACTTTATTTTTGATAACAAAATTTGTGTGCCAAAAGGGAGGTTCAACAAGAAATACTGTTAGAAGCTCATCATTGTGCATATTCTATATATCCAAGAGGGACGAAGATGTATCAAGATCTAAAGCAACATTTCTGGTGGCATGGAATGAAGAGAGAGATTTCTCAGTTTGTCGCGAGGTGTCTGGTATGTCAATAAGTAAAGGCGGAACATCTGAGGATAGTCGGACTTCGTCAACCCTTGCCGATCCCAGAATAGAAGTGGGAGCACATCACTATGGACTTCGTCAGTGCATTACTCCTACAGTAAAAAAAGGGAATAATGCAGTATGGTTTATAGTTGTCTGCCTCATGAAGTCAGCACACTTCAATAACTCTTATGATTTAGATGATTTGATTAACCTATAAATTATGTTATTAATAAGTTATATTAGTAGTGCTGATTTATTTCAGGATAAGACTTTTAATTAGAGGATGGACAGATTTGAGCTACAAATGTCACATACATATGGAGGATGGAAGAAATTATGTGAAGCTTCACAAATTTCATATTCAAACTAATAAAGAGAAACTAGGAGTACAACACATCAAGTTCCACAAGATCAAGCATTTACAAGATACATCAAGTTATGAAAGAGAAAGAAGGAGCCAAAGATTTATTGAGCTACAAATTTGATCAATAGAAACTACGTAAATAATCATATAGTAATTTTATTATCAAATATGTATTTGGCATATAGTAGGATCTTTCTATTTCAGTTTCTAGATAGAATCTTTATTCTACCGCCTCATCTTACTATTCAACCTAATTCTACAATCTCTGCCATTACTAATTAAATTGAGGATATTCTGTTATTTTTCTAGTTCAGTTTTGATTATTCTCTGGACATCATATTTTCTATTTTGTGATGATTAGGTTATAACATCACATAGGTTGTACTTTATTTGGTTAACATCCCACTCTTTGCATTAACTTCTATCATACAAGTGGTCTGTACATACCTTTCTTTGTAACTGAAAAATTGAGTTTATCACTATCAAACTATCTAACTGTTGACAGTCCTTGACATCCCCAAACTATATAGTTTGTACAGCTGGGTAAGATATTCGTTGGGTACATATTTGTGAGAAATCTTCATCCATTTTCCTCTCTCTAAAGTCTCCATACCCTCATATATCTTAACTGATGCATAAGCATTTATTGCCTAAGATTTAGCACAATTTTGATATCTTGTTTCAGTAGCATTAAATGCTCAAATAGGAAGAAAAATCGGTATCTCTTTTATCTCCAACGGTTGGATCCACTCTGATCTTGGCTTGTTATTTATATAATGCCTTGTTCATTCATTGCAAGAACAAGAACAGAACCTGAAATTTTCAAACAAGGAAAAACTGAGCTCTCTCATCTTCAAGTTTTAAATTTCAGGTCTCACCAAAACAAAGTGGTTGAGCCAATCATCTACATTCAAGTTCTGATTTTTAGAGAAAGTCTCAAACATTCAATACAAGAGAATCTCATCACTTCATTTATTTCTCTATTGAAGAATCTCATTCTCATCTTCTATATTCATTATAGATCTCATTTTTATTATTTTAGACTTATTGTGCCAAGTTATTGATTGATAATACTTAGAACTATATTATTGCATAGAGTCTCCCATTGTATTCTATCATTGTTCTTACTTTAGTTCTCACATTGTGTTAGAGAACAAAATCTATTATCATACTCGTTGTTATATGCCTCAAGATAGAGGTGGTGTGAAAATTCAAGATCAGGGAGTATCTTGGTGGTTTGTAAATCTAAGATTGGACAACATCTTGGTGGATTGAAAATTCAATCTCAAAGAAGAGTCTTGGTGATTGTATTCCCTGCTTCAAGAAGAAACTTTTTAGTGCATTTGCAAGTCCTAGAGAGGAGTCCTCTAGGTGATGGATGTAGGGGAGTTTTCCGAGCCACCCTAAAATTGCTTGCATTCTCTCTTCTGTTATCATTGTATTTTATCTGGTGTGCATTTACTATTATATTGTTGTTTTCTACTCTTTTTTTATTCTACCACCCATCCTACCATCAGATTGAGTGTTTCTACTAGTATGTCTTATTTTATAGTTTGTCTTCTAATAACTTTATTTAATTTTAAATTACCCTTGACCCTATTCACCCCCCTTAGGGTCAACAATTGGTATCAGAGCATTGATACTCCTATTTTAGGCTTTATATCCTAGAGACCTATTTTATGGCTTCTACTAGTGACCTTATTCTATCAGAGGGGAGATCCAACAATAGACATCCACTATTTAATGATACTAATTATGCATATTGAAAATCATGTATGCGAATTCATATTCAATCTATTGATTGGAAGATTTGGGGGCATGATTGAAGATGGATACACCTCTCCCACTATAGAGGTTGACGGTAAGAAGGTTCCAAAACTCAGTCCGACGAGAGGGATTTCTTTTATGCTAATTTAAATTTCAAAGGTGTTAGTTGTATTATCAATAGATTATCTTGCAATGAGTTTCATAAAGTTATGAATACCACTTGTGCTAAAGAAATATGAAATTATATTGAAGTCACCCATGAGGGGACTAATGAAATTAAGAATAGTATAATAAATATGCTCACACAAGATTTTGAATCTATTCGATTACTGCCTAACGAATCTATTGATGAATTTCTTAATAGGTTCAAAAGCATCACTATCAATCTTCAATCTCTTGAAAAAGTTATTACTTGTTTTGAAATGAACAACAAGGTGTTGAGGTCTCTTCCCATAGAATACAATAGCATCATCAATCCAATAGAGATCTACAAAGATATCAATGCTCTCCCTTTCAAAGAATTAATGAGGATCTTGAAGAATGTAGAGATCAAAATGAATCTTCAAAAGAAAAGAGAGCAAGATGATGCTACTCAAATGAAAAAAAAAATTATAGCTCTCAAAGGAACACAAGATGAGTCTTCAAGTGAAGAAATTACAAATGAAAATGATGATCTTGCTTATGTCATCAAAAAGGCCAACAAAATGATGAGAAAAAAATTCAACTAAAGAAGAAACTTCCAAAGATCAAATGGAAGAAAAGTTGAGATCGGCTCCATAAATTACTATGAATGCAATAAATCGGTCACGTTAAAAAAGACTGTCCCAACTTAGAAGGAAAGGCGAAAAACTTCTTCAATAAGAAGAAAGCTATGCAAGTAGGATGGGATGAATCGGAACCAAGTGATTCGGAAAAAGATGAAGCAAATTTGAGTATCTCAAATGAAAACATATTCTTCATGGCGGACAACGAACAAGTAACACTCGATGACTATATTACTTCTGAAGAATAGAAGATGCTTACATTGAGTTAGTTGCAGATTACAAAAAACTTTCAAAATGATTTACTACCTTGAAAAATAAACATGCATCTTGTCCATCTACAACAACAGCAGCTAAGCCATTTGTCCCAAGTATTTGGGGTGGGCTACATGAACCAAAAGAGAATTACGCCGGATCGGGCATATGGATCAGCTTTCTCCACTCATTCTTATCGAGCAATATACCTTCACTAAGACCTTTAGCCTCTATATCTTGTCTATTACCTCCATCCATGTTTTTTTCAGTCTCCCCTGCGCTCTTTTAACTTGCCCTAATTTGATACGCTCTACTAGCCGGACTGGCGTATCTGTAGGTCTACGTCGCACATGACCAAACATCGTAGGCAATTTTCTCATATATTCTCTTCTATAGAGGCTATGCCTGTCTTAGTACGAATATCCTCATTTCTCACCTTATCTCTCCTCGTGTTATCACACATCTAACGGAGCATGCGTATCTCTGCTACACTCATCTTCTGGGCATGATATCACTTTATAGCCCAACGTTCTGTGTCATATAACAAAGCTGGCCTAATAGCAGTCCGATAAAACTTTTCCTTCAGCCATAACAGAATATTACGATCACATAAAACTCCTATTGTGCTCCTCCATTTCAATCAGCCGACTTGGATCCTATGGTTGACATCACTATTGATCTCCCCATCCTTTTGGATAATAGAACCCAAGTACTTAAAATGACTGTTCATCGGTATTTCTTGACCATCTAGTGTCATAATACTATAATCTCAAATTCCTTGTTTACTAAATTTATACTCTATATACTCTGTTTTGATCCTACTTAATCTAAAACCTCGAGATTCTAGAGTTTGCCCCCATAACTCCAATTTTGCATTTACCCCAACTCTTACTCCATCGACTAGGATAATATCATCAGCAAATAGCATACTGATTGGAGTTCATTTATGCATCATTTTATACCACCATACTATGCTTTATGTGATTAAATATGGGTTTTTTATTGCTTTTTTCTCTCTTGTTTCAGGTCCAATAATTAATGGAGAAGGAGGCCCAACAATTATGATTTTTAAAGGAATTTAGGAGTAATTTAGAAGCCCACAAGAAGAAAGCCCAGATCTGGATTGATCCAAGCATATTCTCCACTTTCTAGAAGATCTAACTAGGCACACGAGCGATAACAGAATGGCAGAGAATTCGCTGGCGCAACGGCCAAAATTCTGCCGCAGAAACGCGGCTCTGGCCGCGGATCCGCTGCAGTCCTTTGGCCGTTATCAAGCGTTTGATTCAACGGCTGTGATGGGAAGGCCTTGTCTCCTGAAGGCTATAAACAGACCCCTAGGGCCTCTGTAAGGAGGGAGGAGAGAATTGCATTCTTTTGTTAGAGAAATTGTTAGGATTTCTCTAGGTTTTCTTTAGTCTCTTATGTAATTTTCCTTTTTTCCTTCTAGAATCCAGGAAAGAGAGAGTGAGGGTGAGAAATATTTGTAATTGGAGAAGGTGACAACTCAATACAAGGATTAATCTTTCATTCTTCCAATCTTTTCTTATTCTAGTGTATTTTCTTCTTCAAGGTTTTACCTTCTTGTTTTTACTTTCTACAATGAATTGTTGCTTGTTCTTTATTTCCATGTCTAGCTAACTTATTAACATGACTTAGTAACTTCTAACTCTACTAACTACTAACTCTTGGGTGATTGCTAACTCATATGAATCATTGGATGCTTTATTTTTAGTCTTGCAATTTACAAGTCTCTTTTACCCCTAATGAAGATGAGTTATTTTCCATTCTTAGCAAATGCTTTGTACCCCCTCTATATGATTCATGTGAGCCTCACTTAGAGCTTTGTCTTTAGAACAAGTGCCTTGATGGAACATGAAGATGGATCATTTCATTATGCTAATGACTATTGTTCAAGTTTCTTATTTCATGCTAGCTTGGTTATAGCTTTGATGGACTAATGAATCTTATATTTTTGCTTAACATACCTAAGATTGACTATCCTTGTTCCATTATTGAAAATCTATTTAGGGAGCTGATGATTCAAGGAGGCAACTAGCCAAGCCTAGATGAGAACATATTTTCGATATGGGACAATACATTGACTTGACAAAGTAAGACATACCATTGCTAATGAATCAATATGATGCATGCATCACCCAATGAGAGTAGTAAGTTAGTAGATTAGAATGCTAGTTAGTCATGACTTTTCTTTCTATCATACTTCAAAAACCCTTTTCTTAAAACATTCTCTTTTCAAATATTTTCGTTTTCCTTCCATCTTTCTTTCCGTTTCTCCCTTTTCTCTACAAAACCCACAAAGATTTTTCACTCACTTTCTACATCGTTTTGTTTTTCATTTCTTAAACAAAGAAGAACTTTCGTTTTTATTCTCAAAATCTCAATATAAAAATCTTGAATGTTTCTATTGCTAACCCTCCCTGCGGATACGACCCGTCATAGCATGTGCTACGAACGGTGATTCAGAAGGAGTAAAGTAAACCTACATATATGTTCAGAGTTTTTGAGCATCAGTACACGAACATCAACGGTTTACTCTAAACCCTCTCTCAATACAATTAATCCTCATTCGAACAAATTTTTGGCGCCGTTGCCGGGAAGGGTAACGGTTTTTATTTGAGTTTTTGGAATTAAAACGAATTTTTTCTTCTCTGTTGCAGGTTACAGGTCAGGGAAACAGGAAAAGAAGACTTGCAGTAACATATAAGTGGTCTTGGGCCTCTGCTCTAGAAAACAGAGACCAAGTACCCTCTGAATTGTCGTGTTTTCTCGGCTTTAGCCGCGGAACCGCTACAAGGATGAGTTCACTACTGACTAGTTTTGTGCAGGGCTGCTTGCCTTGCAAAAATATAGCTTGCTACAAATTTTATTTCTTGTATGTCATCACCAGGAGCCTGCTAATAAACTAACAGTAAAATATTTGTTGAAAAGTTTAAAAATTGATTAGACGTTTGCATTTTAGGCACGTGTCTTTTCAATTCATTTACTTTACTGTTGAAGAGTACTGGAGCAAGGTACGTTCGCGTTGCATTTAGAATAAGACTCACCTCTTGGTTGATTTACATCGCTTTGAGTGAATCTTGTTTGCATATATTGTACACCTGCACAAATTGATCTTAAGGGCACCACCCAATAACAAGATAAGGTGGGGATTTAATCACCCTTCCTTGGCCCAAAAATTACAATCCAAGCACTCACAATCCCAAGCTTTTTAATAAAAATTGATAGACGTTGGCCCCTAGGGACATCCGGACTCACTAAGAGATCAGCTGAAGTTGAAAATTATTTTTGATTCATACTCCAGTCAAATCAGTGTCTAAGGTTGGGGATTAAGAGGTTAAGCCTCGAAGATACCATGGTTTGGCATAATTAAGGCCTGTTGCTTACGCACGGATACCTCCCACCGTATTTTGCCCCTACCTGACTGATTAGCTGTGGTCTAACTTGAGCAATAACTTTCTTCGGTTCATCGAACAGTTAGGAGTCGTTTAGGTCTAGGTATCCTAGATAGCTTGTGATTGTTTTTCCTTTTTTCTGGTTTGTTATTTTCCTTTTTCACTTGCTTGCTTGGTGAACGTTGTCTGTGATTATGCATGCAAGAGTGGTACCGGGATCCAATTTCAGCAAGACTTGTTAGGACTTCTACACTTGCACAAACACCACTTCCCGACACAATCCCAATCATGGCTAACAATACTTCTCTCCAAGACAAGTTCTATCCTATTCACACTTCACTTCCTTCATGCATTCTTTTACCCGAGGCAAATGGAAATTATTTTGAGCTTAAATCACAATTCATAAATACACTCCCTCGGTTTTATGGCCTAGAATCCGAGGACGCATATTTCTTCATTCGTGAGTTTGAAGAAGTATGTTTGATGATGAGAATTCCCCAACTGGGGGAAGACGCTGTTAGATTAAGGTTCATTCCCTTCGTGCTTAAGGATATAGCCAAGAAGTGGCTATATAATCTGCCTGCCAGTTCTATCTCTTCATGGGATGATTTTGTCAAAATCTTTCTTAAGGAGTTCTATCCCATTCATAAAACGGCCCTCATCAGAAAAAGCATAATGTAGTTTAAGTAGGAATCAAGTGAACCATTTTGGAAGTATTTTAAACGGTTTAAAGATTTACTAGCCCAATATCCTCATCACGGCATAGAGAAGTGGCGGCAGTGCTAAATTCTCTATGACGGACTAAACTACCAAACTAAGACACTCCTTGAGATCATGTGCCAAGGGGAATTTTTGAAAAAGGATGAGAATCAGGGTTGGGACCTCTTTGAAGCTTTAGCAGGATAAAACCATTCAGTGGGAGTCTTGCCCAGAGAAAACCAATCCCACCACTTTCAGAACTGGTATGCATTCGATTGAATCCTCTATAGCTTCTGAGGCAAAGATAACACAATTGATGAAAAGACTAGAACTGCTCGAGGCTAGAAAATTGAATTCTGTGAATCAGGTCAACCCACCACCTGTGATCAAGCCGAGTTGTACCTACTGTCATGCTCTTAACCACCTGTTTGAGGAGTGTCCTGTCTACCAAGCTCAAATGTACCCTGAGAATATGAATGCAGCATACACCAGACCCAACTACAATCCATACTTCAAAACATACAACCCGAGATGGAGGAACCATCCAAATTTCTTATGGAGTCAGTCTGGTCATGAGCAACCAAGGCAACCATTTCCATACTAATATCTTGCTCAGTCTCATCAACCCAGTTTCCACCAGAGTCCACCAAATTTCCAATCAAGCTTCCAATATAACTTTCAGCCCATATATTAGCAACAATAAACACAAAATCATCCAGATAAAAAATTGTCAGATTTGGAAAGAATGATTGAAACCTTATCCAAAACCCAGGCCTCAATAATGAACACCCACAATCAGGCTATCAATAGGTTAGAGGTTCAGATAGGTCAACTGGTTACTCTTTGAATGAAAGATAAAAGGGAACACTGCCAAGTCAGCCATTGCCCAATCCTAAGAACCCTTCCCTATTCATGAAGATGAAGACATAGGTCCAAGTCAATGCAATACTATTCATATTTTGAGATATGGAAAGCGGATAGACAATCAGGTTTCTAATCATCTTGTTCCTAATAAATCAGTGTCAACACCTCCTGTTCTTGTACCACCAACTCAAAATGATCCATCTTCAAGTTCACCACCTTCAACCTCCAAATCCAATAACAAAGACAAAACAGATGAGCAACCATACAAGCCTATTGTACCATTCCCTAATAGGCTAGCAAACCAAAAGACTAATGTTCAAATGGAGAAGATTAGGGAAATGTTTAATCAGGTCCAGATCAATGTGCCCCTTCTTGATGCCATACAACAAGTCCCCTCATATGCCAAGTTCTTAAAAGATATGTGCACCGAGAAAAGGAAAGCAAATGTCCCAAAAAAGGTCTTTCTTGCTTCAAACATAAGTGAGTTGCTAACTGGGCCCATTCTTGTGAAATACAAAGACCCAGGGAGTCCAACCATTTCCTGCATTATAGGACAGACCATGATAAACAGGGCATTACTTGATCTAGGAGCCAGCATCAATCTTCTTCCTTTCTCTGTGTATCAGCAACTCGGGTTGGGCGACCTCCGTCCAACAAGAGTTACTATACGACTGGCTGATCGATCTATAAAGATTCCCAAGGGGGAGATTACAGATGTTCTCATTCAGGTTGGGGAATTCATTTACCCCGTGGATTTCATTATTCTAGAGACGCAACCCGTACACAATCCCAAAGCTCAGACACCTGTCATTCTAGGACGACCCTTCCTAGCCACTGTAAATGTAATCATCAACTGTAGGAATGGATCAATGCGTCTAACTTTTGGAGATATGACAAAAGAGGTAAATGTTTTCCACCTGGGAAAATAACCTCGAGATTTGGATAATGAGTCGTTTGAAATGAACTTAATCGAGGGATTAACAAGTGAACATGACATGGAGATTAAATATGAGTCTGATAGAGAATTTGAATTGGAGTCTGATGACTTCAACCTTGATCAAATCATCGAGTCCACAGTGGAATAGGCAACAAATGCCACCCCTATCCTTCCCTTACACAAGGAACAACCATTGATAGATTAGGTTCCCTCCTCCGAGCTTAAGGTTCTTCCTAATCATCTCAAGTACTAGTACTTGGGTGAGAAGGAAGCTTTCCCTGTGATAATTGTGTCCCATCTTACGGAACAACAAGAAGAGGATCTTCTTATGGTGTTAAGGAAAAATTGAGAAGACATTGGTTGGACCATGGCTGATATAAAGGGGATTAGTCCATCCATTGTGCAACACCGGATTCATTTGACGGAGGATGCAAAATCAAAACGTGACCCACAACGTAGACTGAACCCAATCATGCAGGAGGTTGTTAGAGCTGAGATTTTGAAGCTATTAGACAATGGGATTATCTATCCAATATCCGATAGCCAATGGGTTAGTCCAGTCCACGCTGTGCCAAAGAAAGCAGGGTTTACCGTGGTAGAAAATGATAAGAAAGAATTGGTGCAAACTCGACTTCCCACGAAGATTCGAGTCTGTATTGATTACCGAAAATTAAACGCTGCCACGTGTAAAGACCACTTTCCCCTTCTGTTCATAGATCAAATGCTCGAGAGACTAACTGGACATGAGTACTACTATTTCCTGGATAGATATTCAGGATATAATCAAATCCATATCGCTCCTGAAGATCAAGACAAGACTACCTTCACCTGTCCCTTTGAAACATTTGCATACCGAAGAATGCCCTTCAGCCTATGCAATGCTCCCGCCCGCAATGTTTCAACATTGCATGCTTAGTCTTTTTTCTGACATGGTGGAAAGATTTTTGGAGATTTTCATGGATGATTTCTCTATTTATGGCGATTCCTTTGAACAATGCTTGCACCATCTTAAGCTGGTTTTACAACGATGCATGGAGAAAAACTTGATACTCAACTAGGAGAAGTGTCACTTTATGGTCAAGCAAGGAATAGTCCTAGGGCACAAAGTTTCAAACAAAGGAATTGAGGTTAATAGATCGAAAGTGGAAGTAATAACAAAACTCCCTGAGCTAAAATGCTTAAAAGACATTAGATCATTTTTAGGGCACGCTGGCTTCTATAGAAGATTTATTCAGGGGTTTAGCAAAATTGCTAGACCTTTAACGAATCTCTTAGGAAAAGATGTGCCCTTCAAATTTGATGAAGAGTGTCTACAAGCTTGGGAGGAGCTTAAGCACAGACTTGTCTCGGCACCGATAATCTCAGCACCAGATTGGACTAGGCCTTTTGAAATCATGTGCGATGCCTCCGATTATGCTATAGGCACTGTTCTAGGACAGCGTACTGATAAAAGACAACACGTGATTTACTATGCTAGTAGGACGCTTAATGAAGCCCAACTAAATTACACAACGACTAAAAAGGAATTTTTAACAGTTGTGTTTGCGTTGGAGAAGTTTCGCCAATACCTACTAGGGTCTAGGACAACGTTTTCACTGATCACTCTGCCCTTAGATACTTGATGCAAAAGAAGGATGCAAAGGCTAGACTGATTTGATGGATACTTCTTTTGCAAGAATTTGATTTGGAAATTAAAGATAAAAAATGCGTTGAGAATGTGGTGGCAAATCACCTTTCGCGAATTCTAAATGTACCAACTGAGACAATCCCAATCAATGACAACTTCCCTGACGAACACATCTTCACGATGTGTAAAGAGCCCTGGTATGCTGATGTAGCAAACTACCTTGCAACTGGGCGAGCACCTTCAAATTGGTCAGGTCAGGACAAACACCGCTTTATAAGTCAAATACGGTTTTTCTTTTGGGATGAACCGTATTTATTCAAATATTGTCCTGACCAGATAATTAGAAGGTGTTTTCCTGAGGATGAACATTATAGTGTTTTGACATTTTGTCAAGAATTAGCTTGCGGTGGACACTTTGGTCCACGAAAGACTGCTAAGAAAGTCCTTCAAAGTGGGTTCTACTGGCCTACTCTCTTTAAGGACGCTTATACTTTCTGCAAGCTCTGTGTCAGATGTCAAATGATGGGTCACACGTAGAGACATGATGCCCCTTACACTGATCCTGGAGGTAGAGATTTTAGATTTGTGGGGCATCGATTTCATGGGACCCTTCCCTCTGTCTTATGGCAACCAATACATTTTGGTAGCCGTAGATTTCGTTTCTAAATGGGCTGAAGCTATTCTGACTAGGACAAATGACAACCAAGTTGTCATCAAGTTTTTACGTGAAAACATCATTTCGCGCTTCGGAGCTCCCCTTGCGATAATTAGTGACAACGGAAGTCATTTCTGCAACCAGGCTTTTGAAGCCCTAATGCGGAAGTACTCTATCTCTCATAAATTATCTACGGCCTATCATCCTCAGACAAACGGGCAAGTGGAAGTCACCAACAGACAAATTAAACTAATATTAGAGAAAACTGTCAGACAAAATCCTAAGGACTGGTCCATCAAACTCATTGATACCCTATGGGCATACGGACCGCCTACAAGACTGTCCTCGTTATGTCTCCATATCGAGTTGTATTTGAAAAACCCTGCCATTTGCCTGTGGAGTTAGAGCACCGTGCTATGTGGGCACTAAAACAGCTGAATTTGGACCTAGACAAAGTCAGTGATTTGAGAAAGCTGCAGATATCTGAGTTAGAAGAACTAAGAAATGATGCATACGATAACGCTTGGATATCTAAACACAAAGCTAAGTTTTTTCATGATAAATCAATTCATAGAAAAATTTTCGTCTTAGGACAAAAAGTTCTGTTATATAACTCTAGACTCCACCTTTTTCCTGGTAAACTGAAAATCAGGTGGTCAGGCCCATACATCGTCCAAAATGTCTCCCCTCATGGTGCCATTAAAATTTTCGATCCTAAAAGTGGCAATACTTTCAAAGTCAATGGTTAACGCCTAAAGTCATTTTTCACCACAGAGTCTGAGTCACACAATGTTCTTGAACTGGGTCTTTGTGACCCAGTCTATATGTGACCACATCATTTTACACTTTTCCCAGTGTTTCCTGTAAATCATATTGGGACCTCCTTTGTAATTAAACAAAATAAAAATAAAAATAAAAATAAAAAATAATACTAATAAAAAAACAAAAAATATTTATATATAAAAACCAATTAATTAACAAGAAAATAAATAAATAAATAAATAAAATAATAATTAAAAAAACATAGACTTAGGTGCTAAATAGCACCTAGGTTTTTCTCTCTTCATGCACTCCTTTTCCTTTTTAAAATAACCTAGGGTTGTAAAATTCTAGTTTCAACTAGGGCAATTTGGGGATTCCATCTTTCTCAGCCCCTTATATATACCCTCCACCCCTAATTCTTTTCTTTACCCTAGTTTCCACCCCAGATCTGCAACGAGCACAGCCAGCGCCGCCCCCCAAATTTTTCTGACCCCCTGTCTCCTCTACCCTGCCGCGTTTCCACGGCCATTGCCGTGCATCCGTGGCTACTTGGACACATCTGGAGCGCCACCAAATTTCTCTGTTGTCACGGTAGTCTGAAGTTTCCCGATCTCCCATTTGCTCCTCTGCTACCACTGCTGATTGCTCTCCGCAATTCAATCTAGGTTTTTCCCCCACGTAATCCGGGGGAGGTTTGCGTATCTCTTCCCTTTGCTTCATATTATTCATCGTGGCACCGTCTATTTTCGCTGAAAAAGATTTTGCTAGGATTCCTAGCGATGTTAACGGGTATGTCCATGAATTTTTAGATCGTATTCGTGCATGGGATTGGTATGAATTGGTTTATGATAACTCAGATCACGAGGCTTACTATTGTCCTGAGCTCGTCAAGCTTTTCTACACTTCCATAGAACAAGCCTCTATCAATTTTGACACATACCAAATCTTAGTGCACTTGCCCACTGGGGACATTGTTATCACGCTTGCTCTGCTAGAGGAATTCACACATGTCCCTTGCAACCCATATCATCGCGACCCCCTTCCACTAATTGATTACATGACTGTTATGGGGGCTCGCTGTGCAGAACAAGATAGGGGGCTCAAAACTAGTACTATATTTCGAAACGTACATTGCGTTGGTCACTGGATTTAACGCAACATATTAAGGCTTGACCAGACAACCTCCTTCAACAGGCCGGTGTTGTAAATCATTCACGACCTCATGACTCGGCAGCACACTATATGTATTAACAAGACCATCTTTAATAGTATTATCACCAACTCCTCACGCACACGCAGTGCAAAGTACTCGCACCCAGTTCTGATCACTCGTCTGCGTAGGACTTTCCTACCAGATGCTATTTTTGACTCATATGATAGGGTGTTCGTTGCACCGGAAAGGGCTACTAGTGCTTACAACAGTTGTCTTCATGCGGTCTGGACCCTAATGTCCAGTCCGAAGATGCTCGGTTGAGTCCTCTTCGGAGGAACTTTTAGAGGAGGAGGATGATCCGGCCTTTTGGCAGCAAGACCCCCCCAGCTGATTCACGTTCCTTCATGTCTACCATTTGGCGAGGCATGAAGCAGATATTTTGAGGGCAGGTTAGACTACGCAAACAGGTTGAGGAGCAGACATCTCGTTTAGACCGCAATGAGGAAGGTCTGCGGCGTTCGCAGTTGGCCGGACCTAGCACCACCGCTGGTCCAAGCCGAAGGAGGGGGTGACACCTTTTCTTTACCTATTTCATGTATATATTTTGTTGCATACATTGGGGATAATGCATGGGATAGGTATGGGGGTAGATACTAACTTAGGATTTTTCTAGATTTTTAGAATTTTCTTTGGTTTTTCGTGTTTAGGATTTTTCTAGGATTTTCTTTTAAATTTTTAGATTTTTCTTTTCTTTTATATAAAAAAAAATTTGATCCATTTTTTTTAAAAGAATTAACTTGATCTTAGGAATTAAGGATATTCTAAACTAGGATTTCTTAATATAAGTCGAAAAAAGAAGTTTTGTTGGATCTTTAGGTTAAGAAAGAAAAGAATAGAAAAGATAGCTAGATTTTGAATTTTTCCTAAGCACTATATATATTTACATGTTGAGGGATTAATTAAGGACATAGTAATTTTATTTACATGCATAAATAAAAATAAAAATAAAAAGATATATATATATATAAATATTAATAAAAGTTTAATCACTAATTAAGCTGGTTAGTTGTGCCTTAAGAAACATGGCCAGTCACGCCTAAAGGTGGTTAAGTCCTTAGCATTTGTGGCCTAATTTACTCGAGTCCTTGGACCTAGGGGATGTATCTTCAACTGATGCCCTAAGACCATCTGGTCTGGGAGTCATCGGTAAAAGGCTCGCTACATGGGTAAATTAGAAAGCCTAATGAAGCTAAGGGAATGTAATTATATAATAAAAACATATACATATATTAAAAAATTTATTATTATTATATATATATATATATATATGTAAATAAATAAATTTAAGTCTAAGAAAAAATCCTGATGCATATAGATGTATATATGTTAGGCCTGATACAAAATCCAGCTTTCTCTCTATTCTTGAAAACTTAACCTAAGTTGAAAACAAGACTTCGAATGGAAACTTATAAAAAGGAGGAAAAGTTTAGGGTAACCCGAAATCAATAGATCACCGAAATTCTTGAAAAAAAAATGGATCATAATTTTTTTTCTTCCTTTCTTTTCACTAACATTTTATGGGATTTTGTGGGTGCAATCCGCTGAAAACCCTCAGGAGACAACACTCCTCCTCTAGGATAACCTAGAGGTTTAACGGCTTGTTGTACGAGCTCAGTGCAATCGTGTTACCTACGAAAGTGGTATAATAATTCAGTTAGGATTTTTTCTCTTTGCTCATTTTGCTCGGGGACGAGCAAAAGTTAGGTATGGGAGTGTGATTAGAGTTCATTTATGCATCATTTTATACCACCATACTATGCTTTATGTGATTAAATATGAGATTTTTATTACTTTTTTTCTCTCTTTTTTCAGGTCCAATAATTAATGGAGAAGGAGGCCCAACAATTATGATTTTTAAAGGAATTTAGGAGTAATTTAGAAGCCCACAAGAAGAAAGCCCAGATCTAGGTTGATCCAAGCATATTCTCCACTTTCTAGAAGATCCAGCTAGGCACACGAGCGATAACAGAATGGCAGAGAATTCGCTGGCGCAACGGCTAAGATTCTACCGCGGAAACGCGGCTCTGGCCGCGGATCCGCGGCAGTCCTTTGGCCGATGATCAAGCATTTGATCCAATGACTGTGATGGGAAGGCCTCGTCTCCTGAAGGCTATAAATAGACCCCTAGGGCCTCTGTAAGGAGGGAGGAGAGAATAGCATTCTTTTGTTAGGGAAATTGTTATGATTTCTCTAGGTTTTCTTTACTCTCTTATGTAATTTTCCTTTTCTCCTTTTAGAATCCAGGAAAGAGAGGTGAGGGTGAGAAATCTTTGTAATTGGAGAAGGTGACAACTCAATACAAGGATTAATCTTTCATTCTTCCAATCTTTTCTTGTTCTAGTGCATTTTCTTCTTCAAGCTTTTACCTTCTTGTTTTTACTTTCTACAATGAATTGTTGCTTGTTCTTTATTTCCATGTCTAGCTAACTTATTAATATGACTTACTTACTCCTAACTCTACTAACTACTAACTCTTGGGTGATTGCTAACTCATATGAATCATTGGATACTTTATTTTTAGTCTTACAATTTATAAGTCCCTTTTATCCCCAATGAAGATGAGTTATTTTCATTCTTAGCAAATGCTTTGTACCCCCTCCATATGATTCATGTGAGCCTTACTTAGAGTCTTGTCTTTAGAACAAGTGCCTTGATGGAACATGAAGATGGATCATTTCATTATGCTAATGACTATTGTTCAAGTTTCTTATTTCATGCTAGCTTGGTTATAGCTTTGATGGACTAATGAATCTTGCATTTTTGCTTAGCATACCTAAGATTGACTATCCTTATTCTATTATTGAAAATCTATTTAGGGAGCTGATGATTCAAGGAGGCAACTAGCCAAGCCTACATGAGAACACATTTTAAATATGAGACAATACATTGACTTGACAAAGCAAGACATACCATTGTCGATGAATCAATATGAGGCATGCATCACCCAATGAGAGTAGTAAGTTAGTAGATTAGAATGTTAGTTAGTTATGGCTTTTCTTTCTATCGTACTTCAAAAATCCTTTTCTTAAAATATTCTCTTTTCAAATATTTCTGTTTTCCTTCCATCTTTCTTTCCGTTTCTCCCTTTTCTCTACAAAACCCACAAAGATTTTTCACTCACTTTCTACATTGTTTTGTTTTTCATTTCTTAAACAAAGAACTTTCGTTTTTATTCTCGAAATCTCAATATAAAAATCTTGAATGCTTCTATTGCTAACCCTCCCTGCGGATACGACCTGTCATAGCTTGTGCTACGAACGGTGATTTGGAAGGAGTAAAGTAAACCTACATATACGTTCGGAGTTTTTGAGCATCAGTACACGAACATAAATGGTTTACTCTAAACCCTCTCTTAATACAATTAATCCTCTTCCGAACACATACACCATGGTATCTCATCCTGAATAGCTCTAGTAAGCTCATCCATTACTATGGCAAATAAGAATGGACTCAATGCAGATCCTTGATGCAATCCAATTATGATAGAAAAATCACTTGTTATGCCTCCACAAGTTTGGCATTTGCCACTACTCCATCGTACATGTTCCTAATTATGTCAATATATTTTATGGGGACTTCCTTTTTCATTAATATCCACCATAATATCTCTCTTGGCACCTTATCATAAACTTTTTATAAATCAATAAAGATCATATGCAAATTTCTCTTCCTTTCTCGAAATCGCTCCATAAGTTGACGAAGCAAATGAATAGCCTCTGTCGTCGACCGCCCCGGCATGAACCCAAACTGGTTCACTGATATTTTAACATTCTGTCTTAACCTGTGTTCAATTATCCTTTCTCAAAGCTTCATGGTGTGACACATGAGTTTTATTCTATGATAGTTTAAATAACTCTGATATCACCCTTGTTCTAATAGAGAGATACTAGGGTACTCTTCCTCTACTCATTTGGCATCTTTTTAGTTAGCCAACTCTTGTTAAAGAGGTTTGTCAGCCATCTCACGCCCACCTCTCCTAAGCATCTTCATACCTTAAAAGGATTCCATCCGAGCCAACAGTTTTCCTTAACTTCATCCTCTTCAAGGCCTCTTTAACTTCAGATTCTCTAAATCTGCGCATATAATTACGGTTCATATCTTGGCATTGAATGGTAAGGTCATCCAAATCTTGAGTAGAATTACCATTGAACAATTTGTCAAAATACTCTCTTCATCTTTCTTTGATTTCTTCATCTCGAGCTAAAACCTTTTGATCCCCATCTTTGACACACTTATAGTACATAAGTCTCTAGTCTTTCTCTCCCTTATTCAAGCAATTATATATATATATATATATATATATATATATATATATATATATATATATATATATATATATATATATATAATATATATATATATATATATATATATATATATATATATATATATATATATCATTTTTAACCTTTTTGGTGTCCAACTTCTCATACACTTCTTCTTATCCATCTATTTATGAAAATGTTTTAAGAGAGAAAAATGAATTGCTTGTGAAAATTATAGAAATTCAAACTAAAAATGATGATTAAAAATCCATTTAAAAAGATTTACTGATGTTTCTTCTACTTCTAGTACTATTCATGTACAAAATCAAGCTGGTAGAGCCGAATCAAGTCCTGGTAGGATATCATCTTACCTACAACAGTCTGGTAGGATGCCATTTTACCAGTACAAAAATCATGATTTTCATAATCATTCTTATCACAATAGCACTTCAAATCTGATTTGCACGTATTGTATGAAGAGAGGACATATTAGTACATCATGTTTTATAAAGAAAAATTTTCATACTATTTCATATCTAAAATGGGTTCTTAAACAAGATACTAACATTTAAGGGCCCAAAAGACATTGGGTACCTAAAAGTATATCTCAAAATTCTCTTATAAGCATCCAATATTTCTCAGTGTAGAATGAAATGGTACCCTGATAGTGGTTGCTCAAGACATTTGACAGGAGATCCAAATATTTTTGCAACCCTATCAAGTTATAAAGGTGGCACAGTCACCTTAGGAGATGATGGTAAATATAAAATCATTGATATTGGAACTATTGGTAAGAAATCTTTTCCTATTCTTGAAAATGTATAGCTAGTAGATGGTTTGAAGGCTATTATTAGCATTAACCAACTATGTGATAAATTTATGAATATCATTTTTAGACCTAGTAAATGCATTATCATTGATTGTGAAGGAAATCTTTTATTTGAAGCACTTAGAAATGAAAATGTTTACACCATTGATATTATCAATTTAACTAACCAAAGTGTTAAGTATTTGGCCGCATTAGAAGATGATTTTTGGTTTTGGCACAAAAAGTTTGGACATGCTAATTTTGATCTTATATCAAATTGTCCAATAAAGGATTGTACGAGGACTTCCCACATTGAAAAAGTCCAAGGAGGTAACTTGTAATGAATGTAAAAAGAATAAGCCAGTTAAAAGTTCTTTTCATTCAATAAATGAGGAATCTACTTCAAAACGCTTGCAACTTTTACACATGAACTTGTTTGGTCCCATGAGCATTTCTAGTTTGAATGAAAAATATTATGCTTTTATTATTGTCGATGATTTTTCTCGATTTATATGGGTTTTGTTTTTTACTCATAAAAGTGAAGCTTTTAATTTCTTTAAACATTTTTGCAAAAGGGTGAAAAAGGAAATTTGCTCTTCTATTATCAAAATTCGTAGTGAAAATTTATAGTGATCACGATGGTGAATTTGAAAATGAAAATTTCATTGAGTTGTATCTTGATCATGGCATTACACACACTTTTTCGACACCAAGAACACCACAACAAAACGGTGTTATTGAAAGAAAAAATAAAACTTTGCAAAAAATGACATGCACTATGTTAAACTCATTTGTTTTACCAAAGTATTTTTGGGCGGAAGTGGTTAAAACCGTTTGTTATATTTTGAATCATATTATTATTCGTCATATTTTGAAAAAGACCCCTTATGAACTTTTCTTAGGTAAAATCCCAAATATATTCTATTTCAAAGTTTTTGAATGTAAGTGTTTTATTCTTAATACCAAAGCTAATTTGATAAATTTGACTCAAATCAGATGAAAGCATTTTTTTGGTCATGCCACTGCAAGTAAAACTTATAGAGTGTTTAATAAATGATCATTAAATGTTGATGAATTTATGCATGTGAGCTTTAATGAGACTAACCCTCATATTTTAAAGATTATTGAAGAAGCAGATAAAGTTCTGGAGATTCTGGTTGGATTGATCCTACCAGCAGTATTTCTGATCCTACCAGCAGTGAACAAACTCCTGATGAACAAAAACCTGAAACTTCAGATCATTTTAGAACTTCAAATACATCTTATTCAGAACTGCCTCAGTCTTGAAAGATAATTATAGATCACTGACCGACTTGATTATATGTGATGTATCAAGAGGGGTAAAAACTCGCTCTCAAGATCTAAATGAATGTTCAAATTTGATTTTTTTTTATCTCATATTGAACCTAGAAATATGAATGAAACTTTGAACGATGAAATTTGGCTTTTGGCCATGCAAGAGGAATTGAATAATTTCGAAAGAAATAATGTTTGGGATCTTGTACAAAGACCCAAGGATTGTTTGTCATTGGCACCAATTAGGTTTTTCACAATAAGAAAGATGTAATTGGCATTATTACTAGAAACAAATATCGACTTGTAGCCTAAGGATACAATCAAGAGAAGGGTATAGATTTTGATGAAACGTTTGCTCCTGTTGCTAGATTAGAAGCGATTCGAATGCTTCTAGCCTATGCAAGTTTTAAAAACTTTTGATTATTTCAAATGGATGTCAAAGTGCTTTCTTGAATGAATTTTTGACTGAGAAAGTTTATGTAAAACAATCTCCAGGTTTTAAAGATTGTGTTTTTCTGGATCATTTTTTCAAATTAAAAAAGGCTTTATACGGTTTAAAGCAAACACCTAGTGCTTGGTATGAAAGATTGTCCAAATTTCTTATTGAAAATGATTTTTCTAAAGGAAAGATTGATACTACTTTGTTTATCAAATACGTTGAACAAGATCTTTTGCTAGTTCAAATTTATGTTGATAACATTATTTTTGATTCTACTAATGAATCTTTCTGTGAAGATTTCTCTTCAATAATGCAACAAGAATTTGAAATAAGTGTCATGGAGAATTCAATTTCTTTCTTGGTTTACATATCAAACAAGAAAAAAATGAAATCTTTTTCAATCATGGGAAGTATGCTCGTGAGCTTGTGAAAAAGTTCAAGTTGGAAAACTCAAAGGAGATGTCCACTCCAATGAGTACTTCTACCAAACTTGACAAAGATACGAACGGTAAGAATGCAGATGAAAAACTCTACAGAGGTATGATTGATAGTCTTCTCTATCAACTACTAGTAGACCAGATATCATGTTCAATGTTTGTCTTTGTGCACGCTTTCAAGCTTCTCCAAAAGATTCACACTTACATACTGTAAAACAAATTATTAGATATGTAAAAGGCACTTTAGATTTTGGGTTATATTATCCTTAGTATACTAGTTTTGATCTATTGGGATTTTGGGATTAGTAAGAAACAAAATTATATTGCACTTTCTATAACAACAGAGCTGCAACTTCTCTAAGCCCATGATCTCTTAGAAAAACCTAACTCTGCATCTCTTCGTCTTCTTCTCCGAAAATCTCCAAATTTTTCCTCTCCAAAATGTCCGAGCCTCGGCCTATTGTCTCTAGTCTCAATGAAGAGAATATGCATCTATTCATCACTGTTATCAAAAGGAAGAAGAACAAGGCAACAATTGTCTCCAAAGCCTTGCATTCTTACACCTATTTCTTGGAAGATCATCGGGAAAAATATGGGGGGAGGAAGAAAATAAGAGAAATTTTGGCAAAGATCTAACAAACGAAGAAAGGATTTACCTGATCTGTGAAAATACCAAAATGTTCTACAAATAATTCCACAATGGATCTCGTATTGTGGAAATATATGTTGATTTCAACTCTATTTCGGATTATCAACTCAATGAATGCTTCAATTTCATTCATCTCAGAGAATTTGCATATGAAAAAATTCTCAATTTTCCTAATCTGGTGGCTATATTCTACGCCAACCTGAGAATCAAAAAGGATCCTCTTACCGTGTTCTCACTGGTCAAGGGAACTATGATAACTTTAGGTGAAGAGGAATTGGGAAAATTTTTGGGAATTTCTACTTCAGGATCACGTATTTTTAGTAAGTTTTTCTCCTATCTTGGTTGGAGTAAATCTGAAGGTTTAGCCATGCTATTGGAGTAAGAATTGATGAAGTTTACAGAAATAAAAAAAACTCATTTCTTATCAACTGTCTCACCCCCAGGGCTCATGTGCTAGCTAAGATAGCTCAGTTCAGTTTTCTCCCTCAAGGAGGATACTTACATGTCATAAAAATGTATTGCTTATTGTTTTTATATGCTATGCTTACAATGACTAACTTCAATCTACCTCATTTTATCTTGAGCTCTATAATTATACCCCGTGAACAACTCAAGTTTTCTTGTTTGTTAACAAAAGTATTTACACACTTTGGAATTGAGCTTGGGATGGAAACCCCATCTATGGGAAAAGAAAGATTTAGGTCTGCTTCCATTAACAGAATATTTCTTCCTAGAAATAATTTTGGTAAAATCATAAATGGTGAATCCAAGGCAGTGGAAGAACCTAGGTTGAAAAAGACTCGCCATGAGAAAATATCATGTGTAAAAGAAAGAAAGTTAATATTAAGGAAGAAGACAATGTCCATGTAAGTTTGATTCTGAAGAGAAAATAAGCAGAAAATCAAACAAGAAATCAAATTGAGGAAGGAAATCAGTGGGTTGAAGGATAAATTCAACCACTTCAGGAGGACTGTCCAAGCTGATCTATCTGAAATCAAATGGAATCTTAACAGACTCCTCAAGAAGCTGGGCTATAAGTACTCTGAGAGAGGTAACTCTCTCAGGTCTAATACTTCTTATGATACTGACCAAGTTGATGACAACTCTGATAATGAGGATGATTCTGAGGACAGATTGTTGGCCCAAAGGCCTATCACCCTAGTTTTGATGATGATCAACTCATGAACTTATGTTTACTAATGATCTTGTGTTTAATTAGTGGCAGATTCATTATAAAGATCTTAGTAGGTGCATAGCTCAACAAAGGATAAAATGTCAAGATTTGGAGCTAGCACGGTGTGATCCAAGGAGCCTTTGGATCAAGCTTGGACCAAGTCAAGAAGATGAGAAGCCTTCAAGTGAAGACTTCAAGAAGATGAAGACTTGTGTCTAGGTATAAGAATTTATTTTTGTTTTAGATAAAATGTAAAGGATAGATAGTTGGTGGATTGCTCAAGTACATATACACACACACTCTTGATAGAATTGTCTTTTCATAAAAGAATTTTCAGATTTAGAAAAAAAATTTCATTTTGGAAAAATACAAGCTTGGTTTTTGGTATTTTCATATATACATATCTTTCAACCAAAACCAAGTTTATGCTTATTGTCAAAAACATAGATATTTCATCTTGATTGTGTAGTGGATCATATCCATACACACTATGCTTTAAAAGTATATCTTGTTTTTGTATTTGATGAAGATTTGGAAAAACATGTTTTGGAAAAATATTGTTTTGGAAAATACAGTTTTTATCATGAGCCAAATATTTCCAAGTTACAAAATAGTCCAATCTTTTATAACATGCCTTGATTTTGTGCAAGCATGTTTGTATATCAAAGTATATTGGTAAAACTATTTTTGTAGAATTTCTATGTATTTATGGGATTTTTATGATAGCCAAAAGACCATGTTTTAAATCCCAGAAAACTGTTTCAGGCTTCGGATAAGTCGACTTGCTCCCTATATATAGTCGACTAATCCTGGAGTCGGCCGACCGGACCGGTCGACCGACGTGCACAGATGTGCACGCCTTTGTGTACTGGAGGACGGCCGACCGTGCCGGTCGACCGCTCCAGAGAGCAGAGCTCTCTGGAAAGTTCGGCCGACCGTACGGGTCGACCGACAGAGAGTTAGACTCTCAGCTCCAGTGGGTCGGTCGACCCAGGCAGTCGACCGTGGCTCCAACGGTCAGAAATCCGACCGTTGGCGGTCGACCGCACGGGTCGACCTGCAGTTCTGACAAAGCCCCAACGGCTAGTTTTGACAGCCTATATATTTGGGGGTTTGTGGACTGTTTTGCAAGAAGATTTTGGAGACCTATAGAGCCAGTTTTTCCTATTCTTTCAGAAGAGTTTTTCTCCACAAAATAGAGAGCTAATACTTTCAATCTAAAGGGAGTTTTATTTAGAGTGTGTTAAAAGAGATTTCTTGAGTTTTTCACCATAGCTTTCATCCTTGTTTTTCTCACACCACACTTAAGCTATCCATTGATTATTCATCCTATAGGTGTGTTGTAGTGAGAGTTTTTATTGGTGATCAAAGTGTTTAGATCACCAAAGATCTTTTCTTTGTTCTTTGAGGAGACGGGCAAGTGTTCTCGTGGTTGTTTAGGGTTCGGGTGCGAACTCTTGTTTGAGGTGCGGCCTCGGCGAGCTAGTGAGCTTGCGGTGTGTACGGGACTAGGGAGTCCGAGGGCTTGTAGGTGTTGTGGCACCGAGGAGAGATCCATTGAGATCTTGCATAGTGGAAATCCTTCGTGTGTCGAAGGCGGGGATGTAGAGCAAGTGTGCTCGAACCTCGAAACATACCCTTGTGTTTGCGATTACCTTTTCTCTCTCTCTCCCTTACTTGTTTATATCTTGCATTCAATTATTGTCTATCTTTATATGCATGATATACTTGTGTGCTTAAATTGATATACTTGCTTGGGTTTGTTTGCTAACACTTGTATTCAACCAAGAGAGCCAACGCGACACCTCAACCCATTCAAGCGGAATCTAGAGGAGTTTGTCCAGAGCCCTTCACGGGGAATTCGGCAACACTCTTTGGTTATACGTGGTGTTTGTGTAAAAGATTTAATTAGGTCATAATTGTTTTAGCTTCCGCATTATTTGGCATTAAGTGACCATTAGATTAGCCATCACCTATTCACCCCCCCTCTAGGTGAACTTACAATTGGTATCAGAGCTTGGTACTCTGATTTGGGTCTAACAACCTAGAGTAAAAGATCCTCATTTTTAGGCTAATCACAAGATTTTGTACACACGCCATGGAGTTCATGTCACCACCCACCTTTGACATTCTTAACATCCAAATTTGGAAGGTTAAGATGTCTTTGTACCTCAAGGCCTTAGGCATTCATGTTTATCTTGCTACTACTAATGATTCATATGTTAATAATAGCAAGTACTTTGAGGCTAATGCTAAAGCCATTCATGCTTTGAAATGTACCCTAAATGATGATTATTTATCTAGGGTTTCTAATATTGAATCAGCTTTTGTAGCTTGGAACATCATCACCTCTCTTGGCGAAAAAGATCTATATTATGCCGGGAGTGATTCGGACGTTGGAAGCGACACCTCCAACAAGTGCTATATGGTCCAAGGGATAACCCCCTTGAGGTAAACTCTGAATCCGATGATGAAGACATGTCACATGATGAGCTTACTACCTTTTGTCATCTTGTGCTTGAAAAATATGACATGCTTAAAAGAAGAATAATAATTTGAAAAAGAACATTGCTTGCATGATACATTTAGATCTAACATTGCATGTTTAGAAAAAGATAACAAAAATTTGAAAAAGAATTTTGATGCCATGGTTGATGAAATAGATTCATTAGAAAATAAAATGGCATGCTTAGAAAAGGAAAATAAAGATTTGAAAAATGAGAATGTTTCCTTGCTTGCAAAATTGAATGATTTATGTGAAGAAAATACTATTTTGAAAAATAAAGTTGATTTGGTGGAAAAACAAAAAGAAGTTGTTTTTCAAGAAAATAAATCTTTGAAAAGAAAAATTTGTGAAAAAGAAAAAGATTTTGTTTCACAAAAGAAAAAGAAAAATGATTCTTTATCTCATCATGCTTTTCATGCCACCACTAATGAGATTAAAGATTTGAAAAATAAAATGGATGGTTTGAGTTCATCTTTGAACTCTTGTGCTTTTAATCATTCTAGGTTGGAGTCAATGTTTTCAAAGAAACAAACTCCACACATTCATGCACATCATAACCATGCATTTGCTTATGTTGCACAACATGATCACACTCTTACACATAAGCATACTAAGGTGTACATATGTACACATTGTGGCCGCAAAGGCCATTTAGCAAAGTTTTGTTATGATAATATTAATTCTCTAAATTTTGCTAATTATAAAAATGTTTGGGTTCCTTACAAGACTAACCCCAAAGGACCCAAGAAAATATGGGTACCAAAACCCCCACCATTTGCTTTTGATGTAGGTGAGGGATCTAACAAAACGTGAGAGAATTGGTGCCTTGATGGTGGATGCATGGACTTAAAGGACATACAATTGAATGCACCGCTATCAAGGAAGTTTGGTGGAAAGACCACCATATTTGGAGCTTTGGAGTTGGTAACACTCTCTAAACTCCTATTTTTATGTACATGCTTTTAATCTCATATATCATATAGCATGTTCATATTTTTGTGTGCTTCATGAGGTATTTACAAGTTTAAATGTAGATTTTATCAAAACTTGCATGTATACATATACAAATAGTGAATTACAATTGATTCATATATGATTGAACTTCATGCTCATTTGTACCCACTATTCGCATATGCATAGTCTAGTTTTGATGATTTTCTTTTATACATGTTTTTGCCTTATTTTTATGCTTTGCTTCATGTATATGTATTTTTAATTCAAATCTAATAAATATACATGTATACCCGTGAGTCTCTTGCTTTCATGTAAATACATTTAATAGACTCTTTTATATTTGGGATATGTATGTGTATTGTTAGGATTGGATAAATCATACATATACCTTGGAGTTTACTTTAAGATGAAAAATAAAAATTTTTCCATGATTTGTTTTTAATGAAAATAAAATTTCATGTCTTGTCTAAAAAAATGAGATTCATGTTTGATTGAGCTTCATTAACCATTTTCATGAAAATGCTATTTACATAACCTTTGAACACTCATCTTTTACTTTTCAAGATAATTTTGAGCTTTATGGACTATGAGTGATTGAACTTTGATGTATTTAGTATGATTCATGAAATACATATGCTTTGATTTCATGTTTTTGAAGGATCTTTAACTAGTTTTTCAAATTATTTTAACTAGTTAATTGTTCTTCATTTGGTAGAGTTTTTCAAACAAAGCTTATTTTTCAAATCTATTTTTGAAAACCCCTACCTTCTATGGGCGGATGGATGGGCGTGTGTGCCTTGTAAGCTTAATTGACAAATCTTTTACCTTGTGCATATCAAGGGATGGTAGTTATGAGTTATACACTTGATTTTATTGTTATGTCAATTGGTATCATTGGATTCTTTCAATTGGTATCTAAATTGATAATTTTTGTATATACTCATATTTTGTTTTCTTATATATGTATGTATCAATTTCACTTGGTATACTCATTTCTCATACATATATATGATTTTCATGTGCTTAACTTTCAATTGGTTCACATTTTTAAAAGCACAAAGTTTATGATGAAAATAAAAATTTTGATCATTATGTCTACTATTGGTATCAAAATGCTTCAACTTCATATTTGTTAAATTTCAATTGGTATCAATATGTTTTACAATAATGATTATTTTCAATTTGGTATCTTAAAATTTGTTTATTTTACAAAAGCTCTGATACCTTTCAAAATTTTGTTTAAGAAAAATTAAAAAATTTGTTGATTTGTATTTCTTATATGCAAGGAGAGCTTAACATCTCTTCTACATAAAGATTCATGTTGAGTATATTATAAATTGAGGAGCTTGACAACTCTTCTTTATATGATATACGTGTGTAGGGGGGCTTCACATCTCCTCATATGCATTACATAATATGTGTTATGTGAACTGGGGCTTGTCATCCCTTCTTCATGTAATGCATATGTGTAGGGAAGCTAACTTAGCGTCTTCCTCTTCATGAATGTATATCGCATATAAATCTTTATTGATTGATTTGTATTACCCCTTCTTGATCTCTTTGTTTTGACAAAAATGGGGAGAAAAATTTGTTTGATTTGATTTTACTTTGAACCCTTTGTTGATGAGTGACAAAAAGGGGGAGAAGTATTTGAGTTTATATGCATGTTTTCATTGCTTAAGGGGGAGAAGTATTTGTCTTCCTTGTTAATTATGCATATATGTTTTGTATTGCAAATAGGAGAAAAAGATTTTGATTTATGCTTGTTGCATGTTTTATCTCCATACTTGCATACATATTCATGTGCCTCATTGCCATATCTATTATTTATTTTGTATGCATGAGTTAAGGGGGAGCTTCTTTGAAGCTTTACTTTAATCCATGCATACATAACTTCATGTGTTTTGTCATCACAAAAAAGGGGGAGATTGTTGGCCCAAAGGCCTATCACCCTAGTTTTGATGATGATCAACTCATGAAGTTATGTTTACTAATGATCTTGTGTTTAATTAGTGACAGATTCATTATAAAGATCTTAGTAGGTGCATAGCTCAACAAAGGATAAAATGTCAAGATTTGGAGCTAGCACGGTGTGATCCAAGGAGCCTTTGGATCAAGCTTGGACCAAGTCAAGAAGATGAGAAGCCTTCAAGTGAAGACTTCAAGAAGATGAAGACTTGTGTCTAGGTATAAGATTTTGTTTTTGTTTTAGATAAAATGTAAAGGATAGATAGTTGGTGGATTGCTCAAGTACATATACACACACACTCTTGATAGAATTGTCTTTTCATAAAGAATTTTCAGATTTAGAAAAGATTTTTCATTTTGGAAAAATACAAGTTTGGTTTTTGGTATTTTCATATATACATATCTTTCAACCAAAACCAAGTTTATGCTTATTGTCAAAAACATAGATATTTTATCTTGATTGTGTAGTGGATCATATCCATACACACTATGCTTTAAAAGTATATCTTGTTTTGTATTTGATGAAGATTTGGAAAAACATGTTTTGGAAAAATATTATTTTGGAAAATACAGTTTTTATCATGAGCCAAATATTTCCAAGTTATAAAAATAGTCCAATCTTTTATAACATGCCTTGATTTTGTGCAAGCATGTTTGTATATCAAAGTATATTGGTAAAACTATTTTTGTAGAATTTCTATGTATTTATGGGATTTTTATGATAGCCAAAAGACCATGTTTTAAATCCCAGAAAACTGTTTCAGGCTTCGGATAAGTCGACTTGCTCCCTATATATAGTGGACTAATCCTGGAGTCGGCCGACCGGACCGGTCGACCGACGTGCACAGATGTGCACGCCTTTGTGTACTGGAGGACGGCCGACCGTGCCGGTCGACCGCTCCAGAGAGCAGAGCTTTCTGGAAAGTTTGGCCGACCGTACGGGTCGACCGACAGAGAGTTAGACTCTCAGCTCCAGTGGGTCGATCGACCCAGGCGGTCGACCATGGCTCCAACGGTCAAAAATCCGACCGTTGGCGGTCGACCGCACGGGTCGACCGGCAGTTCTGACAAAGCCCCAACGGCTAGTTTTTGACAGCCTATATATTTGGGGGTTTGTGGACTGTTTTGCAAGAAGATTTTGGAGACCTATAGAGCCAGTTTTTCCTATTCTTTCAGAAGAGTTTTTCTCCACAAAATAGAGAGCTAATACTTCCAATCTAAAGCGAGTTTTATTTAGAGTGTGTTAAAAGAGATTTCTTGAGTTTTTCACCATAGCTTTCATCCTTGTTTTTCTCACACCACACTTGAGCTATCCATTGATTATTCATCCTATAGGTGTGTTGTAGTGAGAGTTTTTATTGGTGATCAAAGTGTTTAGATCACCAAAGATCTTTTCTTTGTTCTTTGAGGAGACGGGCAAGTGTGCTCGTGGTTGTTTAGGGTTCGGGTGCGAACTCTTGTTTGAGGTGCGACCTCGGTGAGCTAGTGAGCTTGCGGTGTGTACGAGACTAGGGAGTCCGAGGGCTTGTAGGTGTTGCGGCACCGAGGAGAGATCCATTGGGATCTTGCATAGTGGAAATCCTTCGTGTGTCGAAGAAGGGGATGTAGAGCAAGTGTGCTCGAACCTCGAAACATACCCTTATGTTTGTGATTGCCTTCTCTCTCTCTCCCTTACTTGTTTATATCTTGCATTCAATTATTGTCTATCTTTATATGCATGATATACTTGTGTGCTTAAATTGATATACTTGCTTGGGTTTGTTTGCTAACACTTGTATTCAACCAAGAGAGCCAACGCGGCACCTCAACCCATTCAAGGGGAATCTAGAGGAGTTTGTCCAGAGCCCTTCACGGAGAATTCGGCAACACTCTTTGGTTATACGTGGTGTTTAGTGTAAAAGATTTAATTAGGTCATAATTGTTTTAGCTTCCGCATTATTTGGCATTAAGTGACCATTAGATTAGCCATCACCTATTCACCCCCCCCTCTAGGTGAACTTACACAGTTCAGGTAAAGGAAAGAGGTTTATGACTAGGTCCTCCTCCAAAAAACCTAATGTGCTTTTTTTTCTTGACTGATACTATGGCATGTAATAACTATCATACACTCTTGCTTTTTTTTTCACTGCTCTTATATTACTATCATATATGCTATGCCTGCTGTGACTTAACCATGCATGCTTTCCCCTTGGATTTTATCGATGGCAAAAGGGGAGATTTTACTTGGCTATTGATTAGATAACATACTGCACTTATAAAACACTAAAATACTGCTCTTGGCTATTGAATATGATAGTATTCAGATTACTTGAGCCTAATGATTGTGATAATTTGTAGATTTTGCTCATTGGATACATATATCTGCATATATTTGTATACGTGTCAAAAGATAAAATTTGTTCATATTATAGTCACAAACATGTACACATATATGGTCACATGCACTTGTTAGCACAAACTGACAATTACAAATACTATCTCTAACTGATAAGTTTATGAAATTACACCTAGAGGGGTGGTGAATAGGTGTAGTGCTAATCAATATCCAAGTAATGCACAAATTAAAAATGAGATGATGCAACGATCACTCAAAGCAAGATTAGAAGCCGTATACCCCGTGACGGGCTCTGAACCTCTTCCTCATGATTCCTCTAAATAAGAGTTTGAGGTGCGCAATGCAATCTTGTTATAAGAGTATAGATCAACAATATGAGAATGAATGAATAGAAAGAGAAAGACACAAGAAAATCAATCGCAAACACAGAGATTTGTTTCGAGGTTCAAGCACCCAGCTCTACGTCCCCGCCTTCACCCAGAAGGATTTTCGATCCACTATAATTTCCACAAAGGTTTACAATCACTCGGGAGTACCCAACTCCTCAATCACACTCCTCTAGTTCAGAGGTAGTGTAGCCACAAGTACAATAGTCACTTGGTGATCAAAAGACCACAAACTCTCTTTTACAACCTCTTATAGAGTGGAATATGATTTTTGGCTCAAGAAGTAAAGTGAGAGAAAATTTCAGTAGTAAAGACTAAGGAGACTTGAAAATCAATGGAAAAACTTTTGCAATTTAAAGAGCTTTGAAAATGAAAAGCAATGAACACTTCTTCTCTTGAAAACACTTGAAACTTGAGAATTTTTCTTGTGAAAACCAGACCAATGACCTCTAATTATAGGGAATGGAAAAATATCATTCATAATTGATACTAGGTCATTAGGGATGAGTTTAGCCACTAGGAAATAAGAAATAGCCGTTGGAATCATTAAAAAATGAAACAGATTCCAAAATATAGCCGTTGGGGCTTTCTGGACAGCTGACGGTCGACCGGCCGGTCGACCGGCAAGCCATATGGTAAAAGAGCTGTTGGCTCCGGTCGACTGCCGGCTATAATAAAAACGAAATATTGAACTGACGGTCGACCGGGCCGGTCGACCGACAAAACCCGAGAGTTAGGGTCTTGCAGTCGGGCGACCGATCGGTTGACCGCAGGGTCTGTCGGTCGACTGGCCTGGTCGACCAGCAGACGTGCACAGACGTGCACGCACACGGCCATAAGGCCCGATCGACCGGACGGTCGTCTGATCTGGCCTGAAATAGTGCTGGTCGACTGGTCCGGTCGACCGTAAGGTCTGAAATAATTTTTGAAGAGATTTCTGAACTTTGAATAATTTTAAAATATTTTTAAATGGTTTGAGGTTTAAGTAGCATGCTATAGGAGATGAAATACATGTTTTAAACTAGATATAAAAATTTGAAATATTTTGAAACATGTATATTAATCAAACATGCACCAAAACCAACTAAACAAAAACTTGTATTTTGAAAAGTGTATTTGTGTGTGTTTTCTTGAGCACAACTATCATATCCTTACTCTTTAACATACTAATTCTTACAATGGTTCTAGGTGAGTACAAGATCTTCAATTTGGGCTTTTTCATATGCATCGTTGAATAACTTGAATTCTTGATCCCGTATTGAGTCAACACCACCTTCCTTTAGGGAAGAAAACATCTTGAATCCTAAGACCCTGAAACAATCTTAAACACTTAAACAAGATTAGTACAAATAACTATATATATTTTATAATCATTAAAACTCTAAAACCGGAGGATTGTACCCTTGGGCCAACAATCTCCCCTTTTTGATGATGACAAAACATATGAGTTATTTAACAAAAAAATGGGAAAAGGAGCTTGGAAGCTCCCCCTCAAAACATGCTATATATATATATATATATATATATATATATATATATATATATATTATATATATATATATATATATATATATATATATATATATATATATATATATATATATCAAGAATATAAATGTTGCAAAGTTTGCATGAGAAAGAAAATGACATGAGAAACAATAACAATAACAATAACTTACAAACAACTCTTTCTCCCCCTTTTTGTCATGCATCAAAAAGGGTCAAAAACAAGATTAAAAAACAATAGTTGAAAATAGTTTGTAAAAATTTTATGAATCCATAACACAAACATTTAATTCGTCATAAATAAAAGAAAATCTATTATAATTTAATGGTTTAGTGAAAATATCGGCAAGTTGAAAATCGGTGGAAACATAATCAATTTCAATATCACCTTTCTCATAATGATCTCTAAGAAAGTGAAATCGAATGTCAATGTGCTTTGTCTTACTAAGTTGATTTGCATTTTTAGTCATATGAATTGTACTAGTATTATCACAAAATATTTTAATATAGTCATAATGTAAATCATAGTCAAGGAGAGTATGTTTCATCAAAGGACTTGAGCACAACATGCCCCCGCCGCAACATACTCCTCCTCGGCGGTTGAGAGGCTAACCGAATTTTGTTTCTTGGAAGACTATGAAAAAAGACAATTATCGAGAAATTGACATGTTTCACTAGTACTCTTCCTATCCACTCTACAACCGCATAGTTGGCATCCGAAAAACTCGTCATTGAGAATTGTCCGATCTTCGGATACCATAGACCTATTCCAATAGCGCCCTTAAGATATCGAATATTGCGTTTTACCATAATCAAGTAAGATTCTTTAGGCAAGATTGGAATCTAGCACAAAGACACACACTAAATATAATATCCGACCTACTGGCCGTTAAATACAACAAACTACCAATTATGCTTCTATATAATTTTATGTCTATACTCTTACCTTGATCATCCTTATCAAGCTTGGTAGTGGTAGCCATGGGAGTGTTGCAAGTTTTTGAGCCTTCAAGTCTAAATTTCATGATGAGTTCCTTAGTGTACTTGACTTGACTTATGAAGATCCCATCACTCCTTGCTTGATTTAGAGTCCAAGAAAATAGTTCAATTCACCCATCATAGATATTTCAAATTCATGCTGCATACATGATTCAAACTCCTTGCAAAGAGATTCATTAGTAGAACCAAAAATGATATCATCACCATAGATTTGTACAATAAGAATGTCACTACCAACATGTTTAGTAAATAAAGTGATGTCTACTTTGCCCTTAATAAAATCATTTGATAAAAGAAGAGAAGAAAGTCTTTAATACCAAGCTCTTGGAGCTTGTTTTAAACCATACAATGCCTTATCTAGTTTGAAAATAAAATTTCGATGTATATGATCAACAAAACCAGGGGGTTATTCAACATATACCTCCTCTTCAATAACACCATTTAAAAATGTACTTTTTACATCCATTTGAAAAAGTTTAAAATTTTAATAGGAAGCATAAGCTAGTGTGATCCGTATGGCTTCTGGCTGTGCTACGGGTGCAAAGGTCTCCTCAAAGTCGATTCCTTCAACTTGGGTATAACCTTGGGCCACTAACCTAACTTTATTCCTAGCAATATTTCCTGACTCATCCAACTTGCTCTTAAAAATCCACTTAATACCAATAATTGGTCTATCATGGGGTCTAGGAATAAGATGCCAAACTTGATTGCGCTCAAATTGATTGAGCTCTTCTTGCATAGCAAGCAACCAATATGAGTCACCCTCGGCTTTGAGGATGTTTTTGGGTTCAAAATGAAATATGAATGCATAATGCCCACACAAGTCATGGAGTTTGGAGCGAGTGGTTACCCTCTTTGATACATCACCTATGATGAGATCTTTGGGATGATATGTAGCGTATCTCCAATCTTTAGGAAGTGGTTGTGATGGTTCCACATCATCCTTTTGACCTTCCACATCATCCTTTTGAATATTACCATTTGGTTCTTGCTTGTCTTCTTGGATGGGTGAGTCCATCAAGGATATTTTCTCCATGTCTTCACCTAAAGATTCAATCTCTACAATATTCTTAACAAATGCATTAGACTCTTCAAACTTAATATTCATAGATTCTTCAATAGTAAGTGAAGATTTATTAAACACTCTATATGTTTTGCTAGTGCTAGAGTAACCAACAAAAATTGCTTCAAAAGCCTTAGCATCAAATTTTCCCAAATTATCTTTGGTGTTCAAAACAAAACATTTGCATCTAAAAACTTTAAAATACGAAACATTTGGTTTTCTCAAATGATACATTTCAAAGGAAGTTTTGGAAGTATTTTTACAAAGGTAAATTCGGTTTGATATATAGCATGCGGTATTTATGGTCTCGGCCTATAAATATTGAGGGAGCTCGTATTCACTTATCATGGTCCTAGCCATTTCTTGAAGAGTTCTATTCTTCCGTTCAATAACTCCATTTTGTTGTGGAGTTCTAGGACATGACATTTCATGCTTAATTCCATTATTATCACAATAAGTCATAAAGAGTTGGTTGACAAACTTACCACCTCTATCACTTCTTATGCGTAAAATCGAAAGACCTTTTTCTTTTTAACCCGTTTTCAAAAAATCTTAAAATGCGAAAAGGTTTGATCTTTATGCTCTAAAAAGAAAATTCATGTGAAACGAGAGAAATCATCAACTAAAACAAATACATATCTATTACCATTTAAACTTTTAGTTTTAGTTGGTCCAAATAGATCCATGTGAATCAATTCTAATGACCTAGATGTCATGATATCCTTGATTGGTTTGAAAGAGGCTTAGTTTGTTCCCAAGTTGGCACGCACCACAAATGCGGTCCTTCTCAAACTTCAAATGAGGAATACCCTTCACCGATTCCTTAGAATTGATTCTAAAAAGATGATCAAAAGAAGCATGGCCTAATCTTCTATGCCATAACCATGAAATCTCATCAAAAGCATTTAAACATTTTGTAGTGCAATCCAAATTAAGCATATCAATAATGTAGACGTTATTTTCATGAAATCCACATTCATTAGTTTTACAATTATAAATTTTGCAAGAAGATTCATTAAAAATAACTTTGGAACCATGATCACATAGTTGACTAATACTAAGTAAATTATATTTAAACCCATCAACAAGAACTACATTTTCAATCAAAGGAGATGTACCAATCTTGATGTTACCTATACCGATGATGGTGCCCTTGGAGTCATCTCCGAAGGTGACGGTGCCACCTTCAACATACCTTGATAGGGTTGCAAAATTGTTGATGTTCCATGTCATATGCCGTGAGCAACCACTATCAAGGTACCACCACTCTCTACGTCTTTGAATCTTGGTGTATACTATATCAAATGATTGAATGGTTGATTTTGATACCCACATTTTCTTGGGTCCTAAAACGTTAGTGCTTCAAACCCAAACATGATTATTCATACTATTTATATGATCATAACAAAATTTGGCTAAATGACCATTTCGGCCACAATAAATACATTTATAAATTTTCCCATATTTAAAAGCATAATGACCATGTGGTTTATGAACAAGTGATTTGTGAACATGTGGTGTTTTAGCATGTTAACATGTGATGTGTTGGCATGATGAACATGTGGAGTTTTAGTATGTGATGGTTTATTATGTTGAACTTGTGAAGTGAGCATGTATTTCTTTGAAAACATTTCTTTTAGTTTAGTATTGTTAAAAGCACATTCTTTTAAAACATTTCCCAAATCACTTATTTTAGTTTTTAACATAGAAATCTCATTTTCATCAATTTTAGGATATTTAGCTTTGCATGAAACTCTATATGCATCAAAATTTCTTTGTGTTGAAATAATAGTGAAAGATAATTCATCTTTTTCTCTTGTAATTATAGTAATATGATTGTTAAGCATTTCATTTTCCTTTTTCAATTTCAAACATTCTTTCTTCTTAGAATCATAATTTTTTGAAAGTTCAATGAAACCTTGTAATAGCTCTTCTTTACTTATTTCAGTATCATCATAAGATGTTTCGGGAGTTACCTCACGTGTGTTTGCCATGAAACACATGTTAGCTGTGTCAACTTCATCTTCGGATTCACTTTCCAAATCCCAAGTGACTTTGAATGCCTTCTTTACAAACGGCTTCTTTTGCTTCATGAAGGAAGATACCTTGTTCATGAAATCTGGACATTCGGCCATGATATGTCCAAGTTTCCGACAGTTGTAGCATATGATTTTCTTCTCCTCCTTCCCTTCCCATCGCCTTCTATTGTTGAGCTTTTTCTTATGATACATTCTTTTTATATTTCTCACAAGAAGAGATAGCTCTTCATCATTCTCTTCATCTTCTTCATCATCGGAGATGTTGGAGGTAGACTTGAAAGCAATAGACTTATTCTTTTGAGGTACGGTATTCTCTCTAGCCTTTTTCTCTATCTCATGAGTCTTAAGATTACCAATAAGACTTATGAGCTCCATCTCGTCCTTGTCGTTCAATTCCTTTAAGGTGGTAGCTTTGATTTCCCAAGATAGAGGGAGAGCATGAATCACCTTATGCACCTTTTGGTCGTTATCGATTTTATCACCTAGTGAAGCAAGAGCATTTGTGATTTTAGTAAACTTAGTAATGATATCATCAATAGATTCAATTTCTTGCATTTTAAAACTTTCATATTGAGAATGCAAGAGATCGATTTTAGCTCTCTTGACTTGTGATGTTTCCTCATGAGTGACCAATAAGTGTTGTCAAATCTCATGGGCGGATTTGCAATGGATAACCCGTGTTAAGTCATCCTCATTTAAAGCTGAAAGCAAGGCATTTTGAGCCTTTGAGTTTGCCTCAAATTCCAAGAAGGTAAGATCGGACCAAGTGTCCTCCTCACCTTGGGGTACACTATAGGGCTTGGTCAAGGACTTAGCAACTCGGCTACCTAGAGATTGCAAAAATATGTTCATCCTAACTTTCCATATGGAAAAGTTGAGTCCATCAAATTTGGGAGGGGACTTAATGTTATCGGCCATCTTTACTAGTATATGAATGAAGATATGAAAATAGTGATTAGCAAATTATAGGATCTCTCTAAGGATGTGAAGCCAAAAACTAGAGTCCTAGCTCTGATACCAATTGAAATTACACCTAGAGAGGGGGTGAATAGGTGTAGTGCTAATCAATATCAAAATAATGCACAAATTAAAAATGAGATGATGTAACGATCACTCAAAGAAAGATTAGAAGTCGTATACCCCGTGACGGGCTCTAAACCTCTTCCTCGTGATTCCTCTAAATAAGAGTTTGAGGTGCACAATGCAATCTTGCTGTAAGAGTATAGATTGACAATATGAGAATGAATGAATAGAAAGAGAAATACACAAGAAAACCAATCGCAAACACAGAGATTTGTTTCGAGGTTCGAGCACCCAGCTCTACGTCCCCGCCTTCACGCAGAAGGATTTTCGATCCACTATAATTTCCACAAAGGATTACAATCACTCGGGAGTACCCAACTCCTCAATCACACTCCTCTAGTCCAGAGGTAGTGTAGCCACAAGTACAATAATCACTTGGTGATTAAAAGACCACAAACTCTCTTTTACAACCTCTTATAGAGTGGAATATGATTTTTAGCTCAAGAAGTAAAGTGAGAGAAAATTTCTGTAGTAAAGACTAAGGAGACTTGAAAATCAACTGAAAAACTTTTGCAATTTAAAGAGCTTTGAAAATGAAAAGTAATGAAACACTTCTTCTCTTGAAAACACTTGAAACTTGGGAATTTTTCTTGTGAAAAACAAAAGACCAATGACCTCTATTTATAGGGAATGGATAAATACCATTCATAATTGATGCTAGGTCATTAGGGGTGAGTTTAGCCGCTAGGAAACAAGAAATAGCCATTGGAATCATTAAAAAATGAAACAGATTTCAAAATATAGCCGTTGGGGCTTTCTGGACAGCTGACGGTTGACCGGCAAGCCACATGGCAAAAGAGCCGTTGGTTCCGGTCGACCGCCCGGTCGACCGCCGGCTATAATAAAAATGAAATATTAAACTGACGGTCGACCGGGCCGGTCGACCAGCAAAACCCGAGAGTTAGAGTCTTGCAGTCGGGCGACCGGTCGGTGGACCGGCCCAGTCGACCGGCAGACGTGCACAGATGTGCACGCACACGGCCATAAGGCCCGGTCGACCGATCTGGCCTAAAATAGTGCCGGTCGACCAGTCCGGTCGACCGTAAAGGCCTGAAACAATTTTTGAAGAGATTTTTGAACTTTGAATAATTTTTGAAATATTTTTAAATGGTTTGAGGTTTAAGTAGCATGATATAGGAGATGAAATACATATTTTAAACTAGATATAAAAATTAAAATATTATGAAACATGTATATTAATCAAACATGCACCAAAACCAACTAACGAAAAACTTGTATTTTGAAAAATGTATTTTTGTGTGTGTGTGTTTTCTTGAGCACAACTATCATATCCTTACTCTTTAACATACTAATTCTTACAATGGTTCTAGGTGACTACAAGATATTCAATTTGGGCTTTTCCATATGCATCATTGAATAACTTGAATTCTTGATCCCATACTAAGTCAACACCACCTTCCTTTAGGGAAGAAAACATCTTGAATCCTAAGAACCCTGAAACAATCTTAAACACTTAAACAAGATTAGTACAAATAACTATATATGTTTTGTAATCATCAAAACTCTAAAACCGGGTGATTGTACCCTTGGGCCAACAGTTTAGATATTGCGTGGGAATCATGAAGGATTACCCGTCTACAAAAAGTGCATGTTATATTTGAGGGATTGACCATATTCACAAATTGTGAAATATTTGTTATCATGAATTGAATTTAACAGGGGAGCTTTGCTCTCTAATCATTCTTAGCACATTAGCAAGTAAATAGGGAGAGCTTCAAAGGTAAAAATAACTTTTTCCTATTTATAATGCTATTGACTTTCCAATAAATTTATAGGTTGTCATCATTAAAAGGGGGAGATTGTAAACTTCTATGATTTTGATGATGTAATTAACATATAAATTAAGCTTCTAATAAGTTGCATTAGTAGTGTTTCTTATTTCAGGATAAGACTTTAATTGGAGGCTGGATGGATTTGAGCTACAAATGTCACATACATATGGAGAATGAAAGGAATTATGTGAAGCTCCAAAAATTTCATATTCAAGCTAATAAAGAGCTAATACGAGCAAAACACATCAAGCTCCACAGGATCAAGCTATTTACAAGATACATTAAGCTATGAAAGAGTAAGAAAGAGCCAGAGATATATTGAGTTACAAATTTCATCAATAGAAACTATGCAAGTAATCATATAGTAATTTTATTATCAAATATATATTTAACACATAGTAGGATCTTTCTATTTCAGTTTCTTAGTAGAATTTCCATTCTATCACCCCATCTTACCTGTCAATCTGATTCTATCATATCTGCCCATTACAAATTAAACTGAGGATATTCTATCATTTTTCTGGTTCAGTTCTGATTATTCTCTGGACATCATATTTTCTGCTTTGTGGTGACTAGGTTATGGCATCACATGGGTTGTACTTCACTTGGTTAACTTCCCACTCTTTGCATTAACTTCTTTCATACAAGTAGTCTGTACATATCTTTCTTTGCAATTGAAAAACTGAGTTTGTCACTATCAAACTCTCCTGTTGTTGACAGACCTTGACAACCCAAACTGTCTAGTTTGTACAACTGGGTAAGATATCTATTGGGTTATATTAGAGAGAAATCTTCATCTCTTTTTCTCTCTCTAAAGTCTCCATACCCTCTCTATATCTTAACTGCAGCAGAAGTATTAATTGCCGAAGATTTAACACAGTTTTGATATCTTATTTCAGCAGCATTAAATGCTCAAACAGGCAGAAAATTCTGTCTCTCTTTTGTCTCCAACAATCTGATTCACTCTGATCTTGCCTTGTTGTTTATATAATACCTTATTCATTCATTGCAAGAACAAGAATAGAACCTAAAATTTTAGACAAGGAAAAACTGAGCTCTCCCATCTTCAAGTTTTAAATTTCAAATCTCACCAAACCAAAGTGGTTGAGTCAATCATCTACATTCAAGCTCTGATTTTCAGATAAAGCCTCAAACATTCAATACAAGAGAATTTCATTTACTTCTCTATTGAAGAATCTCATTCTCATCTTCTATATTTATTATAGATTCTCATTCTTATTGCTTTAAACTTATTGTATCAAATTATTGATTGATAATACTTAGAACTATATGATTGCATAGAGTCTCCTATTGTATTCAATTATTGTGCTTACTTTAGTTCTCACATTGTGTTAGAGAACAAAATCTATTGTCATACTCATTGTTGTGTGCCTCAAGATAGAGGTGGTGTGAAAATTCAAGATTGGGGAGTATCTTGGTAGTTTATAAATTCAAGTTTGGACAACATCTTGGTGGATTGAAAATCCAATGTAGCACCCTGTACCCGGGATACGTACCCAGATACGTGTCCTAATTTTTTTTCGATCATGTTGCTCAATTTTCATTCTGTTTGTGCTCATGAGTTGTAATTTCTTAGTTATTGAGTGCCAGATCTGGATTCTTAGACCTAGAGTAAGCCCTGACCCGGACCGGGGAACCAATACCAGCCAATAGCCCGATTTGACTTTCTGGTAGTCCGATTGGACCATTTTCAGTTTCAGAGACTGTTTTCTAATATTTTAGATTTTTCATGATTTTCTGAAATTTTCTGAAATTTTTCTGCAAAATCTCCAAAACTGGTGTCGGTCGGCATCGCTGACTGATTCCCGGATTTTTAAATTTCAAATGGGATCGAATTTTCAAAAACAGCTTTCACAGTATATCTTAGAATATCATTTTCTAGCTAAAAACATTTTTTGAGATTTTTCAAAATTTATCAAAATTTGACCGATCCTGGTGTCGGCCGGTATCGCCGGAAGATTTCAGGATTTTTATTTTGAAAAATACACTATATTTTTTGAATCTGATTTCACCAAACATCTTAGAATAATATTTGCTATTTTTGAGAATTTTTCGGAAGGATTCTGAAACAGTCAAATTTTCGCCTTATTAAAATAATAATAAAATTTGCCGTTATTTCTTTTTCTTACTTTTACCTCTCAAATCCTCTACTTATTACTTTCATAATATTATATCAACTTTATTATTTAATAAAATATTTATTTATAAATTTTTAACTATTTTTAATCATTTCCTTTTAATTTTTCCATTTTCTTTTCTTTTTCTTTCTTTTTCTTCTTTCCTTTCTTCTCCTTCACTCCAACTCCCATTCCCTGCAACTCCCAACAGCGGCAGCAGCGGGAGCAGTCCATCATGGACTGAGCAAATAATTTCCCTCACTCCATCTCTCTTAATCATCTCAAATCATATCAATTTTCATCATTTTCCTTTATCTTCTCTCCTTAAAACACCTCCCTTTCTATTTCCTTTTCACTTCATCTTCAACCTCCAACACCCACTCCCGCACACCACCTCCACCATCACCACCGCCGCCCTAGCCGCCGCCCAAGCCGCCGCCACCGCGCTCCCCACCACCCCACAACACCCCTTCACTTCCAACAACCCCAAACTCCACCTCCTCCACCTTCAATTTCACCATAACCCATCTCATCTCCACCTTCAATTTTTCCAAAATTCCCCATCTCCACCAACAATTTCACCACCATAACTACTCCATCACCACCTCCTCCACCTCCTCCAACTTCCCACCACCACCAAACATCATCACCACCACCACCATCACCACCATCAACATAACAACAACAACAACAAACTCACCTCCTCCCTCCTCTCCACCGCGCGCGCCGCCACCACCTCCCCGCCGCCGGCGCCGCCGCCGGCCTGCAGTCGCCGCCGCCGCCGGCCTACAGCCGGCCGGCCACCCCTCACACCCCCCTCCTTCTTCTTCTCTTTTCATTTCTTTCTTACTTCTTTCTTTCCTTTTTCATTTCTTCCCAAATAAAACAAACTTCCCCTCTCTTTCCAAAAATACCCCCACCTACTTTTTAAAACTACAACCCTCTATTTACAACCCCTACCCCTCTCCTTTAAATCCCAATTCATTTCAAACTATACCATATTTTCCCTCCCTTTCTTTTTCTCCCTTTTTTTTTCCCTACAAATTTCTCTCTCCTCTCTCTCTCCTCTCCCATTCCCTCTTTAATATTTATATAAATATTTATAATTATATATTTTAATATATAAATTGTGGGCTAAAGGTTTACTTGGACGGTTCGCTGGTTACCCGGATTTTAACCGGTATTTTACCCGGTTTCAGGCGAGTACAACTTTATTTTTGACATGCCTCTACTTTAATATTATGCGAGCATTTTTAATATATTTAAAAATAAATACTCTTGTATTTTAAGCATGGAATGGGGATGTGGATATGTTAGCATGCTTAGTATTGAATACCGAAAATTTGATACATGATATCATGCTATGTAAATGAATATATGATGTTGCACTCGGTATTTACCCGACCTTGAACATGTTATGCCTGATACGTGATTTAGGATACCGACACTTGGCATGTTACACTAGGGATGTAATTTTTAAAAACTGCACTTGATATTTACACCGGTACACAATAGTTGACACCGATATTGCCATGCTGTATTTGACACCGACATCTTTCATGCTATATTTGGTACTGATACATGACATGCTATATGTGATATGTGACACCTGGTATTGATACTTGCCATACTATGTTTGATATATGATACCCAGCTCTGATACTTGTCTTGCTACATTGACTACTTGACATTGGACCCTGATACTTGATACTTGACGCTTGTTCTTGACATACGGTATATGCTATACTTTCATGTGGTATAAATACCTGGACCTGACATTATGACTCTTGACCGGACATTACCACCCCTGATGCCTGATTATATGACATATACATGACTATCGCTGTTACGGGGACATGACATGATTATTACATTATTATTACCAGATATTTGGTACTCCTGAGCTCCTGTACTCCTGTATACTTGAACCCCTGCAATAGGGAGGCTCCTGACATTACTCCTGTATTATACTACTGTTGACCCCGTAATAGGATAATCATGGATATTGTACATTTGTAGACACCCCGTGAACATTATTATTTGAGACTCTGTCATATGTAAACAACTTACACCGGGATGGGGAAAATTGATGGGTAACGATATAGCTTCTGTGTTTATGATGGCCATACATATGTTGTACAACTTCCTGTTGGATTCGACCTGGATGGCCACCAGGCGCTTCCGAGGGGTGTACTGGCACCCCTACCCCCCTGCCTGCCTGTCCGGGTGTGCTATAATCCCCTAGGTATATCCTGTGGGGAACGGTGACACTCTATTCCTGTGCGGGTGTATTGTGAGACCTTCGGGCATATAGTAAATCCCGGTGCCTAGCGGTACGTTCCGGCTCCAGTACCGGATAATCCTGGACCGTTGTCCCGGGCATGCACGGGACCCATTATAAACATGGTTCGTCGCTCCCCATCAATTTCCAATAACCAACCTCGCTAGATTTGTATGCGAAAGTATATGGCACCGGTTATATACCAAACATACAAATTGAACGAGTTAATAATAATAACCTAATAAATTGACTTCATGCATTCTGTGTCATTTCTATACTTGTCATTTATTGTAGTTACTCCATGCTTCCTAATTTGATCACATGACATTTGACCTGATATACATGCTTTTATTTCATTCCATATAAATGCTAATGTCATTTTTATATCTCACTATTTATTGTGATATTTCCTGCTTATTGATTAGGGCACATTATACTTGTCTTGATGCACTTGCTATTATTTGTACTTACCATTGGGTTTTTCTTGTACTCGCTGGGTTATTCCTAACAACCCTGGATTTGCATGTCCAGATTTAGCAGCTTGGACCGAGGTGGACCCATCGGCCGAGGATCAGGCCTATCTTGAGGAGCAGGCAGATCAGCAGTAGTTCCGTCCAGTCTTTTCTCCCCACTCGCGAGATCCCCTTTCTAGCTCGTGAGTTATTATCTGTTGTTTTCTGCACAGTCTACTTTTGTATTATCTAGTGATGTAATATTGATGTAATATTATATCACTGTTTGTGATGACTCAGTACTTGTATCATTTTGGGTTGGAATGTATAATACCACGTATTTTCGCACTATGATATCTGTGTTGTGTTGTATTGATGCTTAGCGTACATACGTGATGGTACCATCGCCCTGCGTATGTACGTCGCAGTGGCGTCTCCGTACCCGCCAGGATCGGGGCGCCACATCCAAGCTCAAGAAAGAGTCTTGATGGTTGTAATCCCTGCTTCAAGGAGAAGTTTTTAGAGAATTTGTAAATCTTAGAGACGAGACCTCTAGGTGATGGATGTAGGGGAGTTTTCCGAACCGCCCTAAAATTGCTTGCATTCTCTTTGCTGTTATCATTTTGTTTCATCTGCTATGCATTTTCTGTTATATTGCTATTTTCTGCTCTCTGTTGATTCTACTACCTATCCTACCATCAGACTGAGTGATTCTGTCAGTCTGTCTTATTCTGCAGTTTTGTCTTATAACAAGTTTATTCAATTTTAGATTACCCTTGACCCTATTCACCCCCCTCTAGGGTCCAACAACTTTATTCAATTCAGACTGGGACAGTTTACTGAGTTACTAGCGGAGAAGTGTAAGTACACCTGGAGGGGGGGAATAGGTATACGGCTAATCTAATGAACAAAATACTAAAATTAAAACTTAATTGCAACACACTTAGTGTAACCAACGAGTATAGCCGAATTCCCGGTGAAGGGCTCTGAACTAACTCCTCTTGATTCCTCTGAATAAAAGTTGAGGTGCTATATGAAGCTCTCGTGGTTAAACACAAGTGAGGCACACAAACAATCACAACCAAGCATATAAATATGATATGACAATATGAATCAATGCAAGGCACAATATAAAAGAGAGAGAGTTAGAGTTAATGGATCAAACGCAAATACAAGGATATGTTTCGAGGTTCGAGCACCCAGCTCTACGTTCCAGCCTTCACACAGAAGGATTTCCACTAACTTATCCACATAGGACTTCTCACACAGGGAAACCTCCAATGAGGATTTGGGGCAATACAATAACCAGGAGTATACAACTCCTCTCTTAAATACAACACAACCTCTACACTTAGAGGTTTGGCACAAAGCCACTCAAACACTATCACCTCACACTTGAGGGATAGGCACAAAGCCAAACAACCAATCAACCTCTCACTAGAGGGATAGGGCACAAAGCCACCACTCCAATAATCAATCTCTACACAAGAGGGATATCACAAATTAGGAGGGTTTACAACTTGGTGATCAAAAGACCACATGTAACCCCCTGATTCCCGGTGTACGTATCACCGTATCGGTACGCAATACGACGTACAGAAATTAATTTGACCTCTGTGGTAGTCCGATTGAGCCAATTTCAGTTTCAAAAATCATTTTCTAATATTTTAGATTTTTCAGAATTTTCTGGAATTTTTCTGGATTATTTTGGAAAATATCCGTAGTCGATAACCGGCCTTCCGATTTTTATTTCACAAACGGAGTAGAATTTTGAGAATCCGCTTTCACTAGGGGTCTTAGAATTATATTATCTACGTTGGGGCATTTTTGGAGATTTTTCTGAATTTATCGAAAAATCCGGCCAAACCGGTGTCGCCCGTATCGGCGAGACACTTCGAGATTTTTAATTGGCAAACCGGATTGAGTTTCGACAAACCATTTTCATATCACGTCTCAGCGTAATATTATCTATTTTTTATAATTTTTGGGCACCGTTCGGAGCTAGTCGAATTTCGGGCCAATATTATAATATTAAAATATTCATTTGTTTAATCTTTTCTTTTCCCTTCTTTCCTTTCTCTTCTCCCTTTCTCTGGAAAAGTCTCCCACCGCCAAACCCATTCCACCGCCATCTCTCTCTCCTTATTAAACCCAAATCTCTCTCTCCCCTTCAAATCTCTCTACATCTCTCTCCCAAACACTCTCTCTCTAATTCTTTCTCTCTCTCTCTCTAATTAGAATCCCTAACCTCTATCTCTCTCTCTCTGTGCGACCCAAAACAGGGAGCATCTGTAAAAGGCCCGGCCGGCGCCTCGTCTCCGGCCGGCGCGCCTTCCCCGGCCGGCGCCACCGCCGCCTCGGCCCCCAGCCGCGCCGCCGCCTCCTCCCTCTCCTTCTCCTTCTTCTTCTTCTTCTCTTTTCCTTTCTTTTCTCTGTTTTCTTCTCTTTCTTTCTTTTCCTCTCCCTCTCCCCCTTACTCTCTCTCGCCCTCTGAGCCGCCGCCGGCGGCGGGACCGCCGCCGGCGGGCGCCGCCGGCCAGATGGCCGGCCTGCGCTGAGGCAGCAGCAGCACATGTTGCTGTTGCTCTCTCTGTGAGTGAGTGTGTGTGGTGTGTGTTGTGTATGGTGTGTGTGTTTTGTGTGTGTGTTGTGTGTGTGTGTGTGTTATGTGTGTGTGGATGCTGTGTGTGTTGTGTGTGTGTGTGGTGTTGTGTGTTGTGTGTGAGGTGTGCTGAGTGTGTGGGTGTGAGGTGTGTGTGTGCTGTGGGTGTGTGAGGGGTGTGTGTGTGAGTTGTGCTGTGTGTGTGGGTGTGAGATGTGTGTGTGCTGTGGGTGTGTGAGGGGTGTGTTTGTGTGCTGTGTGCGTGGGTGTGAGGTGAGTGTGTTGTGTGAGTGTGTGTGTGTGGGAGAGAGTGTGTTGGGGTGTGTGTGTGTGTGTGTTGGGGTGTGTGTGTGTGTGTATGTGTGTGGCTGTGGCTGTGTGTGTGTGTGTGTGTGTGTGGGCTGTTGGGTGTGTGGGTGTGTGGGTGTGTGTGTGTGTGTGCGCTGGTGTATGTGTGTGTGGGGGTTCGGGTTCACACCCGAAGCCACTATAACCCTTTTGAGTGGTTGGAAACCCGTTACCCAGTAAGCCCGATCCATTAACCCACTAACCCACTTCCACTTAAGTGATAGGTTTGGGTCGTGGATCCAAACCCGACCCGTTAAAAGCCCAACCCGTGTCCACAACCCAATAAAGGTATATTTATAGAAAACCCCCTGAAATTATTTCTTATTTGCATTTCAATATTTTTATTACATATTTAACCCTATTTGTTATGATTTAGTATTCGGGCGATATCGGGAGCATCCGGACTCCGATTCAGGCGAGTCTGGATCCGTTGTGATCGTGGGAAAGAGAGCTACCTCCCCGTGGCCAGTTTGTGAGTGTTTTTATTTTATAAATTATATTTTACCATGTTTAGTGATATGCATTGATAGTTTTCGGTAATATAAAATACGGTAACTAGGACTTAGTAACTGGTAATGATTGGACAGTTAATGTAATAGGCATAACCTAGAATCTTGTTAAGTATTTCCTACTTTAAAATAAATATAGGGAGGTAATACTAGTAATAATAAATACTGACAACTCGGACACAGTCATCATACATGCACAGCCACTAACACACAGATCATGTCACCATCTTCATGCACACTATTATGTTATGTATAGGATCACAAGTAGAGAACTATAGTCACATGTATACAGAGCCACGATACTCGGTGACACTATACTGTAACGATAGGAGTGATACACATATATGTTACACGGATTCTTGCTCCACATAGATAATCCACTGATACACGGATATCCCACTGCATGGCATACTGCATTTCGCATTATTATTCTCATCGTTACATGGATGCTCGACACACATCTCAGGTTCACATATCACTGTTACACATGCATGTATGGTTTCTGTACTCTTGTCATATGGATCACCGTTCATCTTACATGTATTATTGTTCCATGTTACTGTATTGTGTTATATGATTGATGGATCCCCGTTCATGCTACATGTACTATTGTGCCATGTTATCGTATTCATGTTATGTGATTGTTTCCTGTTACTGATATGGATATTCCCGTTACTGGACATGAGAGCTGTTGATATGCGATATGTGGAATTCCACATCTACTGTTCCCGTTTCCCGTTATATGGTTCCCGCTATATTGTTCCCGATTCCCGTTATATTGTTCTACGCTATCAACAGAGCTCTGATCCAGTTATCATGTTACCCGTATCATGTACAGTAGTTGTTCTTGTCACATTGTAGACTGGACATATCAGATAATAATGATAACTTGGGTATGGGGGAGACTTGACGGTTGATTAGATCTTATCGGGTGATGTACTGGATCCATATTGTTAGTCCCACTGCAGGGGACGGTAGTGCTACCTAACACTAGCTCCATGAGCTCCCGTTACTTGATTCGTGCTCCCCTCTTAGCGGAGGGCCCTGGTCTCAGCAGCCAGGGGTCCGTTTAAGGCCGTAATCCCGGGTATGCACGGGATACATCCACCCGATAAGAACTCCTCGACCATGGGTTTCCAATTAACATAATAAAACAGTATACACAATAGTGATGTTGGGAACACTTGTTATTTGGTCACTCTCTCGTCTGGATAATGGTACCCGTAGGCCATGTCCGGATGGGTTCGACTGGAGTGCGGGCTCCAGTATGAACTGCCAGTGGTATGGGACACTGGAAGAGATTGATTAAAATATCAGGTGGTACTGATTTCTACTATTGTGTCAATCACATGACTTGCCTGATACATGTATACTAACTTGTTACTGTTCCTGTTATTTTGTCTGCTTTCATGCTCACTGTGATCTTGCTTACCTCTTACTATTCATGTTCATGTTATTGTATCAGCTATCATGTTACCTGTAGACTTTGCTACACTACCTGATACCTATGGTGGCATACTACTCATGCACCTGTACACCTTGCATCACATATATTCTGTTTTGCATTGCTTATATGCTATTTAGACACAACACAGTAGCATGTTCATATTGCATATGCCCACCTGCATGTTCATTTACATCACTACCATATTCACTGCTGTTACGTCACCGCTAGATAACATTATGTATTATATAAACTAGATATGATTAGAGTCATGACCTGATGAGAACTGGCTAGGTAGTGATGATATCAAAAGATGACATGTTTATATATTTCCACTGTTTCCTATATACTTATGATATAATATCACTTGTACCACATCATGTACTATATGTTAGTATCGTGCTTGTATTATTATGTATATATTACTGCCTCCTTCATTTTACCACTCACTAGGTCGCTTTCTGACGACCCTGGGTTTGCGTGCCCAGATTGGAGATCCGAGTTCTCGGAGTAGCAAAGAGTGCCTTGGCGTGACTAGGAGATTCCTCATCTGGCCTAGTCATAGGTTTCCTGGGCATTTATTTTTGTTATCTTATTTGTCCCTATTTTTCATATCTATTATGATCGCTGACCTATTTCTGCAGGTATTCTTGTACTGCTTTTATGCTGGACCTCATGTCTCTATGGAGGGTATGTACTGTACTGAGGCTTAGCGTACGTACGTGGGGTTTTCCGCCTTGCGTATGTACGTCGCCATAACGTCCCCGTACCTGCGGGATCGGGGCGTTACACCACAAACAACTTCTTTTCCCACAAAAACAAAGATCCTAATAGATAGGATAGCAAGATAGCTCAAGTGTAAAAAATAAAGAGTTTGGAAACAAAAACACAAAGAAAAATATTTGAGAAAACAACTTAGTATTTGATAGAAATGAAGAACAAAGCAAATATCCCAAATCTATATTTTTCTTTAATTTTTCTAACCCTTTAAAACAAATAAAGATTGATCTTTTGGCACTAAAAACTCTTTTGAAAACTTGCTGTTAAAACACTAGAGAAGTAGGAAATTTTTGCTTTTAAAATCTTGTTGAGAAACATCTCTCAAATGGGGGTATTTAAAGCCCCATAAAAAATCTGCTCGTTGGCAGGCAGAAAGGTCAAAAATGACCTTCCGGTCGACCGGCCGGTCGACCGACCAACGGTCAAATTTCTGACCGTTGCGCCTCTGGTCGACCGCCTGGTCGACCGCGCCCAGAACCAGAGAGCAACGGCTCTCTGGCCGATCGACCGCCCGGTTGACCGGGCCAACCCGAGAGTGGGTTGACTTCAGTTGGTCGACCGCTCGGTCGACCGGCCAAACAAGCTGGCCTGCGTGCACGTCCTTGTGCACGTCGGTCGACCGGTCCAGTCGACCGACCACTGGCCCGGTCGACCGTCCCGGTCGACCGCCAGCGCCTGGCAGGGCAAATTTTAGAACTTGAAAACTGGGTTTTTAATTATCAAATAAATCCCATAAAATCTCTAAAAATCCACAAAAATAAGTTCTTATTATATCTTTGAAATACAAACATGTTTGAGTAAAAACCAAACCATGTTACAAATATTTTGAACCATTTTTGTGACTTACAATTTTGCCGAAAACCAAAATCCGTATTTTCCAAAACTTGGATTTTTGAAATGGAAATCCGATTTTTCCAAAACACATCCAAATACAAAAACATGATATTGAAATAACATTTAAGCATGTTGTATATGGACATAATCCAATATACATGAAAGAGATATATATCAATGTTTTTGACATTAAATCCGAAAATAAGTTTTGTTAAAATACCAAAACTCTAAACTCATGAAATAAACTATCAAACTAAGTTTGTTTAAATAGTTAAAGCATAGATGTATATAGAACAAATCTAATATACATTAAACCATGTAAACTTGTTTTGATATAATTCTATTCATGAAAACCAAGATCGGTTAAACCGAAAACCAATAAACATGAAACGTGTGTGTGTTGTGAACTTGAGCATACCACACTATCTAATCTTTAACAATGGATCTAAACTATAAACTAAACAATGTATCGAAGTCTTCTTGTAGAGCGCCGTCTCCAAGTCGACTCGATCCAAACGTGATCCACTGAGCTTGACTCCAACGAGTGCTAGATATGAACTTTGACGCTCGGGCTCTTGAATCACCATGTGAAAGCTCCAAAACACCTTTGTTAAAGCTAATCACCTACTAATATCTTGGTTAAATATCTGAAACTAAATATCACAAGATTATTAGTAAACTATAACTATATGAGTTAATCATCATCAAAACTAGAGTGGAAGGCCTCTAGGCCAACAATCTCCCCCTTTTTGATGATGACAAAACTCATGGAGTTATATATGCATGGATTAAAGTTAAGCTTCAAAGAAGCTCCCCCTTAACTCATGCATAGCAATAAACAATAAGATATGCAATGAATATTAAACATGAATATGCATAAACATGCATAATGAAATAAATATGCTCTTGATACCAAATTTTTAACATAAATTCCTTTTCCTTTTGTTTAAAATAAACATGTTCTTAAGTATCAATTGAAAATATAAACTTAAAATATTACTCTTGATATCAATAAAAATTTCAATTGAAAACTTTATCAATAAAAGCAATAAAAGCTCTTGATACCAATCAATAAAAATTCTTGATACCAACTGAAAGATAATCAATAAAAAGCTCTTGATACCAATAATAAAAATTTTAACAAAAGTTCTTAATACCAATAAAACAAAACAACAAAGCATGGCATGATTATCCATGCTCTTGATATCAATATCAACAAAACATAAAACAAACTCTCTTGATACCAATATGAAACAAATTTGATATAAACCTACAAATAAACAATAAACATGCATATAAACTCAAATACTTCTCCCCTTTTTGTCAATCATCAACAAAGGGGTCAAAGAAAATAATAAAACAATGTTCTCCCCCTTTTTGTCTTAAACAAAAAAATATCAATAAGGGGTGAAATCAAATCAAAACATCTTGATACCAATTGAAAAAAAATATATCAATTTAGTGCATCATGATATCAATTGAAAATAAATAAAACATACTAATTGAAAGGACATAAAACAAATGTTTTTAATTTAAATAAACATTTCTATATTATACCAATTGAAAGTAAATAAAACATGTTGGAGATTTCAACCAAAAATTTTGATATCAATTAAATGATGTAAACATATAGGTAATCTTGATATCAATTGTAAAGATTAGTACCAATTGAAAGTAATTTTTCATTAGGAGCATATGATACCAAAAAAAAAATCAATATCATTCTTTAATCATTTTTCAACATAAAGTGTGGGAGTAAAATACCAAAGATAAACAAAACCAATTAAAAGGTGAAATATGAATTTTCTCCCCCTTTATGAAATACCAAACAAAATGATGCATAAGCTTGTATAAGATACCAACTGAAACATAATCAATTGAAATATAATAGTCATTTAAGAAATCAAGCTTAGCATAACTAAAATTTGTGCTCAAAGATATAGAGATATAGTAAGCACAAATAAAGCATATATATATGTATGAAAAATTGAATACCAATCGAAATTGATACTATTTGAAGTGTAAGTATACATATATAAAAAAAACATATATGAGTATACAAATAGAATGTCAATAGTGATACCAATTGAAAAGATCCAATGATACCAATTGAAAATATAATAAGATCAAGTGTATAACTCATACTTCTTACCACCCATTTCATGCACATGTTTTAAAAGAATTTTCAATAATAAGCGTACAAGGCATGGTCGCCCAACCAACCGCCCTTGGAAGGAAAGGGTTTTCAAAAATAGGTTTGAAAATAGTTTAGCATAATTGAAAACTCTACCATATGAAGAATACAAACTAGTTATATGAAAATTTTGAAAATTAGTACGAAATTCTTCAAGTAAGGAATAAAACAAAACAATTTTCCATTAAAATATGAAAATCACATGATCATCAAACACTCAAGGGTCTATAAAGCATATATAGTCTCATGAAAACAAATCATGAGTAAACAAAAATGATGTGAGTGTACAAGTATAATGTGAAGTATAAAATCATGGAAATAGGCAATTAAGCTCAAATACAAAATTCTTTAAAAACATGAAAATCATCAAAACTAGAATCCTTCAAGGTATATGTATGTTTTGTACAAACTAGAGTATACATACATATCCTAACATAAACGAGTCCACAAAAGTATATGCATGAAGGCAAGTGGCTCAAGGATGTATATGTATCACTATTATTTTGGACAAAATAGACATATACATGAAGTTAAACATAAACATAAAAATATGTCAAAAATATGGAATACAAGTCAAAATGTATGAATCATCAAAACTAGACTATACTAGTACATCTAATAAGTACAAATGAGCGTTTAAGCACAAACACATAATAATCTATTTGTGGCTCACTAGTTGTACAAGTATATACCTAAGTTTTAATGAAAACTAACATCTAGACATGTAATTAAAACATGAAGCATAGAAATCAAAACAAAACTCATATAATCATTATGTAAATGAACATGCATTAGATCTAGGACATACACATTAGTTAAACTAAAGTAAGAAAACTAAATATAAATCCATATAAACATGGGTGTCTCAAATACTAATCATGCATATCACTAATCTAATTATCATGACATTTAACATAATAATCAAGAAATATCAAATCATGCTAAAAATCAATAACATGAAAAGCATGTAAATATAAATGAGGAGTAAGAGATCGTTACCAAAACCGATAGGGCACATCTCTAATTCTCCAAACCAAGGTGGTCCTCTCACCAAACTCCCCTTGAAAGTGATGCAACCAAATTGTCCTCTTTAAGCTCAGAACGCATCCACCTCAACGCACCATCACTCTCACGTCATGTGAGAGCCCACACCTACATCAAATAGAATAGGAGTGGTCTTTGGTACCCACACTCTTTTGGGTCTATGGGGGTTACCTCCTTTCCTAACCCAAACAAATTTAGTTGCTAAATTTGAATCATGTATACGATCATAACAAAACTTAGCAAGGTGGCCCTTACGTCCACAATGTGTACAAGTGTACACATGAGCATACATCGTGTTGTGGGTGTGAGCGTGAGGAGCATGTGTATGCCGTGATTTGTGTGCATGCATAGATGGAATTTGTTTATTTCGAAACATAGATTCCAAACGTGTATGATTCGAAGCACATTGGCTCAAAGTGGAGCACAAACAATCAACACTCTTCTTAAGCATAGATATATCATTTTCAATCAAGGAAGAGAAGGTGCATGCAATAGGTGAGGTAGAATGTGAAGCTACACTAGCATGGCAAACATGAGAGTTTAAATCATTTTTCAAAGATATATTTTTCTTGGAAACCAAATCCAAATCCTTTGAAATAGAAGCAATTTTGTTTTTCAAGGATTCATTCTCTTTTAAAACAAAATCAAGTTTTGAAGTCAAGATCTCATTTTTCTTCAAAACCTCATTGCAATCATTTTATTTTTCAAAATCTCATTCTCCTTTAGGGCAAGGTCAAGTTGGGATTTAAGTGAGTCACGTTCACTTGAAATCTCTTCCTTCTCTTGCAAAGCTAAATCAAGTTTTGAAAACAAATCTTTATTTTCTTTGTTAAGTCCTAAACTCTTCTTTTTCAAAAGATTATATTTTTCAAGAAATTTTTCACAAATAATTGAGAGTTCTTCATTCAAAGCATTGGCATCAATATAATCATTACTAGAAGAACTAGCAACATCATCATCTAATTGAGATTCTGAATATACCTCAAGAGAGTCATTCCCTTGGACCATGTAGCATTATTGCTCAGATTCTCCACTAGATTCATCCTCCACAATGGTTGGCGTTTAAAGCTTGGAGGAGGTCAACGTGTTCCACACTGTAAAAGCGAAATCACAGTTAGAAACCATAGATAGATATTTTTTGTTAAGCGTACTTCTAAGTGCCTCAAGGGCTTGTGCATTGGCCTCTATATGCTTGCTATTACCAAGAGAGGATTTCTTGGTAGAGGCAAGGAAAACATGCAAGCCTAGGGTTTTTAGGTACATGGACATCCTAAATTTTCACATGTCAATGTTGGAAACATCAAACATGGGAGGTGTCAAGTAATCCATGAGTGTGTGTAAACAATATACGTGTGCAAATGCAAACGATAGATTAGCAAAATCAAGATCACACTCCTACATGGTTAAACCTAATATCAAGAGCGTAAGCTCTGATACCAATTGTAAGTACACCTAGAGGGGGGTGAATAGGTGTAAGGCTAATCTAATGAACAAAATGCAGAAATTAAAACTTAATTGCAACACACTTAGTGTAACCAACGAGTGTAGCCGAATTTCCGGTGAAGGGCTCTGGACTAACTCCTCTTGATTCCTCTGAATAAGAGTTGAGATGCTATATGAAGCTCTCATGGTTAAGCACAAGTGAGGCACACAAAAATCACAACCAAGCATATAAATATGATATGACAATATGAATCAGTGCAAGGCACAATATAAAAGAGAGAGAGAGTTAGAGTTAATGGATCAAACGCAAACACAAGGATATGTTTCGAGATTCGAGCACCTAACTCTACGTCCCTGCCTTCACACAGAAAGATTTCCACTAACTTGTCCACACAGGACTTCCCTCACAGGGAAACCTCCAATGAGAATTTGGGACAATACAATAACTGGGAGTACACAGCTCCTCTCTCAAATACAACACAACCTCTACACTTAGAGGTTTGGCATAAAGCCACTCAAACACAATCACCTCACACTTGAGGGATGGGCACAAAGCCAAACAACCAATCAACATCTCACTAGAGGGATAGGGTACAAAGTCACCACTCCAATAATCAACCTTTACACAAGAGGGATATGACAAATTAGGAGGGTTTACAACTTGGTGATCAAAAGACCACAAACAACTTCTTTTCCCACAAAAACAAAGATCCTAATAGATAGGATAGCAAGATAGCTCAAGTGTGGAAAATAAAGAGCTTGAAAACAAAAACACAAAGAAAAATACTTGGGAAAACAACTTAGTATTTGATAGAAATGAAGAATAAAGCAAATATCCCAAATCTATATTTTTCTTTGATTTTTCCAACCCTTTAAAACAAATAAAGATTGATCTTTAGACACTAAAAACTCTTTTGAAAACTTGCTGTTAAAACACTAGAGAAGAAGGAAATTTTTGCTCTTAAAAACTTGTTGAGAATCATCTCTCAAATAGGGTATTTAAAGCCCCATAAAAAATCTGCCCGTTGGCAGGCAGAAAGGTCAAAAATGACCTTCCGGTCGACCGGCCGATCGACTGGCCAACGGTCAAATTTCTGACCATTGAGCCTGCCGGTCGACCGCGCCCAGAACCAGAGAGCAACGGCTCTCTGGCCGATCGACCGCCCGGTCGACCGGGCCAACCCGAGAGTGGGTTGACTTCAGTCAGTCGACCGCTCGGTCGACCGACCAAACAAGCTGGCCTGCGTGCACGTCCTTATGCACGTCGGTCGACCGTCCCGGTCGACCGCCAGGGCCTGGCAGGGCAAATTTCAGAACTTGAAAACTGGGTTTTTAATTATCAAATAATTCCATAAAATCTCTAAAAATTCACAAAAATAAGTTCTTATTATATCTTTGAAATACAAACATGTTTGAGTAAAAATCAAACCATGTTAAAAACATTTTGAACCATTTTAGTGACTTACAATTTTGCCGAAAACCAAAATCCGTATTTTCCAAAACTTGGATTTTTTAAATGGAAATCCGATTTTTTCAAAACACATCCAAATACAAAAACATGATATTGAAACAACATTTAAGCATGTTGTATATGGACATAATCTAATATATATGAAAGAGATATATATCAATGTTTTTGACATTAAATCCGAAAATAAGTTTTGTTAAAATACCAAAACTCCAAACTCATGAAATAGACTATCAAACTAAGTTTGTTTAAATTGTTGAAGCATAGATGTATATAGAACAAATCTAATATACATTAAACCATGTAAACTTGTTTTGATATAATTCTATTCATGAAAATCTAGATCGGTTAAACCGAAAACCAATAAACATGAAACGTGTGTGTGTTGTGAACTTGAGCATACCACACTATCTAATATTTAACAATGGATCTAAACTATAAACTAAACAATGTACCGAAGTCTTCTTGTAGAGCGCCATCTCCAAGTCGACTCGATCCAAACGTGATCCACCGAGCTTGACTCCAACGAGTGCTAGATATGAACTTTGACGCTCGGGCTCTTGATTCACAATGTGAAAGCTCCAAAACACCTTTGTTGAAGCTAATCACCTACTAATATCTTGGTTAAATATCTGAAACTAAATATCATAAGATTATTAGTAAACTATAATTACATGACTTAATCATCATCAAAACTAGAGTGGAAGGCCTCTGGGCCAACAAGAAGTACATGAAGGAAGTGGTTCGACTACATGGTGTGCCAGTCAGCATCATGCTAGACAGAGATACCAGATTTCTATCTTATTTTTGAAGGATTCTTCAAGAGAGTCTGGGAACCCGACTGAAGTTCAGCATTGCATACTATCCATAGATCGATGGACAATCCGAGTGGACAATTCAGATTCTTGAAGACATGTTGAGAGCTTGCATGTTAGAGTTCAAAGGATCGTGAGAAGATCATCCACACTTGGTTGAATTCTCTTACAACATTAGTTACTAAGCTAGTATCAAGATAGCACCTTTCGAAGTATTATATGGAAGGAAGTCAGGTCCCTTTTGTGCTGAGATGATTTTGATGAGAGGAAATTTTTGGGATCAGAAGTTATTGCCCACACGGTGGAGAAAGTTGAGATCATTTGCAAACATCTTAAAGCAACTCAAAACAGACAGAAGAGTTGGGCAGACTTGAACAAGAGACCCCTGGAGTTCGTAATTGGAGATCATGTATTCTTAAAGATATCTCAAAAGAGAGGGGTGATCAAATTTGGAAGTCAAGGGAAACTTAGTCTGAGGTTCATAGGTCCTTTTGACAACTTGGAGCGTGTTGGAGAAGTGGCCTATCGATTGGTGTTACCTCCATCTCTGAAAGGCGTGCACAATGCCTCCTACGTGTCTCGATTGTGGAGGTATGTCCAAGATGACAATCATGTCTTGGATCATTCTGTATTGGAGCTTAGACCCCACCTGTCCTATACTGAGAGACCGGTGGCTATTTTGAATCGTGGCGTCAAAGTCTTGAAGAACCAATCTCTTCCACTTGTCCTAGTATTTTGGGACAGAAGTTCTCCAGGGGAGGCAACGTGGGAGGGAGAGGACGTCATCCGCGACCCCTATCCTCATCTCTTTACTTGATAGATATTTTTCTATCTTCAAAATTTAAATTTCGAGGACGAAATTTTCTTATTAGGTGGGCAGAATGTAATATCCATGTTTAAAATACATAAGTTAATATTAAATAATAATTTCACTAATAAATATCATATAATAATAATTATTATTAATAAAGTGAATTTATAAAATATTAACTGTATATCAAAATAAATTTAATAATAATAATAGAGAATATGAATTTTTAATAACAATTATCTATTAGTAACAATTATAATAATTAATAATGATAATATTTATAATTAATCACTAATAAAATAATTAATATCAAATAATAATTAACATTTCAAGTATACAAAACAATAAAAATAATAAATAAATAAATAAATAATTAGTATAATGAACTAAAAGAAAATAAATAAATGAATATCTAAGCCCAAACCCAATTAACTAAGCCCAAAACCGAAGCCCGCACTCCTCTTCTATTTCTTTTTAATTACCTTTTCATGCTAAGACCCCAAAAAGCCCAGAATGTTGATCATGCTGGAGGTCGAACCCGGGACCCCAGCGTTGGGAACGGAAGATTTAAACGTTCTGCCTCGCTGGAGGATTTTAAGGGGAGCCGCGGTATATTTAAGCGACTAATTTAAACCTTTAACTTTCACTCGAATTCAGCAGTATTTCTAGCCGATTGAAGAATTTATTCGGCCACTTAAAACATCAAATAATCGCTCATAACTGATCATGCACGTCTCTCATGTCCCAATAATGGCCAAGAGTTTATTTAAGAAATTTTGGGTTTACATTGAGGCTCATTTCACCTTTACAAATACCCTAGAAACAAAACTCTACCACCCTCTTCAACTTTCTCTCTTTCCAACTCTACCCGAGTGGATATACCGGCGTCCTGGACATGAGGAGTTGGAGTTAAGACTGAAGGGTAGCAAGTGAGTGAATTTCATTTTTTATGATTTTTATTTCATTTAGGCATTTCATCGAATATCTAAGCTACACTAGATTTTTTCCTGGATTTCATCACCAAAACTCCACCCTAAAACCTAATAAAAATATGAGAAACATTCAAGATATATTTGTAATTGACATGATTTTATAGAAATTTTAGAGTTTTTGTCATCAAAAGAAGAGAAGAGCGGGGGGGGGGGGGGGGGGGGGGGGGGTGTGTGGGGGGGGGGGGGTGTCCTCGGCCAGCGTTGCTTGGTCGAGGCTGGCTCTCGGCCAGCACACTGCTAGCCGAGGCAGAGCCCAGGCCAGGCCACAATGGCCTGTAGAGAGCACAGACCCAGACACGATTGCAAAAACCAAAAAAAATGGAAATTTGAAGAAAAATGAAAGGGGGGGAAAAAAAAAAAAAGAGGTTACTGTAGCAACTGGATCTACTGTCGCAACTTCAGAAGTACTGTATCATAGAACCCAACCCAGTGAGACCCAAACCCGATACTGTAACTCCTGTACTGTAGCAACAGACAAGTTACTGCAGCAACACGCTCGTTAAGGATTTTAAATGATTAGAAAAATATTGTTAGGTCCTCAGGGAGATTGACTGGTGTCAAAAACTCCCTCAACTTTCCAATGGTGTTAAAAAACCCTATGACCAAGTTCCCCATGATGCGTCGGTCCCTGTCCCTACCACACAGGCACACGCTCTCATTTGTATTTTCGTATTGCCATTGTTGTCCTCGCTGACATGTCTCCTTTCTAACGAAAAGTAGCATGCACGTCACACACAATGCTCTTTGGCGGCTACAGCGTCAAGTATCTCCACTTTTTAAAGTTTTTGTCCACCTAACGCTGAGTCATCATATTTTGAATTTTAAATAAAATTTTTCAGTGAGATGACGCAGCAAGAGAATTTAATTTTTTTTGACCAGATATTTCTAATGATTGAGCATTTTTATTCTTTTATTATTTTATTTTCCTTCCAATTTTATTGGTGAAGACTAATGATACATTTGGAGGAAAAAGAAGAGATTAGATGGGGAAATTGGTGGAAGAAAATTTGGTTATATAAGCAGTGAGTTAGATCTAAACTTTATCGCTTTCTTCTTCTTTTTTCACTTAGTTGTATTTCATTTATGTCTCTTACATCCTTTATTATATCACAACAACCCAAAAATTAATGGACTCATCTTCATCAGGAAATGAATCATCACCAGATCAACAAGAAGATAACTTTTTGTTGCTTTGTATTATTACCTGTCGTCTAGATGGAGAAGGAACATGTTTGAGGCTCTAACATGATCAAGATATTTCTGCATTCAAGATGAAAGTATCGAACTCCTTTGATCTTCCTGTGCAATAATTAAATCTTGCTTACAGACTTGAGCAACAACCCAACATGCTTTGTGCTGAACACCAATCAAGATGCTAAATACTTGTTGGAAATGTTCTGGTCTTATAATTGTAGAGTTGTGAGCGTCATGGCAAGGGTTGCAGCTCACGGCGCTTCGTCTTCTAAGATCTGTCCCCAAGCAAACGAAAAGTAAGAGTTTGTTCACCAAATCTTGTTCCTATTCATACTTTTATTATTGTGTCCACTATTTTATGTGTTTGTCCATAATTATAAGTTTTTTGTTCATGATTTTATGTTTTTGTCCATAATTTTAAGTTACTATCTGTAACGCCCCGATCCCACGGGTACGGGGACGTCACTGCGACGTATATACGCAGGTCAGAAATACCCACACGTATATACGTTAAGCATTAGTACAAGCAAGAATCAGAGTACGCCAAACGTAGTATTCATTTATATGCCAACATGAGAAATACAAGTTACAAAGTTATCACAGGGTGTGATATACTATTACATAATACATGTATCTTATATCACAGCCAAGTCCAAAAGTACTATTTACAATATGAACACAAGATGCTCACGAGCTGGAGGAAGATCCCGCGAGCTAGAAAGAAAGACTGATACCAAAGAAACTGAAACTAGTCGGCCTGCTCTACAAGGAAAGCTTGATCTTCTGTGGACGGCTCCACTTCAATCCAAGCTCCGGAACCTGAGCATACAAATTCAAGGGAGTCAGTTTCTCCCAAATAAATGATCAGGTTACAGCCGAGTGGCATAAGAAATAAAAGTATGAGAGTTGGTACAGTATTATCAATAATCAGCCAGCAGGTAAAAGAAACATAACGAGTTAAAGTTGGAAAGACATGGTACTAGCTTAGGTTACGTCCTCATGAGACTAGTACCTCGAGGGAATAATCCAAATAAGGAAACCCTCATCTATATACCTTTACCTCATGTCACCGTAACTCAAGCGCATACAACGGATCAATAGTTGGCGTCTTTTATTATTATTACTTGTCTTACACTGATATCTAACTATGTGGACTAGCGTCCCAGCACACATAGATCCATATCAGAGTAAAGCAAGGTTGTTATTAGAAACTAGCGGGGGTATCAACGAACTATGTTTACAGTGGGTCCCGTACATACCCGGGACCACGACCCAGGATTGTTCCGTTGCTTGGTAACGGAACCAGCCGCAAGGCTAACAGAAGGGTCTTATGTTTGCCCTTTATCATGATGATATCAGGAGGAGGGAGCCAGCACTCCCCTCGGTCGCCTGGAGGCCCACAGGTCAGACTGGATATTTAGTTGCACAACATACCTAATACCACTGTAAACACGAACATATATTGATAGCCGCATGTTTCCCCCCGACCCGATGTAAGTTGTCTCATTTTATGAGTTCTTTAGATAATTATCAGATTTCGGGAATGAACAGGAGCAAGTCAGGAGTATTAGGAGTACAATTCGTACTATCATGTAAATCAAGTTGGTAAAGCATGATGTCCGGTTATCATTCCCATTATCGTGATAATTATAAGAGTCAAGTGTATCATGCCTGTGTGTCAAGAGATAGCATGACAAGAGGTGATATTCGTCTGGGAGTCGCAGACGCGAAAATAGCAGACGCAGGGTCCGCATCGCAAAGGTGCCGCAAACGCGAGGTCTGCGTTCAAGTCAGGACGCGAGGTGAACACGGACATGGGTTCTGCGTCGCGTTAATGCAAGAAGAACATCGACATGGGCATAGCAGACGCGAAAGTAGCAGACGCGGGGCTCTCAGACGCGGGGATCGCGTCACGAAGGTATCAAAACGCGAGGCTCGTGACCTGCGTTTAAATCAGGGCATGAGGAGAACGCGGACGTGAGTATAACTCCGCGTCATGTCAATATAAATAGAACACAGACGCGAGCTTTAGCTTTGCGTCGCATCGATACAATAACGCGAAGGCCGCGTTAAGGAAATGCCTAGACGCAGGAGGTAACTCCGCGTCTAACAGTACAACCACACCGCACGACATAAAATACAATAATAAAAATGAGTTTACAAGTCCATGTCTTGGCGAGTAAAGTTACTCGCCTAAAACTGATACTTGAAGCTTTATGCGTCCGAAATGATCTTTGTCGCCGAATATCACTAAATCGATCACCGGAATAATCGCGAACGATTACCGGAAAGATCTACGGTGATATTACCGACGAAGAAAGCTCGGCCCCAATCCAAAAGGAGGGTACCGGCCTTAGCCTTGCCGATGATGAAGAGGAGCACGGCCCCCAATCCAAAAAGGGGGGTGGCCGGCCACAAGGAGATGATGGGGTGATGGTTGTTGTTTGGAGAAGGTGAAGGTTTTGGTGGTGGTTTGGAGTTTGTGGTAGGTTTAATGGAGTTGAAGGAGGAAGAGGATGAAGGTAGGAGGTTGTAGTGGTTGTGGTTGTGGTGGAGATGAAGGAGGAATTGGTGAGGGTGAAGGCTTCTCTTGGTGGAGGCTAAGGCTTTGGTGAAGTGAAGTGAAAAATGAAGGAGGAAGGAGAAGGAAGAGTTTATATAGGTTTTGAATTGTGAAGGAGATGCCAAAAATGTAAAAGAGAGGGGATTTTTTGTAAAATGGAGGGGTGAGGTGTTTCTCTTGGCCAATCTTGGCCGGCCATGGGGAGGGAAGAGAAATTGGAATTTGTTTGTAGTGGAGATATTTGTGGTGGAAGAAGGTGGTGGAAGGTTGGAGAATGTTTGTGGCTTGTGGTGGAAGGAAAAGGAAAGAAAGAAAATGAGAAAAGGAAAAGAAATTCAAAAGGGAAGATATTTTCTTGATCTCAAAAGTGAAATTGTTGAAAAAGTCGGATTCCCGGATTGAGTCGCGGATGCGGAAAACTTTCGGGAAAATACCGAAATCGTCCCGAAATCAAGTATCTCGGAACGACCCGCAGAAATTCACAAAAATCGATAATATTATACTAAGACTCCTGGTGAAATTCGTTTTAAGAAATTATTTACCGTTTTGAAATTAAAAATCCTGGAATCGGCCGTCGATGTCGGTGGACGCTAGTTTTGACAGAAATCTAATAAATTTTGGAAATTCCCAAAAAATGAATTAAGATAGGAAATAATATTCTAAGAAGATACGTGAAAACGGTTTCGTAAAATTTGACCTCAGTTGTAAATTAAAAATCCGGGAATAACTAACGGTGCTGCTTAATCCCGATTTTAGGGTATTTATAAAATAATTCAGGAAAATATGAAAAATCATGAAAAATATAAAATCTTGGGAAACAGTGTTTAAAACTACATTTGACCTAACCTGATTACCAGAAAGATGAAATCATGTAGTACTTCCAAACTAATAAATAAACATAATACAACGTAGAAAGATTCAGGATACGCATCTGAGTACGTATTCTGAGGACGGGGTATTACAATCCATCCACCTTGCAAAAAATTTCGTCCTCGAAATTTCAGGAAGGGGGAGGTGACGGTAGAGAAGGATAGGAAGAAAGAGTTTTACCAACTAAGTTGTGAATAGTTGAGGATAACGCTTACGGATAACATCCTCTCGTTCCCACGTGGCCTCTCCTGGCACATGCCTATTCCAAGAAACCAACACTAATGGTATTGCCTTGTTCTTCAAGGTCTTGACACTTTTATCCAAAATGGCCATCGGTTGCTCTTTATAAGACAGATCTGGTTGTAGTTCCAGTTCGGAGTGATTTAGGATATGACTCTCATCCTTGACATACTTCCGTAACTGTGATATGTGAAAGACATTATGAATTCCTTCTAATGACGGCGGTAATGCCAATCGGTAAGCTACATCTCCCACGCGATCCAAAATCTCAAATGGGCCGATGTATCTCGGACTAAGTTTCCCACGATTACCGAATCGAATTACCCCTTTTGTTGGTGATATCCTTAAAAATACATGGTCACCTGCCCTGAATTCTAATGGTCTTCTCTTTGTGTCAGCCCAACTTTTTTGTCGGCTCTGTGCTGCCCGGAGGTGATCTCTAATAATTCTGACCTTGTCTGTTGTCTGAATTAGTATATCTGGCCCCAAAAGTCTCCTCTCACCGACTTCGTCCCAACATAACGGCGATCTACATTTTCTTCCATACAAGGCTTCAAACGGAGCCATCTTGATACTGGCCTGATAACTGTTATTATAAGAAAATTCAGCTAGATGAAGATAGTCTTCCCATGATCCTTTGAATTCAACCATGCAGGCTCGCAGCATGTCTTCAAGAATTTGGATAGTTCGTTCAGATTGCCCGTCTGTCTGAGGGTGATATGAAGTACTGAATTTTAGATGAGTTCCTAGACTTTCTTGGAGACTTTCCCAGAAATGCGATCGGAATCTTGTGTCTCTATCTGATACAATGCTAACCGGAACTCCATGTAGACGAACTATTTCCTTCATATATTTGTCTGCCAGAACTTCTGTTGTTTGACCTACCCTGAATGGTATGAAGTGAGCTGATTTTGTGAGGCGATCAATGATTACCCATACTGCATTATTACCCTTAGGACTGCGAGGTAGTGCCGTGACAAAATCCATGGTAATGTGTTCCCACTTCCATTCGGGTATCAGTAAGGGTTGTAGAAGTCCAGCTGGTCTTTGATGTTCTATCTTTATTTGCTGACAAACTAAGCACTTGGCCACATACTGGGCTATCTCTCTCTTCATAGCATTCCACCAAAACTGCTGTTTTATGTCTTGATACATTTTAGTTCCCCCTGGGTGTATGGAATAAGCCGAACTATGTGCTTCTGTCAAAATTTTCTGTCGCACTTCTCCTTGGGGAACACAAATCCTGTTACCAAAATATAGTGCATCATCTGAATGAATACGGATATCGGTTCTCAATCCAGCCTCTACTTGAGTTCTGAATTTCTGTAATCTGGGGTCTTCCTTTTGAGCTTCTTTAATCTCATTCATCAGGGTTGACTGAATCTGAAAGGTCATTAACTGTCCTGCCTTATCAGTTCCTTGTACTAGCATTAAGTCCAATTTTATGATGTCCTGAATTAACTCTCTCTGTTGAGTAAGTTGTACTAGCACTTTATTCTCTGGCTTCCTGCTCAATGCATCTGGCACTGTATTGACCTTGCCCGGATGATATTGTAAGTCGATATCATAGTCCGCCATTAATTCAAGCCACCGTCTCTGTCTCATGTTCAATTCCTTCTGTGTGAAAATATACTTAAGACTCTTGTGGTCAGTGTAGATTAACACGTTGTCTCCCAGAAGATAATGTCTCCAAATCTTCAATGCGAATATTACTGCAGCCAGCTCTAAGTCATGAGTTGGGTAATTTCTCTCATGTGGTTTCAGTTGCCTGGATGCATAAGCTATGACATGATCATGCTGCATTAATACACACCCTAGGCCTTTTCCGGATGCATCACTGTGTATAACCATCCCTCCTCTTCCTGAGGGAGTTCTCAAGATTGGAGCTGTAATGAGCCTTTTCTTTAATTGCTCAAATGCTGCAGTACATTCCTCTGTCCATATATACTTTTCTCCTTTTCGGGTGAGCTTTGTTAACGGGGCTGCAATCTTAGAGAAATCTTGGACAAAGCGCCTGTAATATCCGGCTAATCCAATAAAACTCTTAATTTCTGTTACTGTCTTTGGAATAGGCCAGTCCTTCACTACCTGAATTTTGCTGGGGTCAACTGAAATTCCTTCTTCTGAAATCATGTGTCCAAGAAAGGCTATACAATTTAACCAGAAGTCACACTTGCTCCGCTTAGCATGAAGTTGTTCCTGCTGGAGAGTCTGTAACACTATTCTCAAGTGTTCTGTATGTTCTCTGCCGTTCTTTGAATAGATCAAGATGTCATCTATAAAAACAACTACAAACTGATCCAAATATGGCGAGAACACTCTGTTCATCAAATCCATGAAAACTGCAGGGGCATTGGTGACTCCGAAAGGCATAACTAGAAACTCATAATGGCCATAACGAGTCCTGAATGCCGTCTTTGGAATATCTTCTTTCTTTACTTTAGTTGATGATAACCCGATTGTAAATCTAATTTAGAAAATACTCGGGCTCCATGAAGTTGATCAAACAGATTATCGATTCTTGGTAAGGGATACTTGTTCTTGATGGTAACTTTGTTCAATTCTCTATAGTCTATACATAACCGTTTACCACCATCCTTTTTGTTTGCCAAGAGCACTGGAGCTCCCCATGGTGAAGTACTTGGTCTAATTAATCCCTTGTCAGAGTATTCTTGCAGCTGTTTCTTTAGAATTTCTAGCTCAGTGGGTGCCATTCTGTATGGAGCTTTGGATATTGGAACTGTGCCTGGAATAGTGTCAATGGAGAACTCAATCATCCTGTCAGGTGGGAGTCCTGAGATTTCAGCAAACACTTCTGGGAACTCATCCCAAACCGATACTTCCTTCTTCTGAATCTCAGCAGTAGCCATCCGTGTTTTTCTCTTGACAGCCTTGGGTTCCCCGTTGAATTGAAATTCCGGCTGACGTGGAATTCTGAACTCAATTCTCTTCTCCCGACAGTCAATAACTGCATAGTATTTGCTGAGCCAGGTCATGCCTAAGATTACGTCGTACCCTTTGGTATCTAGTACGAGCATGTCTATGGCCAATGTTCTGTTACATAGTTCTACAGGGCAATCAGTACAAACTTTAGTAGATACGACTACTCCATTCCCTGTACTAATCTCCCACTGATGGTCTAAAGACTTAACAGGTATAGAATGTAAGGCAACAAAATGATCTGAGATGTAACAATGGGAAGCACCTGAATCAAAGAGGGCTAGAACAGGTTTTGAGTGTACCCTGATCTTACCTGTTACCACTTCTTCAGAAGCCTCGGCCTCTTCTTCAGTCAAGTTGTAAGCTTGTCCCCTTCCACGTCCTGCTGCAGTCTTAACTCCCCTCTGGACTGGGCGGATAGCTTGCTGTGGGGGAGGGGGAAGGGCTCTCCTAACCATTGGTCCCTGGTTCCTCTGTCCATTTGCCCTGGAAGTGCTGGAAAGGCTTGGTTGGTTATTCCCATTCTTTTATGGGGACAGACTTCTATGGTATGGTCACGAGAACCACATACCAGGCATAACCCATTTGCACTACGGCAATTTTGTCGAGAGTGACCTGGTTTCTGGCAATAGCTACAAAAGGAAAATGGTTGGGTTACTGGAAAGGGGGCTGGTCGAAATGGTCGTCTCATTGTTGGGACTTTTGCTGCTCTGAATGGACCTCCTCTCCCTGTTTGTGGAAATGGCCTCTTCATGGCCTGGTTCCTTATCATGTTAAATTTCTTCTTCTCCAGTCCTCTCTCCACCTCCCGGCTATGGTGAGGACTTGGGCATAAGTTTTCAGCTGTTGGGGCATTAAGAAGACTTGGATGTCCATTTGTAAGCCCTGTTGGAATCTACTTGCCCGCTTCTCTTCATCAGTCACCATATACGGAGCAAAGCGGCTAAGTCTCAAAAACTCCGCGGCATACTCATCCACAGGTCGGTTCCATTGCTGAAGTCAGATGAACTGTTCTTCCATCTCTTTCTGAGCTGTGGCAGGGAAGAATCTACTATAGAAGTTTTTAGAAAATTGATCCCAGGCGACAGGTTTCTCCAATCTTGCTTCTTCAGCTAGCCACCAGGTCCTGGCTATATCTTTTAGTTGAATCTTGGCGACCTCTACTTGATTGTCTTTTGGGACTCAGGCTGCATTCAACAGATCTGTGGTGTCGATCAGCCATTGTTCGGCCTCTAGTGGTTTCTCTCCTCCTGTGAATATTGCTGGTTGCAACCGCCTAAAGTCTGATATGTTCCCCGGCCTTGGTTCCTTAGGAGTTGTTAACTCTTGCCGAAAGAGTTCTGTCTGTTGTTGCTGATTCTCCATCATAGTCTGGATAACCCTCAGAATATCAGCATTCTCTCCCGTGGGTCCATTTGATACTTGTCCAGAGTTGTTACGACTCGTCCTTCTATCCATACTTATGTTGGTAAAAAGATGACTGGAAACTGGAAAAATGGAAGGATTTTAGGACATAAGGGAAGGAATCAAGAAGGACTAGATAACTTTGTACATTGTAGTTGGCAATTGCAAATTCCATTAATTTGCTACTTGATTGTACTATAGGTGTGAGAGCCTAGGCTCTGATACCAACCTGTAACGCCCCGATCCCACGGGTACGGGGACGTCACTGCGACGTATATACGCAGGTCAGAAATACCCACACGTATATACGTTAAGCATTAGTACAAGCAAGAATCAGAGTACGCCAAACGTAGTATTCATTTATATGCCAACATGAGAAGTACAAGTTACAAAGTTATCACAGGGTGTGATATACTATTACATAATACATGTATCTTATATCACAGCCAAGTCCAAAAGTACTATTTACAATATGAACACAAGATGCTCACGAGCTGGAGGAAGATCCCGCGAGCTAGAAAGAAAGACTGATACCAAAGAAACTGAAACTAGTCGGCCTGCTCTACAAGGAAAGCTTGATCTTCTGTGGACGGCTCCACTTCAATCCAAGCTCCGGAACCTGAACATACAAATTCAAGGGAGTCAGGACCTCCCGAACAAATGATCAGGTTACAGCCGAGTGGCATAAGAAATAAGAGTATGAGAGTTGGTACAGTATTATCAATAATCAGCCAGCAGGTAAAAGAAACATAACGAGTTAAAGTTGGAAAGACATGGTACTAGCTTAGGTTACGTCCTCATGAGACTAGTACCTCGAGGGAATAATCCAAACAAGGAAACCCTCATCTATATACCTTTACCTCATGTCACCGTAACTCAAGCGCATACAACGGATCAATAGTTGGCGTCTTTTATTATTATTACTTGTCTTACACTGATATCTAGCTATGTGGACTAGCGTCCCAGCACACATAGATCCATATCAGAGTAAAGCAAGGTTGTTATTAGAAACTAGCGGGGTATCAACGAACTATGTTTACAGTGGGTCCCGTACATACCCGGGACCACGGCCCAGGATTGTTCGTGCTTGGTAACGGAACCAGCCGCAAGGCTAACAGGAGGGTCTTATGTATGCCCTTTATCATGATGATATCAGGAGGAGGGAGCCAGCACTCCCCTCGGTCGCCTGGAGGCCCACAGGTCAGACCGGATATTTAGTTGCACAACATACCTAATACCACTGTAAACACGAACATATATTGATAGCCGCATGTTTCCCCCGACCCGATGTAAGTTGTCTCATTTTATGAGTTCTTTAGATAATTATCAGATTTCGGGAATGAACAGGAGCAAGTCAGGAGTATTAGGAGTACAATTCGTACTATCATGTAAATCAAGTTGGTAAAGCATGATGTCCGGTTATCATTCCCATTATCGTGATAATTATAAGAGTCAAGTGTATCATGCCTGGTGTCAAGAGATAGCATGACAAGAGGGGTCCGCATCGCAAAGGTGCCGCAAACGCGAGGTCTGCGTTCAAGTCAGGACGCGAGGTGAACGTGGACATGGGTTCTGCGTCGCGTTAATGCAAGAAGAACATCGACATGGGCATAGCAGACGCGAAAGTAGCAGACGCGGGGCTCTCAGACGCGGGGATCGCGTCACGAAGGTATCAAAACGCGAGGCTCGTGACCTGCGTTTAAATCAGGGCATGAGGAGAACGCGGACGTGAGTATAACTCCGCGTCATGTCAATATAAATAGAACACAGACGCGAGCTTTAGCTTTGCGTCGCATCGATAAAATAACGCGAAGGCCGCGTTAAGGAAATGCCTAGACGCAGGAGGTAACTCCGCGTCTAACAGTACAGCCACACCGCACGACATAAAATACAATAATAAAAATGAGTTTACAAGTCCATGTCTTGGCGAGTAAAGTTACTCGCCTAAAACCGATACTTGAAGCTTTATGCGTCCGAAATGATCTTTGTCGCCGAATATCACTAAATCGATCACCGGAATAATCGCGAACGATTACCGGAAAGATCTACGGTGATATTACCGACGAAGAAAGCTCGGCCCCAATCCAAAAGGAGGGTACCGGCCTTAGCCTTGCCGATGATGAAGAGGAGCATGGCCCCCAATCCAAAAAGGGGGGTGGCCGGCCACAAGGAGATGATGGGGTGATGGTTGTTGTTTGGAGAAGGTGAAGGTTTTGGTGGTGGTTTGGAGTTTGTGGTAGGTTTAATGGAGTTGAAGGAGGAAGAGGATGAAGGTAGGAGGTTGTAGTGGTTGTGGTTGTGGTGGAGATGAAGGAGGAATTGGTGAGGGTGAAGGCTTCTCTTGGTGGAGGCTAAGGCTTTGGTGAAGTGAAGTGAAAAATGAAGGAGGAAGGAGAAGGAAGAGTTTATATAGGTTTTGAATTTGTGAAGGAGATGCCAAAAATGTAAAAGAGAGGGGGTTTTTGTAAAATGGAGGGGTGAGGTGTTTCTCTTGGCCAATCTTGGCCGCCATGGGGAGGGAAGAGAAATTGGAATTTGTTTGTAGTGGAGATATTTGTGGTGGAAGAAGGTGGTGGAAGGTTGGAGAATGTTTGTGGCTTGTGGTGGAAGGAAAAGGAAAGAAAGAAAATGAGAAAAGGAAAAGAAATTCAAAAGGGAAGATATTTTCTTGATCTCAAAAGTAAAATTGTTGAAAAAGTCGGATTCCCGGGATTGTGTCGCGGATGCGGAAAACTTTCGGGAAAATACCGAAATCGTCCCGAAATCAAGTATCTCGGAACGACCCGCAGAAATTCACAAAAATCGATAATATTATACTAAGACTCCTGGTGAAATTCGTTTTAAGAAATTATTTACCGTTTGAAATTAAAAATCCTGGAATCGGCCGTCGATGTCGGTCGACGCCAGTTTTGACAGAAATCTAATAAATTTTGGAAATTCCCAAAAAATGAATTAAGATAGGAAATAATATTCTAAGAAGATACGTGTAAACGGTTTCGTAAAATTTGACCTCAGTTGTAAATTAAAAATCCGGGAATAACTAACGGTGCTGCTTAATCCCGATTTTAGGGTATTTATAAAATAATTCAGGAAAAATCTGAAAAATCATGAAAAATATAAAATCTGGGAAACAGTGTTTAAAACTACTTTTGACCTAACCTGATTACCAGAAAGATGAAATCATGTAGTACTTCCAAAATAATAAATAAACATAATACAACGTAGAAAGATTCAGGATACGCATCTGAGTATGTATTCTGAGGATGGGGTATTACACTATCCACAAATTAATGTTTTTGATCATAATTATAAGTTTCTGTCCATGATATATATTTTGTCCCTAATTTTATGTTTCTACTCACGGATATATGTTTTTGTCCATAATTTTAAGTTTCTGTCCTCATTTTGTCCCCCATTGTAAGTTTTTGTCCACGGATATAGTTTTGTCCACAATTTTAAGTTTCTATCCACAAATTTTGTTTGTGTCCATAATTACAAGTTTCTATCCACGATTTACATTTTTGCCTAGAATTTTAAGTTTTTGTCTACGAATATATGTTTTTGTTCACAATTTTAAGTTTTTGTCCTTGATTTTAAGTTTCTGTCTACTATTGTAAGTTTCTGTCCACGAATGTATGTTTTTTCTCCACAATTTTAAGTTTCTATCCATTATTTAAGTTTTTGTCTATAATTTTAAGTTTATGTCCAATATAGTAACTATTTGACCACCGATTCATTATGTCCTTCAAAATTTTGTTGTTATTTTTCTAAATCACATCTTACTAGGTGCACAACAATCCGATAATATGTTGGATCACAGTGTCCTGTTAGTGTTCCTAACGTCGGTGCATTTAATTGGATGAAGATATAGTGAATGATACTATCTGTATCCCTGCTTCGTGGCATGACTGTATTCGTGATGTAGGATAATAATTTAATAGCGTAAAAAAAGTGAGACTTTCACTGATATATTACACTATTGTCAAAAAAAAATTGTTTATTTTATCTAATCTGAAGATTTATATAATTTATTTTTTAAAAAAATCATTAACATAAAAGCAACAACTTTTATTTGCGGGGAGAGAGTTTAATGATGGCATATCATTCCATGCCTCATCGAGCAGGCCAAGAAGGGCCGGGCCCTACGGTGCTGCGGATGAGCTACATTTCTACTCACGTCACACAGCATACTGAGTTTCATGGATACGGGGCCCAAAGCTTAATTTCCGTGTGTAATGCAACTATTGGATGATTTGTATGTTCCCGGTCATTTATGATTGCAGTTGATCCCTCGCTCGCGCGTGAGCCTAGGGGTTCGATTTCGCCGATGCCAGCCGCTCCGACATAATCCTGCCTGGTCGCATGGGTGGTCGGCTCAGCAGTCGGCACCAGCCCCCGACAGGCAGTGGCACTCTTCGTAATTAAATGCCAACTCCAGTGGTATTACCAAACCAACACTGCAAGTCTAACTATACTGCGCGTGCTGCAAGGCTATAGATCGGAATTATGGAAGAAAAAATGAGGAGAAAGAGGGGAGAAGAAGAGGTTGCAGAGACGGTCTGGCTGTGGCCGGAGCAGCCATGTTCGTGTCTGGTCTCAAGAAAATCTTGCCTTACATCCATATCAACATCCAATGGCGGGTGAATCTCACAACCGCCCCGTCTCCGCTTCTGTTCTTGCTTCTGCATATCATCATCGCCTCAATAGTCATAATATCGACCACGTCCCAACCAAACACCACGTCAGTCGTTCTTATCGGCGACACACTGGGCACAGAAAGAGGTCGGAGAAGAGGAGAGCGAGTTCGAAGACAGAGGATGAGAAGAAGAGTGAATATAATGAAGAGGAAGATGGTGGTGATGCTGAGGAGCTTAATGCGCGGGTGGAAGCTTTTATAGTGGCCTTCCGGCAGCAGCTTATGGTGGACTCGTTTGGCTCGAGAGGGAGCAGTGAAGCTTGTTCATGTTTACAGTATACTTGATGATGTTTCTTGGAGTTCAATGAAGTGAGTGTTTCGAGCTCCTTAGACTTGTTATTTGTGTAGTCAGTACTGAGATTATTGTATTGCATTGAATGAAATGATAAAGACATTCCACCAGATTTGGTGAATGAACTCGGATTTGTTTAATTTGTGCTTGTGCTTGGCATTTCATGACTGATGAGATGTTTATGGAACATGGGCTGGTACTTCTCCATGATTTGGATCCTATAGACAATTGGACTGGGCCATTGTGCATGCCCGATGCCACACCAAGGAATATTGAGCCGAGTAATCGGTACTCACTGTTGTGCCACAGCCACAACAACCTGATGAGGATCCCTTGAATCTTCAAGTACAGAGAATAATCCCAAACAGTATAAAATAATCATCAGAAAGAGCACAAACGCATACAAACAACTTTAACGAGGTTCGGCCTCAATGCCTACATCCTCGGGGCAATCCAGAAGAGAGATTAATTGATAGGAAGATGATTACAATTACTAGCAGCCTCTTTGAATGCAAGAGAGCTCTAACTTTCAGATCTTCTAATTCAAAACTCTAGAAACCAATAGCAGCCCTTAAATACAACAGGTTTCCAAACCTGCAAATCGCAGCCCGCACCCGCAGGTCAGTCGACCGACTTCTTCCACCGGTCGACCGCTCGGTCGACCGAGTGCCCAACAGAGAGTTGGGCAATTACAGTCAGGCATTTCGGTCGACCGGGTGGTCGACCGATCTCTTCCACCGGTCGACCGACCGGTCAACCGGGTGACCAACAGAGACTTGGGCAATTACAGTCAGGCAATGCGGTCGATCGGGCGGTCGACCGCTCTCTGACCCTGTGCACGTTGTGCATGTGCGGTCGACCGGGCCGGTCGACCGCTGAGCCTGTTCTGCTGCTGCTGCTGCTTTCTTCTCCTGCTGTTTCCTTCGCCTTTCGTCGTCGACTTCCTTGGCGATCACCTCGACGACCTCTCGGCTATCCATGTCAACTTCCTTGGCAATATTCTCTCTCTCTCCAACAATTCTCCACCTCAGTGAAGATTCTCCAAATCTGAAACGAACATCGACTCGAGAGCGGCTGCACCAATGTGGTTGCCTACGTACCCCTGCCCAAGGGATCAAGCCGTCCGTAGTTCACCCAAATGAGCTTCAGCAAGCTCAAGCCACCAGAAGGACATGAAGCAAAGCTTTGCAATGTGCAAACTTCACTCCAACTTCACTCCCGACACCACCTTCGTAAGCATGTCGGCTGGATTCTCCGAAGTGTGAATATCAACAGGTCGATGTCACCTTCCTCCAGAATCTCCCGAACGAAATGGTACCTGACGTCAATATGCTTCGTCCTTGCATGATAGACCTGATTCCTCGCCAAGTAAATGGCACTCATGCTGTCACAGTTAATCTTCAGCAATCCTGTTCCACGCCCAAGTCATCAAGCAACTCCTGAAGCCAGATTGCCTCCTTCATGGCCTCTGTCATAGCCATGTACTCAGCCTCTGTGGTCGACAAAGCGACGGTAGACTGCAGTGTGGAGCGCCAACTCACGGTGCCTGTGAGAATGTGAAGACATATCCCGTCGTCGACCGGCGCTTGTCAAGGTTACCTGCATAGTCTGAATCAACATACCCTATGCACTCTTACTTTCCAGTGTTGTCCTTCTCAAACACTAGGCCTACATCAATTGTTCCTTGATGTATCTCAAGATCCATTTCACAGCTTCCCAATGACCCTGTCCCGGATCATGCATATATCGACTCACCATGGAGACGGCCTGTGATAGATCTGGTCTCGTACACACCATAACGTACATCAAGCTACCCACCGCACTGGCATATGGAACGTGAGACATATAATCACGCTCTTGAACACTCCTCGGAGACATCTTTGCAGACAATTTGAAGTAAGGAGCCATAGGTGTACTAACAGACTTGGTATCCTTACTGATATTAAACCTCTGCAGTACCTTCTCCAAATGGCCCTTCTGAGTCAAACTCACCCTGCCAGCTCTCCTGTCTCTAGTGATCTCCATGCCCAAAACCTTCCTAGCTTCGCCCAGGTCCTTCATCTCAAACTCTGACGATAGATCCTTCTTCAGAGTATCAATAGCAGATCTCGACCTCGAAGCAATCAACATATCATCTACATAAAGAAGTAGATAGATATATTCACCTGATGGTAGCCTGTTGTAGTACACACATGGGTCATAATGGCTACGTGTGTACTTCTTCTTCCTGATGAAGCTATCAAAACGCTTGTACCACTGTCTAGGAGACTGCTTCAATCCGTACAGCGACTTCTTTAGCTTGCATACTAACTCTCCATTCCCTGCAGTTTTGTAACCTGTAGGCTGTGTTATATAGATCTCCTCCTCTAGATCGCCATGGAGAAAGGCATTCTTCACATCAAGTTGGTCAAGGTCCAACTCATTCTGCGCAACCAAGGCCAATAGAGTACGAATTGACGAGTGTTTAACTACAGGAGAGAATACCTCGTTATAGTCAATTCCTTCCCTCTGAGCGTAGCCTTTAGCCACCAACCGTGCCTTGTAGCGTACTGCATCTTCTTGGAGAGATCCTTGCTTCTTAGCATATACCCACTTGCACCCTATGGCCTTCTTCCCTTTGGGCAACTTGGTGAGTTCCCATGTGTCGTTCTTGTAGAGAGATTGCATCTCCTCATTCATGGCCGCTTTCCACATCTTTGCTTCCGAACTGATCTCAGCTTCTCTGAAGGTAGATAGAATAGCCTCCTCGACAACTGGAAGTGCATACGCAATGACCATATCAGTGGTGAGCCAACCTGGTCTCCTAGTGTTCCTTCTTGGTCTTTCAACTGCAGTTGGATCTGGAACAGTACCCATGACCTGCTCTTGACCCTGATCATCCTCTTCAGCATCTTCTTCAACTGCTCGATCACTACCCTCTGTCACCTCAGGAATGATCTGAACTGATACTGATTCCTCTAGAGATGGTGGATCTGCATCAATCTCCCCCTGCTGCAATAGCTCCTTGGTCTTACTGGTCTCCACCTGCTGAGAGACCGTAGGCTTCATCAAAGAAGCCTCATCGAACGTGACATCCCTGCTGAGTAAGAACTTGTTGTCAGTTTGGTCCCAAATCTTGAACCCCTTGGTTCCTCGCTTGAAGCCAACAAACACCCCTTTCTTTGCCCTTGGGTCCAACTTGTCTTCTTTGACAGGTAATAGGCTGGACATCCGAAGACCCGTAGAAAATCATAGTCCCCAACAGCTTTTCCTGACCAAGCTTCAAGAGGAGCCTTCCCCCTATTGCAGACGACGGCAACCTATTGACGAGGTGGCATGCATACGCCAAAGCTTCAGCCCAAAACTTCTTTGACAGTCCTGCATTGATAACATACATCAGACCTTCTCTAGCAAAGTCCGGTTCATCCTCTCAGCCACCCCATTTGTTGCGGAGTCTCTCGTACCGTGAAGTGTCTCTCTATGCCCTCATCAAGGCATAGCTGTAGGAAAGGATTCGATTTGTACTCTCCTCCATTGTCAGAACGGAGGACCTTGACCTTCCTTCCCGTGCTTCTCTCCAGATTAGCCTTCCACTTCACGAACAGTTCTAGGACTTCATCTTTGTGTCGCATGGTGTACACCCAACAGAGCCTAGAAAAATCGTCAATGAACGACACAAAATAGTGGTTACCTCCAATCGATGCAGTCTTGGTAGGTCCCCATACATCCGTGTGAACATAGTCAAGAATACCCTGAAAATCACCTAGAGGGGGGTGAATAGGTGATAATGCTAATCAATGCACAATTACAAAATATGGAGCAACAATCTCACAAAGCAAGTGAATATAAAAATGACAATTAAGAGCAAGTAGTAATAACAATGAAAGTAGAGCAAGAACAAGGAAAAGTAAACCAAACGCAAACACCAAGATTTGTTATCGAGGTTCGAGCACCCAGCTCTACTTCCCCGCCTTCCCCAGAAGGATTCCAACCACTTTCACTATCAAAAAGATGTCACAAATACACCGGAGTACCCACTCCACAATCTCAAGTACAAGCAATCTCTGAGTAGTCAAAAGACCACAAACTCTCTCTTGCAAAATTCTCTTCCCTTACAAAGGTCCTTAGAGAAATAATGAGTAGGAATGAAGCTCTTGTGTGTAAGGAGAAAAGAAAATGAAATCAGAGAATTCTTGAAAACACTTCAGAAAATGAGAGAGAATTTCAGCACAAAAACCAAGAAACCAAATCTTTTGAATGCCTTAAACTTTTGGAAATTTTTGAGAATTTTTCTTATAATGATTAGTGAACCATTCTCTCCCCAAACACCCCTATTTATAGGAGAGGGCTAGGGTTAGAAGATAAAACATTTTTAAGGCTAATCAGAAAGTATTAAAACCAAAACATGTCACTTAAACACACTTAAGTGAGAAAAGGACAAAAATAAATCTGCTCAGAAAACTAGCCGTTACTGTTCAAACGGCTAGTCCGGTCGACCGGCCCGATCGACCGCTAGTACAAAGGAATATAGCCGTTGCAGGCTACGGTCGACCGGCCCGGTCGACCGAAACAAACAGAGAGCTCTGCTCTCAGACCGGTCGACCGGGACGGTCGACCGTCCAAAGACTTCCAAACGTGCACAGATTTGTGCACGTCGGTCGACCGAACCGGTCGACTGACTTCTAGCCAAGTCGACTAGTCAGAAGACTTAGTCGACTGGATGAAGTCTGGAAAGGACAGAAAAATAATTTTAAAATATTATGAAAAATCTTTTAACACTCATAAAAATCACCAAAAATAGTTTTATCATTTTTCATTGATATATAAACATGTGGTAAAAAGTTTAGCTCAAATATCAATCAATATGAACTATTTTTGACTCTTATCATTTTTACCAAAAACCAAAAACTGTATTTTCTAAAACTTGGATTTTGACTAGAAATACGTTTTGTCCAAAACTTCTTCCAAATACAAAAACATGATATTTAAACATTTGAAGCATAATCCTATATTCATGAAACATGTATATCAAAGTTTTTGTCATAAATTCCAATACCAAAATAAGTTTGTAGGTTGAAAATTGTATACAAACTAATTATGTTAGGAAACAAGATGTGCGCAAAAACGTGTGTGAAAGAGCTTCAAACCTATTCACTATTCTTTAATAAAATTCTAAACTAAAAACAAATCTAACAAATTATCTTGAGCAATCTTGAAGTCTTGAGCCATGCGATGCCTTGCTAGAGCCTTCTCTTCTATGTTCCTTCCTTGATGTGCAAAAAGCCTTCTTTGCTTCATGAACCTAAAATTCTTGCAATAGCTAAGTAATGGCCTTCAAATATGGTACTAACCTGAAACTTATCTAAACAAACTAATTAGTACCAAATAGCACTTATTTGTTTTGTTATCATCAAAACTCTAAACAAATGGAGAGTGTAACCTTTTGGGCCAACAATCTCCCCTTTTGATGATGACAAAACAAATAGGCTATAAGCAAAAGTATAGGGGAGGAGAAAACTCCCCCTCAAATTATGCTATATTAAACAAAGAAAAACCATGTAACTTGTAATTTGTAAGTAAACATTATGAAACCAAAAACCAAAAACACTTGAACTCAAGTTACAAGAATTCATAAAAACACATCAAAATCTCAAAACATATATAAACTCATATGGAACCAAAACCATATGAGCTCATATTTCCATACATAAACTCATTCTCCCCCTTTTTGTCATACATCAAAAAGGGTGAAGAAAACATTTTATTCAATAACACAAACATTAAGTTCACCACAAATAAATGAAAATCTAGCAAAATCAAGTGGTTTAGTGAAAATATCGGCAAGTTGCAAATCCGTAGAAACATAATCAATATCTATATCTCCTTTCTCAAAATGATCTCTAAGAAAGTGATATCTAATCTCAATGTGCTTGGTCTTACTATGTTGATTTGCATTCTTTGTCATATGTATAGTACTAGTATTATCACAAATATTTTTATATGGTTATAATGCAAATCATAATCAAGGAGAGTATGTTTCATCCAAAGGACTTGCGCACAACAAGCCCCCGCGGCAACATACTCCGCCTCGGCGGTTGAGAGAGCTACGGAATTTTGTTTCCTAGAGGACCATGAAACAAGACAATTACCAAGAAATTGACATGTCCCACTAGTACTCTTTCTATCTACTCTACAACCCGCATAGTCGGCATCCGAATAACTCGTCATTGAGAAATCTCCGGTTTTCGGATACCATAGACCCATTCCAATCGTTCCCTTAATAAAACGAATAATGCGTTTTACCGCAATAAGATGGGACTCTTTGGGACATGATTGAAATCTAGTACAAAGACACACACTAAACATGATGTCCGGCCTACTTGCCGTCAAATACAAAAGACTACCTATCATGCTTCTATACAATTTAATATCAACATTTTTACCTTGGTCATCCTTATCAAGCTTGGTGGTAGTTGCCCATGGGAGTGTTGCAAACCTTTGAGTCTTCAAGTCTAAACTTCTTTACGAGTTCCTTTGCGTATTTGGCTTGACATATGAAGTTCCCATCTTGCAATTGCTTGATTTGGAGTCCAAGAAAGAAATTAAGCTCACCCATTGAAGACATTTCAAATTCACATTGCATAACCTTTTCAAATTCCTTGCATAAAAACTCATTAGTAGAACCAAAAATTATATCATCAACATAAATTTGCACAATTAAAATATTATTATCAACATGCTTAGTGAATAGTGTTGTGTCTACTTTGTCTTTAATAAAATCATTTGAAATGAGAAAACTAGAAAGCCTTTCATACCAAACTCTTGGAGCTTGTTTCAATCCATACAAAGCTTTATCAAGTTTAAAAACAAAATCGGGATGAACATGATCAACAAAATCGGGAGGTTGAGCAACATAAACTTCTTCATTTATAAAACCATTCAAAAATGCACTTTTCACATCCATTTGAAAAAGTTTAAAATTTTTGAAAGATGCAAAAGAGTGTCATCCGTATGGCTTCAAGCCGTGCTACGGGTGCAAAGGTCTCCTCAAAGTCAATTCCCTCAACTTGAGTGTAACCTTGGGCCACTAACCTAGCCTTATTCCTAATCACATTTCCGGACTCATCCATCTTGTTTCTAAAGATCCACTTAGTACCAATTATTGGTCTATCGTGGGGCCTAGGAACAAGGTGCCAAACTTGGTTGCGCTCAAATTGATTGAGTTCCTCTTGCATGGCTAGCAACTAATATGAGTCCGCCTCGGCTTCGAGGATGCTTTTGGGTTCAACATGAGAAATGAAAGCAAAATTACCACATAGGTCATGGAGTTTGGAGCGAGTTGTTACCCCTTTAGATGCATCACCTAAGATGAGCTCCTTGGGATGATTTGTGGCATATCTCCAAGCTTTAGGAAGCGGTTGAGAGCTTTCCTCTTTATCCTCTTGAACGTCACCAATTTGTTCTTGCTTATCATCTTGATCGGGTGAGTCCTTCAAGGATAGTCTCTCCATGTTTTCACCTAATGGTTCAATCTCTACAACATTCTCAACAAACACATTAAATTCTTCAAATTTAACATGCATGAATTCTTCGATGGTAAGTGAAGATCTATTGAATACTCTATAAGCTTTACTAGTTGTAGAATATCCAACAAAGATTGCTTCATAAGCCTTAGCATCAAATTTACCCAAGTTATCTTTAGTGTTCAAAACAAAGCACTTGCATCCAAAAACTTTGAAATATGAAACATTAGGTTTTCTAGAATGATACATTTCAAAAGATGTTTTGGAAGAATTTTTACATAAATAAATACGGTTTGATATATAGCATGCGGTGTTTACGGCCTCGGCCTATAGATAATGAGGGAGGTCATAGTCACTTATCATTGTCCTAGCCATCTCTTGAAGTGTTCTATTTTTTCTTTCTACAACTCCATTTTGTTGTGGAGTTCTAGGACAAGACATTTCATGCTTAATTCCCTTTTCATCACAATAAGTCGTGAAGAGTTGGTTAACAAACTCACCACCTTTATCACTCCTTATTTTCAAAATCGGAAAACCTTTTTCTTTTCAACCCTTTTTCGAAAATTTTGAAATGAGAGAAAGTTTGATCTTTGTGTTCCAAGAAGAAAACCCAAGTAAACGGGAAAAATCATCAACTAAAACAAATGCAAATCTACTACCATTTAAGCTCTTAGTTTTAGTAGGTCCAAAAAGATCCATATGAATTAATTCTAAAGGCCTAGTTGACATGATATCCTTGATTGGTTGAAGGAAGACTTGGTTTGTTTCCCAAGTTGGCACGCACCACAAATGCGATCTTTCTCAAACTTCAAGCAAGGTATACCCTTCACTAAATCCTTAGAATTAATCCTAGAAAGATGGTCAAAAGATGCATGTCCTAATCTTCTATGCTAAAGCCAAGAATTTTCATCAAAAGCATTTAGGCATTTAGTAGAACATTCCACATTAAGCATGTCAATAATATAAACATTATCATCACGAAAACGGTAAGAATACAATCATTGGATTTAATATCAAAAATCTTCCAAGAAGTATCATCAAAAACAACTTTAAGTCCACGATCACAAAATTGACTAATACTAAGCAAATTATGTTTCAAACTATCAACAAGTACAACATTTTCTATAGTAGGAGATGAACCAATTTGAATGTTACCTATACCGATGATTTTGCCTTTGGAGTCATCCCCGAAGGTGACGGAGCCACCTTCCTCGTACCTTGATAGGGTTGTAAAGTTATTGATGTCCCATGTCATGTGTCTTGAGCAACCACTATCAAGGTACCACCGCTCCCTACGTCTTGGAGCCTTGGTGTGTACCTACATCAAATAATTTAGGACTAGATTTTGGTACCCACATCTTCTTGGGTCCTAGAGGGTTAGTTTCATTAACCCAAACAAGATTATTTGATCTATTAACTTGGTCATAGCAAAATTTAGCTAAATGTCCATTCTTACCACAATATGTGCATCTATATACTCTACCATATTTAAAAGCATAGTGAGTGTGTGATTTGTGAGCATGAGAGTTGTGAGCATGAAAAGATTTAGCATGAGAAGTGTTATGTGTAGTGTGAGCATGAGTAGACTTAACATGTGAATCTTTAGTGTGCTTTTTAGAAAATTTTTCCTCAAGTTTCTTAGTGTTAAAAGCACAATCTTTCAAAACTTTTTCAAAATCAACCATTTTAGTTTTTAAAGAAGAAATTCTTTTTCATCAACAATAGGAGATTTTCCTTTACATGAAACCTTGTAGGCATTAAACTCATTTGAATAAAAATAAGATTAGAAGAAATATCATCCTTTTCTTTAGAAACCATAGCAAGTTGATTTTTGAGAAATGCAACTTCTTTTGCAATTATAATATTCAATCTTCTTATTATCATAAGTTTCGGAAAGTTCAACAAAGGCATGAGTTAGAACTTCCTTACTTAATTCATCATCTTCATCATCAAGAGGTTGAGGGGTTACCTTTGGAGTGTTTGCCATGAAACACATATTCTCTACATCCGCCTCTTCCTCGGACTTGCTTTCCGAATCCCAAGTTGCCTTGTACGCTCTCTTTTCTTCCAATTTCTTTGGCTTGAAGGAGGAGGCCATCTTCTTCTTGAACTCTGGGCAATCCGCCATGATGTGTCCGGGCTTTCGGTAATTGTAGCATATGATTTTTCTCTCCTCTTTGCCTTCAAATTTCCTTCGGAAGTTGAGCTTGTTCCTCCGGTATATTCTCTTCACATTGCGAACAAGTAGTGATAGCTCCTCGTCTTCTTCTTCATCTTCTTCATCATCTTCAAGAGTGGATGAAGACTTGAAGGCTATGGACTTCTTCTTTAGTGGAGCGGCCTCTTCTCTTGCTTTCTTTTCAATCTCATGGGTCTTTAAGTTCCCAATGAGACTAATGAGGTCCATCTCATCCTTGTCATTTAATTCCTTCAAGGTGGTGGCCTTTATCTCCCATGATGTAGGAAGAGCCCGAATCACTTTCCGCACCTTTTGATCATTGGAAATCTCATCACCTAAAAAAGAAAGACCATTGGTGATTTTAGTAAATCGAGTAATCATACAATCTATAGATCATCATCAATCATTTTAAAAGACTCATATTGGGACCTCAAGAGATCTATCTTAGCTCTCTTGACTTGTGAAGTCCCTTCGTGTGTGACCAATAAGTGTTGCCAAATCTCATAGGCGGATTGGCAATGAATTACCCGTGTAAGGTCATCCTCATTCAAGGCGGTTAAGAGGGAATTTTGGGCCTTGGAGTTAGCCTCATATTCTCTAAAGTTGAAGTCGGTCCATGTGCTCTCATCACTATCGGGTGCAACATAGGGTTTGGTCAACGATTTAGCCACTAAGCTACCTAGGGATTGCAAAAAGATAGTCATCCTAACCTTCCAAATAGGGAAGTTGAGTCCATCAAATTTTGGAGGGGTTTTGATGTTATCGGCCATGTTACTAGTGATGACAAATGGAATTCAAATGTTGATTAGCAAATTTTAAGGATCTCTCTATGGATGTTAAGCCAAAACTTAGAGTCCAAGCTCTGATACCAATTGAAAATCACCTAGAGGGGGGGGGGGGTGAATAGGTGATAATGCTAATCAATGCACAATTACAAAATATGGAGCAACAATCTCACAAAGCAAGTGAATATAACAATGACAATTAAGAGCAAGTAGTAATAGCAATGAAAGTAGAGCAAGAACAAGAAAAAGTAAACCAAACGCAAACACCAAGATTTGTTATCGAGGTTCGAGCACCCAGCTCTACTTCCCCGCCTTCCCCAGAAGGATTCCAACCACTTCCACTATCACAACGATGTCACAAATACACCGGAGTACCCAACTCCACAATCTCAAGTACAAGCAATCTCTGAGTAGTCAAAAGACCACAAACTCTCTCTTGCAAAATTCTCTTCCCTTACAAAGGTCCTTAGAGAAATAATGAGTAGGAATGAAGCTCTTGTGTGTAAGGAGAAAAGAAAATGAAATCAGAGAATTCTTGAAAACACTTCAGAAAATGAGAGAGAATTTCAGCACAAAAACCAAGAAACCAAATCTTTTGAACGCCTTAAACTTTTGGAAATTTTTGAGAATTTTTCTTGTAATGATTAGTGAACCAATCTCTCCCCAAACACCCCTATTTATAGGAGAGGGCTAGGGTTAGAAGATAAAACATTTTTAAGGCTAATCAGAAAGTATTAAAACCAAAACATGTCACTTAAACACACTTAAGTGAGAAAAGGACAAAAATAAATCTGCTGAGAAAACTAGCCGTTACTGTTCAAACGGCTAGTCCGGTCGACCGGCCCGGTCGACCGCTAGTACAAAGGAATATAGTCGTTGCAGGCTACGGTCGACCGGCCCGGTCGACCGAAACAAACAAAGAGCTCTGCTCTCAGACCGGTCGACCGGGACGATCGACCGTCCAAAGACTTCCAAACGTGCACAGATTTATGCACGTCGGTCGACGAACCGGTCGACCGACTTCTAGCCAAGTCGACTAGTCAGAAGACTTAGTCGACTGGATGAAGTCTGGAAAGGACAGAAAAATAGTTTTAAAAAATATTATGAAAAATCTTTTAACACTCATAAAAATCACCAAAAATAGTTTTATCATTTTTCATTGATATATAAACATGTGGTAAAAAGTTTAGCTCAAATATCAATCAATATGAACTATTTTTGACTCTTATCATTTTTACCAAAAACCAAAAACTGTATTTTCTAAAACTTGGATTTTGACTAGAAAAATACGTTTTGTCCAAAACTTCTTCCAAATACAAAAACATGATATTTAAACATTTGAAGCATAATCCTATACTCATGAAACATGTATATCAAAGTTTTTGTCATAAATTCCAATACCAAAATAAGTTTGTAGGTTGAAAATTGTATACAAACTAATTATGTTAGGAAACAAGATGTGCGCAAAAACGTGTGTGAAAGAGCTTCAAACCTATTCACTATTCTTTAATAAAATTCTAAACTAAAAACAAATCTAACAAATTATCTTGAGCAATCTTGAAGTCTTGAGCCATGCGATGCCTTGCTAGAGCCTTCTCTTCTATGTTCCTTCCTTGATGTGCAAAAAGCCTTCTTTGCTTCATGAACCTAGAAATTCTTGCAATAGCTAAGCAATGGCCTTCAAATATGGTACTAACCTGAAACTTATCTAAACAAACTAATTAGTACCAAATAGCACTTATTTGTTTTGTTATCATCAAAACTCTAAACAAATGGAGAGTGTAACCTTTTGGGCCAACATACCCTCTGTGCAGTGTGAAGCTGTGCCAAACTTCACCTTGGTCTTCTTGCCGATGATGCAGTGCTCACAGAAACCCATCTTGCAGGTCTCAGCACCCTTCAGCAACCTTGCCTCGCAAGAGCTTGCATTGACTTCTCCCCTGCATGTCCCAGCCTCATGTGCCACAGCCGGGTTGAATCTTCCTTCGGACTGGTAGAAGCCGCCACTTGCCCTGTCACCGTACTACCCTTCAAGTAGTATAGGTTGTTCCGGCGCTCGGCCTTCAACACTACCATCGAACCTTTTGTCATTCTAAGGACTCCTTCCTTAATAGACACCCCAAGGCCCAATGATTCCAAAGCTACTAGGAAATCAAGTTCCTCTTTAACTGAGGTACATACCTCACTTCTTTCAGCTCCCTCACCATCCCATCAAACATTCTGATTGGAATAGTGCCAACACCCTCCATGACGCACGGATGATCATCGCCCATGACGACCGAACACCCTTCCAGCTTCTCAAACATGATATGTTATACCTGTATCCAAGATCCACTCGTTTTCACCCGAGTAGCCTATGATGGGCGTAGTAACTGAAAAAGAGAACACCGAAGAATCCGAATTCGATCCATCTGCCCGTGATTTACTGCTTGCAGTGTTTACCACTTTTGCGAGATTTGCCTCGGACTTTGATTCTTTCTTTTCCCTTGAACTTCGGACAGTCCACCTTCCAGTGGCCAATCTCTCTGCAGAAAGCACACTGATTTCTTTTGAGATACCTGAAGCCCGGCCTAGACTTCGATCTTCCTCTAACCTCCTTGCCCTTCCGGATGAACTTCTGCCTCTTACTTTCAGTGCCTCTGCCGATGAACTGGATTTAGAAGGATGTCTCTCCTTCTTCCTCGTCTCATAACTAGTCAATGCAGATGACACCTCATCATAATCCAAGGTCTGCCTTCCATTGATGAAGGTCAGAGTGAATGTCTCATACTCCTCAGCTGGGAGCGAGTTCAGAAAGATGATCGCCTTATCTTCCTCTTTTATCGTGACATCCACGTTTACCAAGTCTGTAAGAAGCTTCGTGTATCAGTTGATGTGCTCATTCACTGTGCTCCCCTTCTTCATTTGAAAACTGTACAGCTTACTCTTAAGCTGCAACCTGGACTCAACATTCTTAGTCAGGTATTTCTTCGCAAGAGTTTCCCACAGTTTCTTCGCCGACGTCTCATGTTGCGCAAGGTATTTTATGTCTTGCGACAAACATGAACGTATCAATCCACATGCCGACCTGTTCATCTTTGCCCACTCTTCATCAGTGGTCGTGCTCTTCTTCTTCTCCAATAGGAGAGTGTACTCGAGGTTCGATGCATTCAGCACATCCATAACCTCACATCTCCACATCCCGAAGTTATTTGTACCGTTAAACTTGACAACTTCAATCCTCGGGTGAGAATTCATTGTCTTAGCCGAAACAATTTCTTCTGCCATTGAGATTTATTGATCCTCTATCTATGCGGAAGAACAATCAACTGGAAATAGATCTCTACTCAGATAAAAATTAGATTTTACCTTTTCCTTGAAACCCTAGATCGAGTTTCTTTCCGGATCTACTTCACCACAGATTCCACGAGCCCTCCTTGCGTCCTCAGAAATCCCAAGCCAAACCTGGAAGCTCTGATACCACTTGTTGTGCCACAGCCACAACAACCTGATGAGGATCTCTTGAATCTTCAAGCACAGAGAATAATCCCAAACAGTACAAAATAATCACCAGAAAGAGCACAAACGCAAACAAACAACTTTAACGAGGTTCGGCCTCAATGCCTACGTCCTCGGGGAAATCCAGAAGAGAGATTAATTGATAGGAAGATGATTACAATTGCTAGCAGCCTCTTTGAATGCAAGAGAGCTCTAGCTTTCAGATTCTTCTAATTCAAAACCCTAGAAACCAATAGCAGCCCTTAAATACAACAGGTTTCCAAACCTGCAAACGCAGCCAGCACCCGCAGGTCGGTCGACCGGGCGGTTGACCGACTTCTTCCACCGGTCGACCGCTCGGTCGACCGAGTGCCCAACAGAGAGTTGGGCAATTACAGTCAGGCATTTCGGTCGACCGGGTGGTCGACCGATCTCTTCTACCGGTCGACCGGGTGCCCAACAGAGACTTGGGCAATTACAGTCAGGCAATGCGGTCAACCGGGCGGTCGACCACTCTCTGATCCTGTGCACGTTATGCATGTGCGGTCGACCGGGCCGGTCGACCGCTGAGCCTGTTCTGCTGCTGTTGCTTTCTTCTGTTGCTGTTTCCTTCGCCTTTCGTCATCGACTTCCTTGGCGATCACCTCGACGACCTCTCGGCTATCCATGTCAACTTCCTTGGCAATATTCTCTCTCTCTCCAACACTCACTCCGTTATGTACTATAGATCAATAGCTATGAGTGTAAACGGATTCGATATAGATCAGACATGGTATTTATGATACTCGTATTCTCTGTCCAATGACAGATACTGGCAAAAATACAAATATAGTTCGGTACGAAAAACTCATATCCATAAACTCGATCATAGATAGATACAAATTGGATATCAAAGAAAAATATAATAACAGTTCAGTAAATGTGTACTATTATACCTAGGGGTGCCATCGGATCGGATACGGATCGGATATTACCTCTACCATATTCATATCCGAACCCAACCTTCGGATACGGATACGGATACGGATATTGGCGGATGTGAAAAAATGATATCCGTATCCGCCAAAATCGGAGATCAGATATAAATCGAATTTTAGCAGATCGGATGCGGATACTAATCGGATATGTAAAAAATGGATATGATTAAAGATAAATTAAACAGAAATATTTATATTACTTTTTATCTCATCTACTACAATATTAAATGTGATACATACTATGATATTATTGTGTACATATCAATACATTCATCATATTCATTGTCATTCAACTTCTATAACAATAAATTACACGTCCTCGGTGTAAATGCCGATTCGGATGCCATGGTTGATGTCGAAATACTCAAAATATCTTGTGGTACTCTTGCAAGAATCGAATACTTTCCACTATTACTTTTTCACCAACTCAAAATATCTAAATTTAATGCCTTATTCCATTGAAGAACAGTCTCCTCCATACCGATATCATTATGAAGCACGCAACATTCGGATATCGGATCGGATACGAATAAGATATTACGTTTACCATATCCGTATCCGCACCTACCTTTCGGATACGGATACGAATACGAATATTAACGGATGTGAAAGAATGATATCCATATCCGGATTGGAGGCGGATTCGGATGCGGATATCCGCGGATAATCCGTATCCGGTGGCACCCCTAATTATACCGCCTTCCAATTCCGCTTATCCTAATGCCTGAAAAGAGTTACATAACATAAGTTATCTGTCAAAATAAGTCACAAACAAGAAATATACATATGATACATATCATGCAAGTATAATGAGATAATTACACATTCTTTTGTCGTGAACTAATTAAGTAATCATATATAATGAACTAATTAAGTAATTATGCTCTGGGGATTCTGTGGATACAAATCAAATATACATTTGTCACACATATATGTATCCATTTTCAGTTATGATTATGATACGAATATGGATATGATTTTTAGTAAGGAAAACTTATATATTTCTACATTCGTCACCGATAGAGCGGATTGGATTTTATTTTTCTTTTGAACATAGGCCATACTCAGAACTTGAATTTGAGATTCTTCATAATCCACTATTAACCCTTTCACCAGTCAGCTAAGCCTCACTAGCATATCCGCATTTTTTTTCACCCCTTTAATAGCCAATAAAATAAGACACAAGGGAGGAGATTTCCATTATAGTAGCTATAAGCTACTCCCCACTTGATTTCATCTATCCAACCAACATTTTTGAACCAAAAATATCTTTCTATGTTTGACACAGATGCCGCTATACTTTTGATGGTGGAGGAGCTGACTACTCGATATGTCCGGCTTCCATCCCCTGTGGCTGACACTACGACAGGGTGCCTTCTGTCCGATCAGCCTTGGCAGCCCAATACCCTTTTCCCCTCCTTTTTTGCTATGCATTTTGTCTTGTAGCCATACTTAACCATGTGACTGCATGAAATGTCGTAAGTGTTGTGCCTACGACAACAACCTGATGAGAATCCCCTGAATCTCCCAAGCAAGAAGAACAATCCCAAACAACACAAAGCAATCTGACGAGGTTCGGCCTCAATGCCTACGTCCCCGGGGCAATCAAAAGAGAGATTAATTACTTGAAAGATTGATTACAATGCTTGCAGCCTCCCTGATCTCCAGAAAGCTCAAGAACACTTTTTCTTCTTAGATTAAAACCCTAGAAAATAGCCACAGCCTTTAAATACAAAACCTGCAATCGCAGCCCGCACCGCTTGTCGGTCGACCGGGCGGTCGACCGACCCCTTCCACCGGTCAACCGGTCGGTCGACCGGGTGCCCAACAGAGAGTTGGGTACTTTCAGTCGGTCGAACGGGGCGGTCGACCGAGCTCCAACCTCGTGCATGTTGTGCACGTCGGTCGACCGGGCCGGTCGACCGAACTCCTGATACTGCGGGCGGTCGACCGGGCCGGTCGACCGGAACTTTTGTTTCCTGCTGCTGCTGTTTCCTTCGTCCTTTCGTCATCGACTTCCTCGGCGATCACTCGACGACCCCTCGACGATCCATGTCAACTTCCTCAGCAATACTTCTCTCTTTCTAATAATTCTCCACCTCGGTGAAGATTCCCAAATCTGAGCCGAACTGTCCATCGACTCGAGAGCGGCTGCACCAATGTGGTTGCCTACGTACCCTGCCCAAGGGATCAAAGCGTCCGTAGTTCATCCAAATGAGCTTCAGCAAGCTCAAGCTACCTGAAGGACATGGAGCAAAGCTTTGCAATGTGCAAACTTAACTCCCGACACCACCTTAATAAGCATGTCGGCTGGATTCTCTGAAGTGTGAATCTTCAACAGTTTGATGTCACCCTCTTCTAGAATCTCCCGAACGAAATGGTACCTGACGTCGATATGCTTCGTCCGTGCATGATAGACCTGGTTCCTGGCCAAGTAGATGGCGCTCATGCTGTCACAGTTAATCTTCAGCAAATCCTGTTCCACGCCCAAGTCATCTAGCAACCCTTGAAGCCAGATCGCCTCCTTCATGGCCTCTGTCATAGCCATATACTCAGCCTCTGTGGTCGATAAAGCGACGGTAGACTACAGTGTGGAGCGCCAACTCACCGGTGCCTGTGAGAATGTGAAGACATATCCCGTTGTCGACAGGCGCTTGTCAAGGTTACCTGCATAGTCTGAATCAACATACCCTATGCACTCTTGCTTTCTCGTGGAGTCCTTCTCAAACACTAGGCCTACATCAATTGTTCCTTTGATGTACCTCAAGATCCATTTCACAGCTTCCCAATGACCCTGTCCCGGATCATGCATATATCTGCTCACCATGGAGACGGCCTGTGATAGATCTGGTCTCGTACACACCATAGCATACATCAAACTACCCACCGCACTGGCATATGGAACGTGAGACATATACTCACGCTCTTGAACACTCTTCGGAGACATCTTTGCAGACAATTTGAAGTGAGGAGCCATAGGTGTACTTACAGACTTTGTATCCTTACTGATATTGAACCTCTGTAGTACCTTCTCCAAATTGCCCTTCTGAGTCAAACTCACCCTGCCAACTCTCGGTCTCTAGTGATCTCCATGCCCAACACCTTCCTAGCTTCGCCCAGGTCCTTCATCTCAAACTCTGACGATAGATTCTTCTTCAGAGCATCAATAGCAGATCTCGACCTCAAAGCAATCAACATATCATCTACATAAAAAAGTAGATAGATATATTCACCTGATGGTAGCTTGTTGTTGTACACACATGGGTCATAGTGGCTATGTGTGTACTTCTTTCTGATGAAGCTATCAAATCGCTTATACCACTGTCTAGGAGACTGCTTCAATCCGTACAGCGACTTCTTCAGCTTGCATACTAATTCTTCCTTCCCTGCAGTCTTGTAACCTGTAGGCTGAGTCATGTAGATCTCCTCCTCTAGATCGCCGTGGAGAAAGGCGGTCTTCACATCGAGTTGGTCAAGGTCCAACTCATTCTGCGCAACTGATTGGTATCCAATGTTGCATATTTTACCACATAATTCCCATGCATTTAGTTAATAAATATATGATTTTTACTCATCTTCTCTATATTTGCAGGTACACACTCTAATGGAGAGAAAGCCAATAATCACTTTAATTAGCAATAATTAAAGGGATTAAATCCAAGATCAAGATAAAGCCAAGATTTGAATTTGGATTCAGTTAAGATCCGCGCGCCCAATGAAGAATCCAGAAGGCCACGTGGATAACCACCTAACAACCTGATCCCAACAGAAAATCTGGGCTCAACGGCCCAGATTTTGCCGCCAGATCTGGGAGATTGCCGCGCGCGCGCGGCAGTTACAAGTCTGTTGAGATCCGGATTTTGCGCCAACCACCTGGATCTCGAAGCTTCTCTCTGGGGCTATAAATATTGGACCATAGACCTGCGAAAAAAGACTGAATGGAGAAGAGAGGAGAAATTGTTAGTTGTTGTAATTTTCATAGGTTTTTCTCTAGGTTTAGTTCTTTAGTCCCTCTTCTTCTTCCCTAGATACTTTGTAAAAGAGAGAGATTGTGAGAGAGAGAGAGAGCTTGTGTAATCAAGGTGTGACAACTTGAAGCAACAAGGATTCATCCATTCTCCTTCCTCTACTTGAGCTTGGTTCTAGTTTACTTGCTTTCTTTAATTGCTTTCTTTACTTGCTTGCTTTAAATCCTTGCAATTTAATTCATGCTTTGTTTTACTTTTCTTATGGCTTGTAGCTAATTCTTTCTCCATGTACTAGCTAACCACTAGCCTTGCCATCTTCACTAACTCATGGGTGATTGCTTTATTTCATCTTGCAAGTTGGATGGTCTTCTCTTCTCCGATCGGTTAAACCACCCTTCATCTACATGAGAAAGTAATTAGATCAACACGCAAGACGAAACCTACGCCGATGGAGTGACAACATGAGGCACGCCTTCACTATCACGGAGTTTGGTAAGCTTTGGTAAGGTAGTAAGGTAAGCTAGTCATGGTTTGCTTCTTTAAGTTTCCTTTTCTTTTAGTGTGAATACCAAATCAAATCTTGTTTTTCTTTTCCGACTATTTCCATCATGAATATATCCATCCTTTCTTTAGTTTCTTTTTCATTTGATTCATTATTTTTATTAGCATAGAAGAATCTTCGTTTATTGTCTTCACTACCACTCGTCAAAGCTTCCATCGCGAGCTCTCCCTGAGAATCGACTCGGTATAGCCTTATGCTATAACGGAGATAAGAAAGGGATACGTCGAACACATTTACATGCAACCAAGGCCAATAGAATATGAATTGACGAATGTTTAACTACAGGAGAGAATACCTCATTATAGTCAATTCCTTCCCTCTGAGCGTAGCCTTTAGCCACCAACCGAGCCTTGTAGCGCACTGCATCTTCTTGGAGAGATCCTTACTTCTTAGCATACACCCACTTGCACCCTATGGCCTTCTTCCCTTTGGGCAACTTGGTGAGTTCCCATGTGTCGTTCTTGTAGAGAGATTGCATCTCTTCATTCATGGCCTCTTTCCACATCCTCGCTTCTGAACTGATCTCAGCTTCTCTGAAGGTAGATGGAATAGCATCCTCAACGACTGGAAGTGCATATGCTACGACCATATCAGTGGTGAGCCAACCTGGTCTCCTAGTGTTCCTCCTTGGTCTGTCAACTGCAGTAGGATCAGGAACAGTACCCATGACCTGTTCTTGACCCTGATCAACCTCTTCAGCATCTTCTTCAACTACTCGATCACTGCCCTGTGTCACCTCAGGAATGATCCGAACCGATGCTGATTCCTCTAGAGATGGTGGATCTGCATCAATCTCCACCTGCTACGATAGCTCCTTGGTCTTGCTGTCTCCACCTGCTGAGAGACCGTAGGCTTCATCAAAGAAGCCTCATCGAACGTGACATCCCTGCTGAGTATGAACTTGTTGTCCGTTTGATCCCAAATCTTAAACCCCTTGATTCCTCACTTGAAACCAACGAACACCCCCTTCTTTGCCCTTGGGTCCAACTTGTCTTCTCTGACATGGTAGTAGGCTGGACATCCGAAGACCCGTAGCAAATCATAGTCACCAGCAGCTTTTCCTGACCAAACTTCAAGAGGAGTCTTCCCCCCTATCGCAGACGACGACAACTTATTCACGAGGTGGCATGCATACGCCAAAGCTTCAGCCCAAAACTTCTTTGACAGTCCTGCATTGGATAACATACACCGGACCTTCTCTAGCAAAGTCCGGTTCATCCTCTCAGCCACCCCATTTTGTTACGGAGTCTCTCGTACCGTGAAGTGTCTCTCTATGCCTTCATCAATGCATAGCTGCAGGAAAGGATCTGATTTGTACTCTCCTCCATTGTCAGAACGGAGGACCTTGATCTTCCTTCCCGTGCTTCTCTCCAGATTCGTCTTCCACTTCATGAACAGTTCTAGGACTTCTCCTTTGTGTCGCATGGTGTACACCCAACAACGCCTAGAAAAATCGTCAATGAACGACATAAAATAATGGTTACCTCCAATCGATGCAGTCTTGGTAGGTCCCCAAACATCCGTGTGAATATAGTCAAGAATACCCTCCGTGCAGTGTGAAGCTGTGCCAAACTTCACCTTGGTCTTCTTGCCGATAATGCAATGCTCACAGAAATCCATCTTGCAGGTTTCGGCACCCTTCAGCGACCCTTGCCTCGCAAGATCTTGCATTGACTTCTCTCCTGCATGTCCCAGCCTCATGTGCCACAGCCGGGTTGAATCTTCCTTCGGACTGGTAGAAGCAGCAACTTGCCCTGTCACCGTACTACCCTTCAAGTTGTATAGGTTGTTCCGGCGATCGACCTTCAACACCACCATCGAACCTTTTGTCATTCTAAGGACTCCTTCCTTAATAGACACCCCAAGGCCCAATGACTCCAAAGCTCCTACATATATCAGGTTCCTCTTCAACTGAGGTACATACCTCACTTCCTTCAGCTCTCTCACATCCCATCAAACATTCTAATTGGAATAGTGCCAACACCCTCCATGATGCACGGATGATCATCGCCCATGACTACCGAACACCCCTCTAGCTTCTCAAAATTGGTAAACCAGTCCCGATTAGGACATACATGGTATGTTGCACCTGTATCCAAGATCCACTCGTTTTCACCTGAGTAGCCTATGATGGGCGTAGTAACTGAAAAAGAGAACGAATCTGAGTCCGATCCATCTGCCTGTGATTTACTGCTTGCAGTGTTAACCACTTTTGCAAGATTTGCCTCAGACTTTGATTCTTTCTTCTTTCCCTTAAACTTCGGACAGTCCACCTTCCAGTGCCCAATCTCTCTGCAGAAAGCACACTGATTCCTTTTGAGATCCCTAAACCCTGACCTGGACTTTGATCTTCCTCTAACCTCCTTGCCCTTCCTCGATGAACCCCTGCCTCTTACTTCCAGTGCCTCCGCCGATGAGCTTGACTTAGAAGGATGTCTCTCCTTCTTCCTCGTCTTATAACTTGTCAGTGCAGACGACACCTCATTGTAGTCCAAGGTCTGCCTACCATTGATAAAGGTCAGTGTGAATGTCTCATACTCCTCCTCCGGAGAGTGTGTTTAGGAAGATGATCGCCTTGTCCTCCTCTTCTACAATGACATCCACGTTCACCAAGTCTGTAAGAAGCTTCGTGTATCGGTTGATGTGCTCATTCACTGTGCTCCCCTTCTTCATCTGAAATCTGTACAGCTTACTCTTAAGCTGCAACCTGGACTCAACACTCTTCGTCAGGTATTTCTTCTCAAGGGTTTCCCACAGATGCTTCGCCGACGTCTCATGTTGTGCAAGATATTTTATGTCTCGCGACAAACATGAACGTATCAACCTACACGCTGACCTGTTCATCTTTGCTCACTCTTCATCAGTGGTCGTGCTCCTCTTCTTTTCCAATAGTAGTGTATCTTCGAGGTTCGATGCATTCAGGGCATCCATAACCTCACATCTCCACATCCCGAAGTTATTTGTGCCATTAAACTTAACGACATCAATCCTCAGATGAGGATTCATTGTCTTAACCGAAGCAATTTCTTCTGCCATTGAGATTACTTGATCCTCTATCTATGCGAAAAATCAACCAACTGGAAATAGATCTTTATTTCGATAAAAATTAAAATTTTACCTTTCCTTTGAAACCCTAGATTGAGTTTCTCACCGGATCTACTCCACCACTGATTCCACGAGCCCTCCTTGCGTCCTCCTGAGATCAACACACAATCCCACGAACACGAATACCTCTGATCTGAGATCGACACGCGATCTCCACCGAATCAGATCTCGAGCCCTCCGAATCTTCAGACAAATCCCAAGTGAAACCTGGGAAGCTCTGATACCACTTGTTGTGCCTACGATAACAACCTGATGAGAATCTCCTGAATCTCCCAAGCAAGAAGAACAATCCCAAACAGCACAAAAACAAACAGCAAGAGAAAGCACACGCAAACAAAGTAATCTGACGAGGTTCGGCCTCAATGCCTATGTCCTCGGGGCAATCAAAAGAGAGATTAATTACTTGGAAGATTGATTACAATGCTTGCAGCCTCCCTGATCTCCAGAAAGCTCAAGAACACTTTTTCTTCTCAGATTAAAACCCTAGAAAATAGCCACAGCCTTTAAATACAAACAGGTTTCCAAACCTGCAATCGCAGCCTGCACCCGTTTGTCGGTCGACCGGGCGGTCGACCGACCCCTTCCACCGGTCGACCGGTCGGTCGACCGGGTGCCCAACAGAGAGTTGGGTACTTTCAGTCAGTTGACCGGGCGGTCGACCGAGCTCCAACCTCGTGCATGTTGTGCACGTCGGTCGACCGGGCCGGTCGACTGAACTCCTAATACTGCGGGCGGTTGACCGGGCCGGTCGACCGGAACTTCTGTTTCCTGCTGCTGCTGTTTCCTTCGTCCTTTCGTCATCGACTTCCTCGGCGATCACTCGACGACCCTTCGACGATCCATGTCAACTTCCTCAGCAATACTTCTCTTTTTCCAACAGTAAGCTAATAGATGCTTATGTTAGACTTATTTGAATTAGAGTTTAAATTGATTTGTGCCTACCAAGTCTAATTGGATATTACTCCATCACTATAAATCAATGTTATTTGACCAATTAGGAATTGATCAAATATAATATTTTGGATCTAAACTCGTTTCAATTACACTTAGCTATTGATGTAAATAAACTTGTAATGTGAATCTCATCTACACCTATGGAACGCGTGATACTAATCAAGGGCTTAAATCTATGATGTGTTGAAATTGGATTGCCTTGAGTCTGTAAATATCATGGATTGAATTCACTCTCAACTATAATAACCTAATCTTTCACTTGGAGGCCTCTCATCTCCTCTAAGAATCAAGAAGAGAACTTACTAGTTGAAGAGAAGAACTTTCTCCATCAATTCCGACGTCCTTAAGATCGTGCAACTTTCAGCATCTCTTTTGTGATGAAATCAAGTATGCCTAAACCCTTATTCCCTTTGATCCGATAAAGAGGATATTGCATGCGTGAGATCTTTTTTGGATAATTATTTGATCAACAATTGGTATCAGAGCGTCCTCTTTATCGGATCATTGGGATAGAAAGTGAAAATTTCGAGCTCGATCAATAAATATTATGAATAATATTTTTCTTGATTCAATAAATATTTTGTATCTCATATATTGAATTAAAAGTTTAAAAGGATCGATCTTATATATTTTTTTAATTGAATCATGTATATAATTTTTGAAATTTTCTATGTGTTATTCGGTTTTTTATTAAATAGAAAATAAAAAATAAAACAAAATAAAAATTTATTATTGTGCATGCATGTAGCCAGCAGCGCATACATGCGGAAGGAACATGCATGCGCGCGTGCGCATGCATGCGGAAGGGACATGCATGCGTGCACATGCATGCGAAGGCTTGCACATGCGTGCGGGATGCACCACAGCAGGCCGAGTCTGCTGCCGGCGTGAACCACCGGCCACCATGGGGCAACGTACAGTGGCAAGACGTGTGTGTGTGTCTGTACCTCAGCCGCCCGCTAAGAGAACTCTCTCAGCTGGCACTGTGACCTGGTCACAGTCCTAAAAATTTCAGATATTCTCAGTTAATTAGCACTGCGAACATGGTAGCAGTTCTCACAAAACCGCGATCATGGTCACAGTCCTCGCAAAACACCGCGATCATGGTCATAGTCCTCACAAAAAATACTGCGATCATTGTAGGAGTTCTCATAAAAAAATATTGCGACCTGGTCGCAGTCCTCACAAAAAACTACGACCATTTTAGCACTGCGCCCAGGATCTGTGGCTGAGATTCAGCCACATCTCCGCCAGCTGAGAGAGTCTCTCAGTTGATAGCTGAGGTATATTTTTCTCATATATATCTGTGTGTGTGTGTGTGTGTATATATATATATATAGATGAATCTGTATCTCAACAGCCAACTGAGAGAACTCTCTCAACTGGCACTGCATCTGGTCATAGTCCATTGCAAAAAAATTTTAGATATTCTCAGTTTAGTTACCACTGCGACCATGGTAGCATCCTCATAAAAATACTGCGACCATGGTCGCAGTCCTCATAAAAAGATTGCGACCATGGTAGAAGTCCCTCACAAAAACACTGCGACTATGGTTGCAGTCCTCACAAAAAAAAATACTGCGACATGGTCGCAACCCTCACAAAAATTGCGACCTTGGTAGCATTGCGCCTAGGATATGTCGCTGAGATTTAGCCACGTCGCCGCCAGTTGAGAGAGTTCTCTCAGCTGACGGCTGAGGTACATTTTTTTCATATATATATGCGTGTCTATATATATATGTGCGTGTGCGTGCGTGTGTGTGTATAAGAATGTTAATTTTTGAGTTTTTCTAATTGAGTTTGATTAGGGTTAAAATTAAGGTTTGATTCAATTAAAAAAAATCTAATCTTAATCAACTTCAAATTAAGTTTAAATTTAAATTATTGAGATTGATTTAGATTTAGGGTTGAGACAGAATTCCACTCTATTAAAAAAAATTGTTGTAGGATTCTAACTAAATCAAGAAACCTAATCCCCATTAATCTCGCATGAATCTAATCGGGTTTATTCAGTTTATAAACCTGATCCATTAAGGAAACTCATAATTTAATTATTGCGGGTGGGGTCTGATCCAGACCCGATAAGCAATACAGACCCGTTTTGCCAATATCAACTTCAATTAATCGTTACGGGCTCATCTGATATCTGTTTTAGGCGTGTAAATAGCCGCTTTGAAGCCCTTGACAAACACTACAGTATTAAAGGCACTAGACATGACAAACAAGTAGTTAGTTAACACAATGAAGTCATTGAAGTGTTTATTTAACATGATAATATGTATCATTACATGCTTCCGCTTCATCAATATTTATATTATTACTTGTATTACTCTAAAATGATGAATATTGATGTTTAATACAGTAGATAACACACAAATAAAGAAATATACATGCTCAAGTTAAAGAATTTATAAAAAAACTTATTTAATTGCATACATAATTCATGCGGACAATAACCCACCCAAAGGAAGACTATTGTTTGGCCGAATTGTGTACAGTATCGGATACTTGGTGTGGGTAATGCAAGTGAGAGAATATTGGAGTATGGTAATCGGTCAAAGAAAGGCTGCCATCACTATATACTCATATTGCATTACTCTCATCAACTAGTTGTGGCCCAAAGGCCCATCGCTCTAGTTTTGATAATGATTAACTCATGTAGTTATAGTACTAATGATCTTGTGTTTATTTAGTCTCAGATGTTTGATCAAGATCTTGGTAGGTGTTTAGCTTCAACAAAGGATTCGAAGTCAAGTTTTGAAGCTATCACGTGTTGATTCAAGAGCTAGCGCATCAAGATCGCATCAAGTACTCAAGAGGAGTCTAACTCATTAGATCAAGGTTTGGAACAAGTCAAGAAGGAGAAAAAGATTTTCAAGAGAAGATTTTCAAGAAGACTTATGTCATATTTGTAAGTGTTAAGATTTGTGTTTAGATAAAATGTAAAGGATAGATTAGTTGTGAATTGCTCAAGTTCATATACACACACACAATTTATATGTGTTCTCATAAAACAGTTTTGATTTTGGAAAATACCGTTTTGGTTTTTGAGTTTCAAAGTATATATCTTTATGTTTCGTGAATAGAGTTCATCAAAATGAGTTTATATGATTTATATGTGTTTTGAATTTCATCCATACACATTGTTGATTCGAAAGTTTAAAAAAACTTATTTGGTGTTTCTATATCATATGTTTAAGTTTTGTATTTATCAAAACTTATTTTAGTGCTTATTGTCAAAAATATAGATATTTCATCTTATATGTGTATTGGATCATATCAATACACACCAAGGTTCAAAAGTGTTAAAATATCTTGTTTTTGTATTTGAAAAAGTTTTGAAAAAATCATTTTTCAATTTGGAGATTGATTTTGAAAAATACAGATTTTTATTTAAGGCAAAATTTTAATATTACAAAAATGGTTCAAAATATTTGTAATATGTTTTGAATTTTGATCACACATATTTATACTTCAAAGTATTTTAATAAAATTATTTTTGTAGAATTTATAGGATTTATGGGATTTTGTTGATGTTAATTATCCAAGTTTTAAGTCCCAAATTTCCAGCCAGATCCACTGGCGGTCGACCGGACCGGTCGACCAATGTGCACGAGACGTGCACAAAGGACCAGCCTACAAAGCCGGTCGACCACACGATCGACTGACTGAAAGCACCCAGCTCTCGCGGTCGACCGACAGGCTTTGCCCGGTCGACCGCCTGGTCAACCGGAGGCACAACAATCAGAAATCCGACTGTTGGCCGGTCGACCGGCCGGTCGACCGACAGGTCATCCTGGCTGCTGATTTGTCCCAACGACTATATTTTGAGAGGCTATAAATAAGCCATATCTTGGGCTATTTTAGACAAGATTTTAGGAGAGTTTTTGAGCTAGTTTTTCCTTCCTATCTTAGAGGTTATCTCCACTTGTTTTAGAGCATAACTTCTATATTAAAAGGAGAGTTTTCAAGAGTGGTTTTCAAAAGTGATTTCTTGAGTTTTTTTCACCATAATTCTATCTAGTTTTTCTTACACAAACTTGAGTTTTCCATTGCTAAATCAATTTTCTAGGGATCTTTGTTGTGAGTGTTTTTAGGTGATCCAAGTGTAGAGATCACCAAGTGTTCTACTTTGTATTTAAGGAGGCGAACTTGTGGGTTCGTGTTGTTTCGAGTTCTTGTGGGAGCTCGGTGTAGAGGTGCGGCCTCGGCAAGCTAGTGTGCTTGCGTGTGTGTTCTTACGGGAACAAGTGAGGGTACTAGTGAGTCTAAGAGTTCTAGTGTGAACTCGTTGTAGGTGTTGCGGCACCGAGTGATTTAGTGCGATCGATTTTAGTGGAAATCTTTTATAGTATTGAAGGCGAGGACGTAGAGCAAGGGTGCTCGAACCTCGAAACAAATCTACTGTGTTTGCGATTGCTCTCTCTCACTTGTGTTTATATCTTGCTTATGCTTATTGCTCATATCTCTTATATGCTTGATATATTGTGTGCTTAATTGAATATATGCTTAGGATTGTTTGCTCACACTTATATTCAACCAAGAGAGTCATAGTGGCACCTCAACTCTTAATCTAGAGGAATCTTGAGGAGATAGTCCAGAGCCCTTCACCGAGAATTCGGCTACACTCTTATGTTATACCTTGTGTGTTTAGCTTAATAGTTTTAATTTGCATAAATAGTTTTTAATTTCGCATCATTATCATTAGATTAGCTAGTACACCTATTCACCCCCCTCTAGGTGTATTTTTAATTAGTATCAGAGCTTGGTGATCTTGATTTGGGTCTAACAACCTAGAGTTAAGATCCTTATTTTAGCTAATCACAATATTTGTACACACACATATAGATTTCATGGCACCTCCCATGTTTGACATTCTTAACATCCGAATTTGAAAAGTTAAGATGTCAATTGATCAGTTATATTGCATACATATTATCACATTATCATGCTTATTATCTAAATAAATCATATTAATAAGTCCTATTTTTCTTATAAAATGCAGGCCCATTGCTAAAGGATAGGAAAGAGAACGAACCCAAAAGCCCATCAAATTCTGATTTAATTCAGAATAAATTTGAAATCAGGGCAAATCTTGGCAAATTAGAGAGGTTGAAAATCGGTTGAAATGAATCTTCCCAAATCAAGTGGCTAAAGCCAACAATCAAAGATCGTTTCGTCAAATCTAGGAGCTGAAACAGTGAATCCAGCTAGAGAAAAGGGAGCCTAAGCCCATGTCAACCACATCTCCACCAGGGTGTGGCCACTTGGCCACATCCTGGCCGCGGATCCGCGGCCCAAGCCGCGGATCCGTGATTAGTCTCTAATTTTACATAATTTTCATCACATTCTCATATTTATTTAATAATAAATTTTGCTAATAATACCTTGCTTTCTTGATTCTAGGTCCATGATGTGTAATGAAGAAGAAGACCCTAAATCACCATTTAATTGGTGATTAAAGGCCTATTAAAGATAGCCATTGAACTAGAGAGCTGATTCTATAAAAACTAGGGGCTGCAAAGACGAAACCGGGCACAGGGCCTGACAGGGAACAGACGGGACCGCGCGCGGCTCGAAGCGCCGCGCGCGCGGCCCTAGTATGGCCGCGGCCCCGGCCGCGTTTTGGGCCAGGGCCTGTCCCCTGGCCCCCCTCTTCCCTGGTGGCTATAAATACCCCCTGGGTTCCAGAGAAAGGAGATATGCAGAGTTTTAGGAGTAGTTTTCATTCCATGTTGTAGTTTAGGGTAGTTTAGCTTAGGTTAGTTCCTCTTCCTCTATTGTATTTTTCATTTTGTAGATCTTGTAATAGGGAGAGAGAGTGATACATGCTTGGAATGCAAGAGTGCTTGTAATAGAAGGTGACAATCTATGAAAGGTGATCTCTTTACCTCTCTATGTTCTTCTCTCCAATCTCTTTTACATGTGTTGCTAACTTTTCTCTCATTGTAACTAACTACTAACCACTAACTTACTAACTTCTTTTATGATAATCCACATGAATCTAATAGCCTCGGTTTGGCCTTGCTCTTGCAAGAGCCATTGATGGCTCATGATGATGATCTAACACTCTAACTTCCTAATCACTAACAAGCTAACATTACTTTACTCCATGCTTACTTTTCTATAGTATTGATGGTTTAAGTGTAGCTTGCACTTGTTTGATGAGTTAGGTTGTGATGAGTTACATATGGGTCATGCTTTGAATCGCTCTTGAACCAAGGACTAGTGATGGCCAATGATACATGTGAGGCAACTATCACTAAGAGGTTAGCATGTTAGTGGAGTCATTAGTAGTTAGTGCCATGAGTTTTCTTTCTTTTTCACTTTGTTTTAGACATACAAACAAAATCACAAAAACCATTCTTTTCTATGTTTCCCACTTCCTTGTTTTCACCGTACACTTCTCTTTTCATTCTTTGTTTCTTTTCTTTTCATTCTTTAAAACTTTGAAGAACTTTTTAACAAACACGTGAATCAATCGGTAAAGCTTCTAACGCCTCCCGTCCTTGTGGATTTGACTCGTTTTAGCCTCTATGCTATAACGGAAGTATCGAGGAAGCCAAAGCACACACACTTTAAATATCCATTTCAAAACATATATTTTTGTGCGCGGTTTTACCCCGATCAAATTTTGGCGCCGTTGCCGGGGATGGGAACGGTTTGATTTCACGCTTTTGTTAACTTTTCTTCTTGTTTTTTGGTGTGAAGGTTAAAGTTTTAGCGTTGCAGAAGTCCACACTTGCTCAAGTGTGATTGGGTAAATTCTTGTACATTTTTATATTCTGCTGCTAATTTTTGTTTATATTACCTGTGCACTGTAAATAATCTTAAGAATTAAAATACGGTAATTGAATGCTTTAAAACGGTTTAAACATTTGCATCTAGGCACGTGTCAATTTTCATACTGTATTTTATTCTTATGTTGTTGTGATATTGATAGGAGGTGTACATATGACATTGCATATAGTATAGGACAAACACTTCAGTGATTACTCGCTTTCTTGTGTTCATGCTTATCTATATTGCACACTTGCACAAATTTAACTTAAGGGCAAAACCCAATACTAGATAAGGTGGGGAAGTCATTTCCCTCCCTTAGCCCAAAAATCACCTCCCCACTCACACAACCCAAGCCTAAATAAAACTTGCTAGACGTTTGCCCCTAGGGACATTTCAGACTCATTTAGGAGATTGACCTAAGGGAAAAGTTGTTAGAAGTTGACTCTTGTCAAATCAGTGTCTAAGGTTGGGGATTGAGAGGCGAAACCTCGAAGAATAGTGGTTTGGCGTAATTAGGCCCGTTGCTCCGGCACGGATACCTCCCACTGATCTTGCCCCTACCTGGTCGATTAACTCGTGGTCAGCGTCCTACAATATGACAGTCTAACCAGTTAGGAGTCGTCTAGGTCTAAGTCAACCCTAACATAGGCTTGTTTTTCTTTTTCTTTTTCTTGTTTGTTTGTTTGCTTGTTTGTTTGTTCTTTTTTGTATACTGTGATATGGATTTTAACAACAAAATTCTTTTAATCATAATATGAATCCATATTTCACTCCGACCTCATTTGACTCGGATAATTCCAACCCGGCTATGTACAATATGAACCAACCATATATGCCAAGTTGGGATTATTCGACTCAATATGATCCATATCCTCAATCTTATGACTATAATTTTCAACACAATTTCAACTCTTCACAGAGTCAATGGGGATTCACCTCCCCTGAGTCAAACTTTCAACCGCCTTGTCCACAATTTTCACAAAGTTCATTCCCCAATTTTGGTTCATATACTCCTTTCCTGTTCCACCACCCGAAGAAAAATCTGATTTGGAAAGGAGTATAGAAGAGTCCCTACAACAAATGCAAATTTTGCTCAATTCACAATCCTTCCCACATCAAACTCCACATACTCCTTTTCTAGAGCATCCATTGAAGAAGAATCTGAGCTAGAAAAGCGTTTGGAAGTCCTTTGTGATAAAATGCAAAACATGTTGGACTCATCATCTTAACCACATTTTCAAGAGTCCTACTCATCTTTTCCAGTATCACCTATTCAAAATGAACAACCATCAATACTGGACTTGAGTATAGAACCCTTGCGTGAGTCCGAGCAGCAATCAAAAAATCCAATGGACTCACAATTTCACCATAATTTCCAAAATCGACTTCCATACTCATCTTTTCACGAAGAACCAATTGCAAAGAGTATGGAAGACATGATTCCAAATCCAAATTCTATTACCCGGCCTATCAGTAGGTTAGACTCACTTATGAGCGAATTGATCAATGAGAGCGAGAAAAGTCTTTCTTGTCAACCTTTGACCGATCCTTATATCCCTAACTCTACTGATTGGACCCAAGAATCATGTCATTTTGGGAATCTAGATTCAATTTCAGAACACACATTTACACTTGACCACACTCCAAGTTATGAAAGTCGCCTGGACATTTTGGCAAGTGTTTTCCATTGATTTGCAAAGGGGAAAACTTACAAAAAAGAAAAGGGTCGAGGAGTTAAATTACAAGTAACACAAAAGATTATAAGTAGATCTCCTCGGAGATTCTGGAGAAGTGTGCCGGTAGGAGTCTGGTCAGCGCGCGACCACTTTGTCCCTTTGACGATGCGAGCGATGAGATTCCCTTCTCGCCTGGTTCGGGGAATCGGAGAACGGAAGGTTGGTAGAACCCTCTTGTTGCTTCTCAAAACCGCCTTCGCTTAAGAATTCCTTCTCGCCTGGTTTCAGAAATTCCTTGAGAGGAAGGAAGGTATTAGGGTATCAGCACCCTGATTAGAGAAGCGGTTCTTTAAAGTCTCTGAATTCTTGGAAGCAAGAGAGTAGATCTCTGTTTGTGCGCACGATGCATCCTCTCGAGAAGTCTGCTTCTCTCTGGAGTATTCCTCCTCTCTCCTTGTACCCCTGGTGGGCTATTTATAGGGAGAGCAAGGGTATAATTGTCCCTTGAAAATATAGAAACAGATTAAATCAAATCTGTTTAAATCTGGAAAGTAGCCTTGCTGCGAGGCTAGAATCAGCTTCTGCGAAGCTAGAAGTAGCAGGTCGGTTGATCCTCCTGATCTGTTTTGATTCTTTCCATATAGTTGGAAGATCTCCCTTGATCCTTTTACTCATTTTAGGAGAGTCAAGAGATTATGGCAATCAACTGCCAAATTTGATTTCAGATTTGATCTTGATTGGATTTGATCTTGATCCTGATTAGATTTGATCTCATCTGAAGATTTAATTGGTCAAAGGTTGACCATAGCAGACCCACAGCGGAGCTGCCCGCGTTGAGCTCGCAGCGGAGCTGGAAGGCGCAGGTGGCGAAGTCAGAAGACAGCTCTTCAGCGGAGCTAGATATCGTCTGTGGCGAAGCTACCGAACATTCTTCTGCTTCAAGCGAAGCTAACTCTCTGCGGAGTTAACTGAGCACTTCAGGCGAAGTTATAGGTTAGCTTCCTGACGGAGCTGTGAATGGCTTCAAGGTGAAGTTAGGTGATCTTAGCCTCTCAGGCGAGGCTATCCCTTTGGGCTCATGTGATGCTAAGTGTTAGTATCTTAGACCTGCTGAGGTCTGTTTAGAGACAATCTGGGCTCACTGTCTGCTTCACTAGATAGTAGAGTCCAAGTTGCTACTTTGTCCCTTGGGGATGAATGAAAACTGGTCGTCAGCTTATTGGTCACTTGTCTTTTGTAAATGTCAACAAGTACAGAACTGGTCGTCAGCTTGTCTATCGCTTGTCTTTTGTAAATGTCAACAAGTTTAGACATTGTTCAGACCAATCAGCCTATCTTTCACTTGTCTTTTGTAAATGTCAACAAGTTTAGACATTGTTCAGGCTAGTAAGAATCTTGTCTTTTTTAAAGTGTCAACAGACCCCCTTTAAAGTTTTCGAAAGTCTGCAATGGCTCAGACTTCGAAATACTTTGAACTGCTTTGATCGGTGGTATGTGAAGTACGAATGTCGCCATGGTGGTTGAGTTCAGCTTCGCTTTTAATCCTGCTTTGGGATAGTTCGCCGAAGAATCGTGTAGATTCGCGACTCTGAGTAGCTTCGCGTCTGGGTAGCTCCGCATCTGGGTAACTTCGCATCCGAGCCTCCCGGAATAAGTTCGCTTTGGAATGTGTTGTTCCTTTCCGAGGCCAACTGCTTTCAGCCAGTTACGAGAAGGATTGCTCCTTTTTCGAGGTTAGAATAACCTCTCTTGCATTAATCGAGGGAGATCATTCCTCCCTTGTGCGTTTCCGAGGGAGAATATTTCCTTTCTCAAGACTCAATAAATGCACATTAACGAGGGAGATCATTTCTTCCTTGCACGGTTTCGAGGGAAACCGTTCCCTTTTTCAAGGCTCAATAAATGCCTTAAATCTGCTCGCGCTTCTATGCTTGAAGCGGCAGCGCTTAGGCCATGGGGCCTATAAATAGGACACCTGAGGTCCTCTGAAGAGAAGTAGTCTACTCTTCTCTTCTCTTGGTTATTAGAGAGAGATACTCAGATCTCTGAACTAGTGGGGATGCCCACTCTGGTCATTACCTGGCCAAGGACCGGTAAGTCTCGATCATCCAGAGACTTTACCAATGAACAAATATTTTAGGGAGTTTATCTCCCTAAATTAGCTTTAACAGCTGCCTTAGGGATTGTTTTCCCTTATTCTTCATTTTGCATCTGACTGATCTGCAGAGAAGGGCTCCAGCCCAGCTTCCCAGTGAAGCTATCATTTTGACTTGATCAAAGATCACTGCATGCTTGCCTGCTAAGTTCGCCACGTAGGCAAGAATTGGGACTTAGTCTCTTCAACATTGAGCCAGCCTTGCCATATGGGGGGCTAAGACTGCATCCCTCAGGATCAGTCTGGCCTAGCCATATAGGCGAGGCTAGGACTTGGCTTATGCTGAGCTAGCCCATCATCACTGTGCAAGCGAGGCTATCCTCTGCTTTTGAAATCCATCCTTAAATTGCAACTGAATCGGATATAAATGCTTCGCCCCAAAGAATTTGACTTAGCACTTCACTTTCGCAGCTTTTCCTTTGACTTACTGCTAACTTGTTTTAGTTTGCATTACAGTGAGCTATGTTCGCCATTCTTTTGCCTTGATGAAAGAGACCAAGAAGTTGCCTCTTGCTTTTCCAGTTGAAACTTTAAATCCTAAGCAGGAGGAACAACTGGGGCAGCTGATGTGTGTTACCAGAAGAGGTTGGCAGTCGCTTATCCGAAATGATCCACTTCGAAAAAGCGGACGTCACCTGTAAGGTCCCGGATCCTTCATTGCCAATTTTCATCAAAGAAGATCCAGCCTTCTGGTGGCAATCGGTCCTTCGCCAATTTTGATTACGGAAGGTTTAACTTCCTGGTGGCACCATCTGCCATTATGCGAAGGATTACGGCCTTGTGCAGGAGGAAGGCCTTTCGTGTCCAGTTGGTTTGGCTTGGAAGTAGATAGGATCACTTGTATGCCTTTTGAGCACATGACTCTGTTGTATGAAACACAACCTTGATGTAATAGTATGAATGTACCTTCCCTTTTAAATCAATAAAAGTTCAGTTTCTGATCATCTGATTTTTTTCTCCTTCACTTGAATTAGGCCGGCGGAGCTAGCCTTTACGCGAAGGTAAAGACAATCCTTTCTGAATCAGGAACGAGCTTTCGGTAAAGCTAGCATGAATTTCCCGCGAAGTTCGGGCTGTGCTTTTAGCAGAACTAAGGCATGCTTTTTCGGCGAAGTTATCGATACGTCGCGCTAAGTCAGCACTTGACTTGTGGGGGAGTTAGCCCTTAGTGGGGCTGAATCAGCGCTTCTCGGAAGGCGCTTTAGGCGACGTTTCAAATTAATCTGAAACGATAGCCTGTGCTCTTTTCGAGGCGTGGTTTCAGGCGATTATCGGCCTATAAAAGCCCGATCGGGCTGAGAGAGAAGGCATCACTTCTCTTTAAAAATTTTCAGAGCACTTGACTCTTTTCTTCTTCCTTCTTCTTTGTTCAAGAATCCAAGAACCTCCTCCGTTCTTCAATGGCTCGCAACCTCTACAACGGAGGGTCCTTCTCCTCCTCCGGTCATCGAACGACCAATCGCCGGTAGGGATCTTTCCCTTTTAATCAGAGATTTTCATCTCTCTCCTAAAATCGATTTCTGGCTATCTTTAGATGAATCCAGGATGATCAATCATGATCTTGTGATTTTAGGGAGTTTAATTCCCTGAATTTCCCTTGATTTCTTGACTGGGAATCCTAGAATTAAAGAGTCCTTCTTTAAGCTTCCGGGCGAAGCTATCACTTAGGCGGTTCACATCCTATTGAATGACAGGATGCGAAGCTGTCCTTTGAAGTGTAACTGAAAAGGACTTTAATGCCCTTTAGGCAATAACCCCCTTCTGACGAAGTTAGCCCTTGGGGCTTTGTTGCATTCTGTTGTTCAAGGCTAAGCTTTCAGAGTGAAGCTAACACTTGGATATTTTCCCGCTTCCTGCCTTCGTGTGGAGTGCGGAATTACGCTGCAGCTGCGAAGCTAAGCTTTGGGGCGACGCTATCATTAGGCCAGCTTCGCTCGGAGAGCGAGGCTATGCCTTAACAAAAATTGCATTTTTATTTTAGCCTTTGTTTGGCTGATGAACTAATCATAGTTTTTCTTTGTTTTTGCAGTGCATTATACTCCTGGTCCTTTGAACAGTCTATTTGGCACGGCCAGGGGGCTAGATGGCAACGTCAGCCTGTAGTTCCAAGGGCAGGCTTCTATATTCAGCGAGCGAAGCTCTCCTGCTCGAGATACACTTATTCATGGTGGGGATCAGCGCGCCATGAGAAGCATCTTAACCACTGCTCCCCTTGAAGATTCTGACCGACGAATCTATCGGAAGCCCGGCTTCATGTTTGGAGACGCGGGCGCCAGACCATGATCGCCAGCCGTTAGCCGGAAAGGGGCAGTGGATTTTTCAATTAGATGACGAGAAGTTCTATCTTCCGTCTAACAAGCGGTATTTTCCCTTGTCCTTCTTTCAATGCGTGACGAGGGCTCGGAAGATGCAGTGGCAAGTGAGTCGGACTACTGAATCCGTTCACGTAGGGAAATTGATACTTCCCTCACCCAGTTACACAAGGATGGGGCCTCCTCGTTGTATAATGGGTCTCCACCCTGGGAATGTACTCCCAGACATCCCAGTGGGAGGAAACCCTGCGGTGGCGCAGACCTTTGGGAATCAATTCTTTAAGGTTAGTGGTAACTATCCCGCCACTGATTTCAGGACTCCAGGCTGTATTCACCCTCCGAAGGCATGGTGGAGGGATTTGACTCTATATGTTCTTACTCATTTCGAGGAGGATCTGGAGAGGCTGAATCTTTATGAGGCCGTCAGGGCGACCTGCTATGGCATTCAGATGAGCGTAGCGAACTTCTACGCCATCTTCGAGTTATACTGCCCGGCTACAGGGACTTTCTTCACCCCCGTTAGCGAACTGGGCATGGCTCTGCAGAGATGTGGGAAGTCTCTGCTTTGCCTTTGGGATCCCTCCCATACGAAGAATATTTCCCATGCGAGGCGGAATTGGCACTTCTGGAGAAGCAGGAGCCCGCCTTGTTTGAGACCTACCGGGAGTTAATGTGCCACTTGTACATTTGCTCCAGCATGCATGGGAGCAGTAAGGGAGCTTCATGCAGCTTGAAGAGCTGGGAAAATTATTTATTCCCAGATATGGAAAATACTCCTGAGGCGGCTCATTGTTGAGTTGCTGATGAAGACATCTTTCGCCGGATGCAAAAGCATTCTCAAGGGGATCTAATTCTGGAAGAAGATGACGGCCCCTATGAAAAAGGCGATATTCTTCGGAGTTTCCACCATCAGGCTCGTCGGCCGACGTCCCAGAAGGCACTTCTGGCTGGTTTCTTGACGGTCTGGTTGAAGAGATGTGTGGTGCCGTCTTCATATTCATCCGACTGTCTTGTTGCCCGCCGTTCGTCTAGTCCATGGTCATTCTCTTGGACTTCTTCTGGCCATAGTGTGCTGTATTCAGAGAGGCCTTCGCGCATTGACGGAGGCTTTGTGTAGGCCACCAACGATGAAGCGGGGAAAGGGGACTATTTTACCCTGCGATGGACCAAACCCCAGAATAGGTCTGCTGTATACTTATTTGATGGCGTGGTTTGCCCTTCACTGTCCCTCCATGATCGAAGCCAGAGAGGACCCCCCAGAAGGTGTTCGAATGGCGCTTCTCTGCCGATTCGAGGGATGTTCATGGCTGAAGATTTACGTGGCTGCGGTCTGATTAGTCTCTAAAATTGCATATTTTATACCACATCTTCACATTTATTTCATATTAAATTTTGCTAATAAAGCTTTGCTTGCTTGATTCTAGGTCCATGGTGTGCAATGAAGAAGAAGACCCTAAATCACCATTTAATTGATGATTAAAAGCCTATTAAGATAGCCATTGACCTAAGGAGCTAATTCTGTCAAAACCAGGGGTCAGAAATCAGAAACTGGCAACATCACCTGACAGGGACCAACTGGGCAGCGCGCGGCTCGAAGCGCCGCGCGCGCGGCCACCGTATGGCCACGGCCGCGGTCGCGTTTTGGGCCAGGGCTCATGATGATGGATCTAACTCTAACTTCCTAACCACTAACAAGCTAACATTACTTTACTCCATGCTTACTTTTATTTTTGATGGTTTAAGTGTAACTTGAACTTATTTTGTTGAGTTGGGTTGTGATGAGTTACATATGAGTCATGCTTTGTAAAGCTCTTGAACCAAGGACTAGTGATGGCCAATGATACATGTGAGGTAACTATCACTAAGAGGTTAGAATGTTGGTGGAGTCATTAGTAGTTAGTAGCCATGGGTTTTCTTTCCTTTTCACTTTATTTTAGATATACATACAAAAATCACAAACATATTTTTTTCTATGTTTCCTACTTCTTTGTTTTCACCGTGCTTCTCTTTTCATTCTTTCTTCTCTTTTCTTTTCATTCTTTAAAACTTTGAAGAATCTTTAACAAACACGTGAATCAACCGGTGAAGCTTCTATCGCCTCCCATCCTTGTGGATTCGACTCGTTTTAGCCTCTATGCTATAACAGAAGTATCGAGGAAGCCAAAGCACACACACTTTAAATCTTCATTTCAAAACATACACTTTTTGTGCACGGTTTTCCCCCGATCACGGTCCGTAAGTTGCTGTGCCGCTATGACGTCTATAGCCTTTTCCGCTGCTTCCCCTATATTCGGGATGCGGGCTATGGTGAAGAGTTCAAGGACGTGGGGGAAGGGCAGACGTCATTGAGCCGGGGAATTTTTGAGTGGCTGGTCAGCATTTGGCCCTCACATTTGTTGTACAGAAGCGGGGATACTTACTACTTGGAGCCCTATGTTCCAAGTTGGTTTGCCCGTCAGTTTGGATATGACCAACTGTACTTGGGCAATCCGAACAGCAATCTGGCTTTTATGAGAAGCCTCATCGATGGAGCCTGTGCCTGGCGGTTCTTCATTGCAGGCTGTACCGAGGCGCGGTTGTGCATGCCACTAAGGACTCCGAACCTTCTGATGACCCTGGGATTCTGCCAGTGGTATACGACCTCAAACTCCACACCCATCGGATTCTCTATTAATTCTTCTGGTGTGAAGTTAATTTCTCAGCGGCTGAAGTAGAAAGTCACTGAGAAAGGCGAGGGTAAAAGGGTTCGCGTCCCAGGCCTCGGAGAGTTCATTGTCGTTGATGACAGTGAAGCTTCGGATGCAGGAAGTCGTCGCTTCAAAGCGGATACAGGTACTGAGACTCCAGCAGCTGCCTCTGGCATGGTGGGGACGGCTCCCGTAGAACATGCCGATGTTGAAGAAGTGGAGGAAGAAGATCCCGATGTCCACTTCAAACGAAAGCGGGAGGGTGGATCTCGTAGAAAGAGGGTAGTGAAGAAGCCTCGTCGCTACGCTCCTACGGTTGTTGCAGAGGGCGAACCATCTGCAGCGCTTCCTCCTCCTGCCCCATTAGCAACTGAATTGTCGGCTTCTAAACCGACTACTGGCGAAGCCGCTCTGGACCCGGGTAAGATCAGCTTCGTCCTTGCAATACACTTTTTATGCGTTCCGGACAGCTCATTATTTGCTTTATGATGCAGGAACTGAGGCGGTGAGAAGCCCGAGAGCTGAAGCTGTCGGAGAACAAGGGGAGCATTATGATCCCTTGTTTACCTATAAGGAGGGCGATGAGGCTGGCTATTTCGCCGTCTCAGAAGAGTCTGGAGGTGACGCGGCTGATGTAGGTCCTTCGGGCGTTGGGACCTCGAAAGGAAGTCCCGAAACTTCTAGCTCCTTTGGGTGGACCACGGAGGGTTCGGCAAGCGAAGGTGGGCCGGCCATTCGTGTTGATTCCGCCAAAGATTTTCCTATGGAGCCTGCGGGGATTGATGCAGCCGTCAAGACGATTGAGGTGACATTATCTTTTGGTATTGTTTTGACCTTTTAGAACTTGCTATTTGTTATGCCTTGCCTAAACAAAGTCTTATTGCAGGTGTTCCGCCTCTGGGTGCATCGACTTCAAGAGAGCCTACCTGTCTTCCTGAGGGATCCAAGGGTGAAGTAAGCACTTCGACCGCGGCGGATGCTGCTGAGTTGGATGCTTTGTATGATGACCTACCCTCTTATCAGCCTGAACCAGCCAGAGGGACTGAAATTGAGGAGACGGCAGTCATGAAGCCAATCTCACTTCCAACTATATTGGTGAGTGAGATGCCATCAGTTTCGCCAGCGCCGCCTATTTTGCCAAGTGCGGAGCTGAAGGTGATTACCAGTCCTACTTCCCCAACACTGGTGATTGAGCCCGCTCTCCCGAAAATGGTCACTAGTCCTACCTCGGTTGTGGCTAGTGTACTAGTTTCGATGAAGACTCCTCTGAGATCACCGATGACCTCTCAGGCTGCTACAGCCAGTGCTTCTACTATTCCTTCCACAGTGGTGTCAATAAAGCCAGTGGAATCTTCAGAGGCTGCTCGTCTGCCAGGAGTGATTGAGGCCGAGAATGAATTTGTGGCTGAGCTAGTCGATAGCTTTTATAAGAGCTTGAAGCGATCCATCGCTTTGATTTTGAAAGGCTCGACTACCTCGTTCTCTGCTTTGAAGGTGGTCCTCTCCCGAAGCATTGAGAGTATCCGAGACTTTGGAGGGGATGACCAGGCCGCTGCATTGGAACTTCTGGTGGACCAGCTTGAGAGGGATGTAGACGAATGGCGCCGTCTTGGCCATTCAGACCTGGAGTCTTCAATTAATGAGCAGCTTGCGCACCTTGTCGCTCAGATGCACGAAGCTCATCTTGTCGCTCAGGAAGCCGCTAAGGCCATTTTTTCTGACTTGAAATCCTTGGAAATAAGGAAGGTAGAGCTCGGGGACGCCATAGATGCTTCTAGCAGTGCTCTTCTTGACGCTGAAGATAAAATTGAAAAGGCCAAGGAGATGATCAGGAAGGCTAATCTTCTTTTATCCAAGGCTGAACCAGTGCGTCTTGAAGAGACTGCGCGGCTTGAGCAGCTTAAGGCTCAGAGTGACGAACTCTCACGGCAGGAGTCAGCTCAGAGGGCAACCTTGGTTGAGATTGAAGCTCGCTTAGCCCAGACGGCAAGCTTTAATGGGGCTGAGCTGAGGTCGCAGGCGCTTGTTAGGGCTGCTGATGATAGGAAGACAAGGCTGGCCTTTCTTGAAGGACGGATCAAATCTTATGAAGCACCCTTATAACTTGTAATATATGTGCCTTCATGTATCCCTTCTTTTCGGAATCAATAAAAGTAATTTTGTTTTGACTCCCCTTATCGTATTTCCAACTTGTTTTATCTTTGAATTATTGCTTTCAAGTTGTACTGCAGCCATTTGAGAAAACAGTCCGTACTGTACTGAATAATGAGACTTGGCTATCTGCCGGTTCAGAGGTCGCGTTGACGTAACCGATTGAAAAGCCACCAAGCTCAATAAAGTCCTTGTCGGACTAAAAGGTCAGACTTAGCTATCTGCCGGTTCAGAGGTTGCAATGACGTAACCGGTTGAGAAGCCACCAAGCTCGAAGTAGTCCTTATCAGACTGAAAGGTGATATTTGGCTATCTGTCGGTTCAGAGGTCGCAATGACGTAACCGATTGAGAAGCCACCAAGCTTTAAGTAGTCCTTGTCGGACTGAAAAGTGAGACTTGGGTATCTGCCGGTTCAGAGGTCGCAATGACGTAACCGATTGAGAAGCCACCAAGCTCAATAAAGTCCTTGTCGGACTGAAAGGTGATACTTGGCTATCTGTCGGTTCAGAGGTCGCAATGACGTAACCGATTGAGAAGCCACCAAGCTCGAAGTAGTCCTTGTCAGAATGAAAAGTGAGACTTGGCTATCTGCCGGTTCAGAGGTCGCAATGACGTAACTGATTGAGAAGCCACCAAGCTCAATAAAGTCCTTGTCGGACTGAAAGGTGAGACTTGGCTATCTGTCAGTTCAGAGGTCGCAATGACGTAACCGATTGAGAAGCCACCAAGCTTAATAAAGTCCTTGTCAGATTAAAAGGTGAGACTTGGCTATCTGCCGGTTCAGAGGTCGCAATGACTAACCGGTTGAGAAGCCACCAAGCTCGAAGTAGTCCTTGTCAGACTGAAAGGTGAAACTTGGCTATCTGTCAGTTCAGAGGTCGCAATGACGTAACCGATTGAGAAGTCACCAAGCTCGAAGTAGTCCTTGTCGGACTGAAAGGTGAGACTTGGCTATCTGTCGGTTCGGAGGTCGCAATGACGTAACCGATTGAGAAGCCACCAAGCTTGAAGTGATACTTGTCTTTTGTAAATGTCAACAAGTATAGAACTGGTCGTCGGCTTGCCTGTCACTTGTCTTTTGTAAATGTCAACAAGTTTAGACATTGTTCAGACCAGTCAGAATTTTGATGGAATTTGAAAAAGGTCTTGTTTTCCTTGCGAAAAAATGAGGAGATCACTGTCATAGGTTTAATGTTAACGTAACAGTGAAATGGAAGCCAGAGGTTATACTATTAAACATAGCATAAAAGGGGTCTCGTTCTCACGGGGAGAAACGAAGAAATCACTGTCATAGGTTTAATGTTAACGTAACAGCGAAATGGATGCCAGAGGTTATACTGTTAAACATAGCATAAAAGGGGTTCTCGTTCCCACGGGGAGAAACGAGAAAATCACTGTCATAGGTTTAATGTTAACGTAACAGCAAAATGGATGCCAGAGGTTATACTATTAAACATAGCATAAAAGGGGTCTCGTTCTCACGGGGAGAAACGAGGAAATCACTGTCATAGATTTAATGTTAACGTAACAGTGAAATGGATGGAAAGATCTTTATATGTGGTCTTACCATTCCATGGATGAGAATTGGTAAGTGATTTTGGAGAGGGAATCAAATGGGAACATGTCCCTTAGGATTTTTAGCAAATCGTCAGCTGTCAAAGGGTTTGATATGCCTTTACCAACTACCGTTTGAGTCGGGCTAGCCATGCTATTCTCCTCAGCATGAAGAGTTGTCGAAGAGTTATGTTGGGCTTAAAGGCCAACATTTTCCTCTATCCTTAACCATTAAAGGTGTTGGATCATTTGGTTAGCGTATGTGTAACCTTGATTCTCCTTCGGGACAACCAGTGTATGACCAGGTTCCTACTGGTTTATGGTTGTATGATCCCATTTGGAGGAAGAGAGAGAGATCTTTATGTGTACCTTGGATTTGAAGGTTTTGATCAGAGGTGTAATATTAACTTGATCATAAGAAGGATCCTTAATCAAGGATAATACTTCTTTAAGAACTTGTCATTGATCGGCATTATGAGTAAATCGCCATCTGAAGTCATAAGGCGGTATGCTCCGTTTGAATAGACTGTTTCTATTACAAACGGTCGTTCCCATTTAGGCTGAAATTTGCCTTTGGTTTTGTGCGTCATGATCATCGGTCGTCTGACGGTTAAAACCAAATCTCCTTTCTGGAAGACTCTTTATTTGACCTTCTTGTTGAAGGCTTTTGAGATTCGAGCTTGATACAACTCGATGTGCTGCTGAGCTTGTAAAGGCTTCTCATCCAGGACTTCGAGCTCTTGAAGACGCAACCGATCATTGTCCTCTGATGTGATCTTGTGGTCAGAGCAACTCGTAATGTCGGCATCTGGATTTTCAACGGTATGACTGCTTCACACCCGTACACCAGAGGAAAAGGCGTATTGCCTGTCGGCGTCCGAACCGTGGTTCGGTAGACCCAAAGACATTCACCAAGCTTTTCGTCCCAATCTCGCTTATTAGAGAAGACGAACTTCTTGAGTAACTTGATGATTATTTTGTTGAATGCTTCCGTCAAGCCATTAGCGGCGGGATTATAGGCAGTTGAAGCCACATTCTGAATTCGGTATTTATCACAGAATCGATAGAATACCTGGCTTATGAATTGGGGACCGTTATCATGGATGATCCGCCTAGGGACACCAAATCGATAGATGACATGGTGTTTGATAAAATTAACTACGTTAGAAATTTTGACTTCAACTAGTGGTATGGCCTCTGCCCACTTTCAAAAGTAATCGGTTATTGCCAGGATAAACCGGTGACCTCTTGTCGAAGAGGGGCTGATTGGCCCTACGACATCGATTCCCCATGCTTCAAATGGCCATGAAGCAACCGTTGGGTGGAGCAACTCCGGGGGCTGATGTATGAAGTCTGCATGGATTTGGCATGCTTTGCATCTTCGTGCATATTGGATGGCATCGACTATCATGGTTGGCCAATAATATCCAAGCCTATGCAATCTGTTTTAAGTTTTGGACCTGGCTGATGAGCTCCGCATATGCCGTCGTGTGCTTCTTTAAGTACTTCCTGCGCCTCTGAATTAGAAAGGCAACAGAGGAGGACACCGTCATATGAACGACGGTAAAGTGTCTTCAGAGTTGGGTCGTAGTAGAAACGGAGAGACCTTCGTCTGATAGATGCCGCTTCTTTAGGATCGTCTGGCAGCAGACCGTGTAAAACATAGTCGACGAGAGGAAATCGCCAATCTCTCGGCTCAAGATCCGTCGAGACATTATAGACTTCTCGGGTTCTTAACATATACTTAGAGCATACAAGGTGTCGAGTTGCCACTGTGAGGTGATACTCGGTGTCGACTGGCAGGGCTAGTGTTTTGCTAATACAGCAAGAGCGTCCGCCTCGGTATTCTGAGATCGAGACACGTGCCCGATGTAGAAACCTTCAAACAGATTAACCAATTCGATGACCGTGTGATAATAAGGCACCAAGTCTTCATGGCGGACCTCATATTCGCCTTTAACCTGATTGATAATCAGTTTTGAATCGCCGTAAGCTTCAAGGTAGCGTACCCCCATTCCATGGGCGAGCTGAAGGCCAATAAGTAGAGCATTATATTCTGCTACATTGTTGGAGCATGATTCTGTCAGAGAAAATACTCTAGGAAGGACATGATTCTGTGGAGAGATAAACACAACTCCCACGCCGGCGATGATCCTGCCCTTAGGACCTATTCGAGATGCTCCATCGAAGAACATCTGCCAAACTTCATCCTCTGAAGTTACATTGGACTCGAAGACTTCATCCGGAATATCTTCGTGAAGTTTTGAGTTTTCTGGAACTGGATGAGCAGCCAAGAACTCTGCAAGTGCCTGACCTTTAACCGCCTTTTGAGGGATAAAGATCATGTCGTATTGAGACAAAAGAAGCGCCCATTTAGCTAATCTTGAATTCAATGATCCTGGCTTCATCATGAGAAGACGCAAAGGATTCACCCTGGAGATGACATGTATGGTTTGACCAACCAAATAATGTCGTGTCTTCTGAACAGCAAAGACAAGAGCTAAGCACTCCATCTCGATAGGGTTATAGCGAGATTCCGCTCCTATTAGAGTCCTGCTCAGATAATAAATGGCCTGCTCGTGACCATTGTCGTCCTTTTGAGCAAGGAGGGCACCAAGAGAATGGTCCATAGCTTTCACATAAAGTAAGAATGGTTTCCCTGCTATGGGAGCCACTAAGACTGGAGGTTTTGTGAGATATCTCTTGATGTCTTCATAAGCTTCCTGACAAGCTTGATCCCATACAAAGGAAGCACCCTTTTTCATGAGTCGGGTGAACGGTTGACAACGGCCTGAGAGATTTGCGATGAATCTTCTGATATAAGCCAGTCTACCTTGCAAGCCTCTAAGCTCTTTAAGATTACTCAGTGGATGCATGCTCTGAATGGCTTTGACCTTGTCTGGATCAAGATAAATTCCTTTTGATGTAACAATAAACCCAAGGAACTTGCCATTCGAAACTCCCAAGAAGGATTTTGTCGGATTCATTTTCAGTTGATGAGCCCGCATTATGTCGAACATCGTTCTCAAGTCACGAAGATGGTCATTCTTATTGCGGCTTTTGACGGCAAAGTCGTCGACATAGCATTCTACCGTTTTTCGGAGATGATCACGGAAGATTGTACTCATTGCCCGCTGATAGGTTGCTCCGGCGTTCTTCAGTCCGAAGGGCATCACAGTGTAGCAGTATACCCCCAATGGTGTTCGGAACGAAGTATGCTTCTCATCGTCAGGGTACATTTTGATCTGATTGTACCCTGAAAAGCTATCCATAAAAGACATTCTTTCGAATCCACAGGTGTTGTCAATCATGACATCGGTGATGGGCAGTGGGAATTCGTCTTTAGGACAAGCTGTATTGAGATCACGGTAGTCGATGCATATCCGTATTTTCCCGTTCTTCTTGAGGACAGGAACGATATTAGCAACCCAATCTGGATGCTGTTCTTCCCGTATGAAGCCACATGTAATGAGCTTATGGACTTCGGCTTCAATAGCCTCCATAATGTTCGGGCGGAACCGACGTTGTTGCTGCTTGACTGGCTTGACGTCGGGTCTGATATTCAGACGATGCATGGCGACTTGTGGATCAAGTCCGGGCATGTCTTCGTAGTTCCATGCGAAGACGTCTATATACTCCTTTACGAGTATTATTAATTCTTCTTTTCCACAAGTGATAAGCTTTCACTTATAAAGATGGGCTTAGGGTGATCTTGACTACCCAAGTTGACTTGCACCACCTTGTCTTCGGTAGGTGGTTCGCGCAGTTCGAATCGCTTTTCCCATTGGAGATCTAATTGCTGAGCGCATGGTTCCTCATCAGTAGCTTCCGCAGGTTCCAATTGACTGCTTGAAGTCATATTAACAGTGAGGTTCTCGAACATCGTTCCTACACTGACATCTGAGTCCCACTCAGAGGATGAGGCAGAATGTGATGGAATCAGTTCACCATCCCTGAATTGAACCATTGTTGGTGGTGTGGGTGTAACGTATTTCAACCCCCTGCATGTGTTATCATAGTAACTTGCAGGTTTCCCTTTTGGCACAAAGTTACGCAGCAAACTACGCCTTCCTTTTCCAAAATTCAGGCCTTCTCCACGTTTTAGGTTGTACCCCATTCTCTTCATAATATGGCGCGCTGGTCGCGCGTAATGGAAAAATTGTGGGGTGTCTGAGTCTGAACTTGAATCTGTGGCTGTGAATCCTCGTGGTTGGGCTCTACCAAATATTATTGGTAATTGACCTTCTTTGGATGGAAGGATCACTAAAACGACCCCTTTTACAGATTCCATGGGTGTGTTGGATGCTCTTGGTCTATGTAAAGGCATGTGCAGAGAGCTATCAGTGATGGATTCAAACAACCCAATACTCGCAAGATAATCAAAAGAAATATTATCATTAATTACCCATTCACCTTCATCTTCAGAAGGAGTGTTACATTGGGGGTTATTAAGACAAGCTATAATTGGTTCGCCAATCAAAATGGCTGGCATGTCTGCTTCAGATTCTGAATCCGCCTCATTGCCACTATCATCGTCATCCGGCAATGGATGTTTCGATGTTTCACTGGTCTCTTGATACAGGAGAGCATCAGTGAAGTAATTTTCCACCCCCTTGAATGGTTGCTTCTCAGCGAAGACAGTTCGTACTGTCGCGTCGTCTTTGACATATTTGAAGCACTGGTGCAGAGTGGAGGGAACGATCCAGTTGGCATGGATCCACGGTCGTCCTAGCAGCAAGTTGTATGACGTGTCAGCGTCAATGACATAGTGTTGGCCCAAAGGCCTTCCACTCTAGTTTTGATGATGATTAACTCATGTAGTTATATGTACTAATAATCTTGTGATTTTAGTTTTAGATCATAAATCAAGTTATTTGTTGGTGATTAGCTTCAACAAGATGATTTGGAAGCTTTCACATGTTGATTCAAGAGCCCGAGCGTCAAAGATCATATATAGCACTTGCTCGGTGGATCAAGGAGTTTTGGATCGAGTCGGCTTGGAGATTGCGCTCTACAAGATGACTTCGGTACCATAGTTTAGTTTGGTGTTTAGATCCAAATTGTAAAGATTAGAATAGCATGATAATGCTCAAGTTCACAACACACCCGTTTCATGTTTTGAATATTGGTTTTCAGTTTTTCGGTTTTAGGTTTAACCGATCTAGGTTTTCATGAATAGATAGATCAAAACAAGTTTACATGGTTTAATTTATATATGATTTGTTCTATATACATAGATGCTTAAATTTTCTAGACAAACTTAGTTTTGACTTACTTATTCATGTGTTTTATGTTTTGGTATTTTTGACAAAACATATTTTGGAATTATTGACAAAAACATGGATATATGTTTGTTTCATGTATATTGGATTTCTATCCAAATGCATCATGCTTCAAAGTGTTTAAATATCATGTTTTTGTATTTGAAAGAGTTTTGGACAAAACGTATTTTCTATTCAAAATTCAAGTTTTAGAAAATACAGTTTTTGGTTTTTGGTAAAAATGATAAGACACAAAAATAGTTCATATTGATTGATATTTGAGCTAAACTTTTTACCACATGTTTATATATCAATGCAAAATGATAAAACTATTTTTGGTGATTTTTAGAAAAGATAAAAGAATTTTTAAACATGTTTCTAACTCAGTTTTCTGATTCCAGGCTTCACCAGTCGACTAGTCTTCTGACCAAGTCGACTTGGTTGAAGTCGGTCGACCTTGTCGGTCGACCGACGTGTACAGAATTGTACACGTTTGGCAGACTTTGGACGGTAGACAGTCCGAGTCGACCGGGTCATAGAGCAGAGATCTCTGTTTGTTTGGGTCGACCGGGGCGGTCGACCGGTAGCTGCCAACGGGCAAAATTTGACCGTTGGGCGGTCGACCGGACCGGTCGACCGGCAGGGTTATTTTGGCAAAAACTGCTGCCAACGGCTAGTTTCCAGATTTGCCTATAAATACCCCTTTGGCAAGAGTTTTTCTCCAAGATTTTTTGTGCGAATTTTTCCCTACTCTCTGGTGTTTTCACAGCAATCAAAAGAAGTTTTTGGATTCAAATTGAACAATCTATTTGGTGTTTTTGCTAGGGTTTGGAATTTCAAAGAAAAGGGTTTTTGGGAAAAAGATTTTGATTCATCTTCTATATCTTTGTTTCAGTTTTTTCCAAGGATTTTCTTTGTGATTTTGATTTCCATCCCATTGGTTTTCTCCACACTTGAGCTAAAATCTACTATCTTTTCTATAGGATCTTTGTGTGGGAGAAAGAGATTGTTTGTGGTTGTTGTTTAGACCACCAAGTTAAAAACTCAATCTTTGTTTGGCTTTGTGCCTTAGGTTGTATCCCTCAAGTTGTGAGGTGATCTTTGTGTTTGCTTTGTGCTAATCCCTCAAGTTGTGAGGTGATTGTTTTGTTGGATTGGAGCTTGCCTCAAGGAGGAGGTTGTGGTTGTAAAGAGAGGAGTTGGGTACTCCTTGTGAGAGTTCTTTGTGGACTAGCTAGTGGATTAGAAATCCTTCGTGTGTCGAAGGCGGGGATGTAGAGCTGGGTGCTCGAACCTCGTAACATATCTTGTTGTTTGCGCTTGATCCATTGACTCTCTCTCTCTATCTCTCTCTTTACTTTGTGCCTTGCAACTTTTCATATTATGCATTCATATCTGCTTGGCTTGGTTGTGTGTGCATCATTTGTTGATTGCACTTGAGTGTATTGCATTAAGTTTTTAAATTCCGCATTGAGTTGACTAGATTAGCATAATCACCTATTCACCCCCCCTCTAGGTGATCTTTCAATTGGTATCAGAGCTAGCGCTCCTGATATTTAGGTTTAACCACCTAGGAGTGAGATCTTGGTTTGCTAATCTTCATTTGCATTGTTCATTTGCACTCATTTAGTTTGCTCTCATGGATAGCCCTCCTATGTTTGACCATATTAGACTTGATGTTTGGAAGGCCAATATGAGTAGCCATTTGAAAAGACTAGGACATCTAGTTTATCAAGCTTCCACTATGGAATCATTCCCTAATAGTAGCAAGCATAAAAAGGCTAATGCATTAGCACTTAGAACACTTAGAGCATCTCTTAATGAACATCTTTTACCGGTGTTTGATCGTTATGACTCGGCTTTTGCAGTTTGGAGCTTATTGACATCTCCCGAGCTTCCAAGGATTATCAACAAGATAAGGAGATCTAAGAGAGAAAAGTCCGAAGAGCATTGCTTCATGGTCCAAGGGAAAAACTCCCTTGAGGTACAATCGGACACTCAATTAGATGATAGCTCTAGTTCCTATTGCCATGGTTGTTTTGAAGTTCAAACTTTAAATTTGGAACTTGCTCAAAAGCTTGAAAATTTATTGGAAAAACACAATCTTTTGAAAGAGGACAACCTTGTTTTGAAAAATGAATTAAAGGATTTGTGTTCTAATTTTGAATTGATTTTGCAAGAGAAGGAAGAGATCACTAGTGAACGTGACTCACTAAGATCTCAACTAGACCTTGCCCTTGATGAGATTGAGATTTTGAAAAACAAAAATAATTGTAATGATGTTGTGAAAAACAATGAGGTTTTATCTTCTAAATTGGATTTTGTTTTAAAAGATAACCTTGTTTTGAAAAATAAATTGATTCAATTACAAAAGAATTGGATCTTGTTTTGAAGAAAAATGAATCTTTGAAAATTGATATTGATTCTCATGTGTGCCATGCTAGTATAGCTTCTTCTTCTTATAGCACACCTATTGCATGCTCCACTTTATCTTCCTCTATTGAAAATGATATAAATGTTTTGAAGAAAAGTGTTGAATGTTTGGGCTCCACTTTGAGCCAATGCACATTGAATCATTCACGTTTGGAATCCTTGGTTCGCAAGAAACAAGGTCCATCTTTGCATGCACACCCTACACGGCATACACATGCTTTCCACGGACACAACCATAACATGTATGCTCATGTGTACACATGTACACATTGTGGCCGAAAAGGTCACCTTGCTAGATTTTGTTATGATCGTGTTTATCATGAAAATTTAGCAACTAATTTTGTTTGGGTGAGAAAAGAAACTAACCCCTATGGACCCAAAAGAAAATGGGTACCAAAGACCACCTCTATGCTTTTTGATGTAGGTGGGAGCTCTCGCATCACGTGAGAGTATTGGTGCCTTGAGGTGGATGCGTTCTAAGCTTAAAAGAGAACCATTTGGATGCTTCACTCTCAAGGAGATTTGGTGGGAGGACCACCATGGTTTGGAGAACTAGAGATGCACCTTCATCAGTTTTGGTATCATTCTCTAACTCCCATTTTTATTTGCATGCTTTTCATGATCATCTATTTATAGCATGCCATGTTTTATTGTTCATTATGTTTATGTCATGTTGATTAGATTAGTGTTATACATGTTTAGTTACTTGAGCACCCATGTTTCATATGGATCTATATTTAGTGTTCTCACCTTGTTTAAACTAATATGTATGCCCTAGATCTAATGCACATGCATATGCATAATGATCATGTGGATGTTTATGATTTTTGTTTTGTTGAATCATGTTTTATTGTTTCATGATTAGTATGATGTTTGCCATGTTTATTAGACTTATGCTTTACATGATTAGTTGTTGAGACACCCATGTTTAGTATGGACCCATATTTTGTGTTCTCTTTATGTTTTAGCTATCATGTTAATCATAGATCTAATGCACATATCTTAGTCATGCTAATCATATGGTTGACTATGATTCTTTGTCTTAATAATTCATGTTTTGATTATTATGTTTATCATGTTGGGTTATGATTCCCGTTTTATACTTAATGATTTGATTACTTGTTTAGATGTTAGTTTTCATTAAGACTAGAATTTATACTTGCACATGTAGTGGGACACAAATAAATCTTTATATATGTTTGTGCTTGGATGCTAATTTGTACCCATTAAATGTACTAGTATAACCTAGTTTTGATGATTCATGCATTTTAAACTTGTATTCCTATTTTTGGATTTGTTTTATGTGTATGAGTTTTCATTTCATGTATATGTTTATTTTGCCAAACCTTAAGATATACATGTATACCCTTTGAGTCATTTGCCTTTCATGCAGATCTATATATATGGACTCAATTGTGTTTAGGGATATGTATGTATACTTATTGTGTTGACAATTCATACATATACCTTGAAATGAAATTAGTTTTGGTGAAAATTTAGTTTTTCTTGATTTCGTGTTCATTTGTTTAACTTCATATATATGTCTATCTTGTCCAAACTATCATTTATACATATACATCCTTGAGCCACGTGCATTCATGCATATACTTTTGTGGACTCATTGTGTTTAGGATATGTATGTATACTTTAGTTTGTACATGACATACATATGCCTTGAAGTTTAAGTCGTTTAGATGAATTTCATGTTTTCAAGGAATTTCATATGAGCCTAATTGAATATTTCATGTTGATATGTGTCACATTATACTTGTACACTCACTTTATTAGTTTACTCATGATTTGTTTTCATGAGAATTTGATATGAGCTTTATGGACTTTGAGTGTTTAGTGATCATGTGATTTACATGTGTTTCATGAAAAACAATTTTGTTTTATTCCTTGCTTGAAGGATTTCGTACTAGTTTTAAAAGTTTTTCATATAACTAGTTCGTATTCTTCACTATGGTAGAGATTTTCAAACATACTACATTTTCAAATCTATTTTGAAAATCCCTACCTTCTATGGGAGGATGGATGGGAGATCATGTTCATGCATGCTTTATAATGAAAATCATTTAAAACTTGAACCATGATTAGGAGGTAGTAATATGAGATATACATTTGATCTTATTGTTATTTCAATTGGTATCATTGAATTCTTTCAATTGGTATCAATCTTGACATTTCTTGTATACTCATATATGTTTGTATGTATGTATACTTTAAATTCCAAGAATATCAATTTCTATTGGTATCTATTTTTCATACATATATATGTTTTATTTGTGCTTATTATATCCCTATATCTTTGAGCACAAAATCTTGTTTATGCTAGTGCTTGAGTTTTAACTTTGTTTCAAATGATTACTTTTAAATTGGTATCAAGCCCATGCATCATTTTAGTTGGTATTTCATAAAGGGGGAGAAAATTTGATTTTATCTTTCAATTGGTGATTTTTCAATTGGTATTTGATTTCCACTCCTTACTTTATGATTGAAAATTTCAAATTAGTATCATATGTTCAAAATGAAAATTATTTACAATTGGTATCAAAACATTTGTGTTTAGACATTCAAAATTCAATATGTCTAATTTCAAATTGGTATCAAAATTGTCATGTGTTTTTGTTTAAAATTGGTATCAATATTTTTTCTTATTTTGTTTGTTTCCTTTTACTTGGTATCAAGATGATATCTTTGACATATTTTCAATTGGTACCTTAATTGATTGTCACCCCTAATTGGTCTTGTTTTTGTTTTAGACAAAAAGGGAAAATATTTTTTTTATTCGTTGTTTCGAACAAAAAGGGGAGAAAAATTTATTGATTTGGTTTGCTTTTACCCCTTATTGAAGATTGATTCCTTGTATTAAAAAGAAAGAAGATTTGTTTTGTTTTGGTTTTTACCCCTTTGTTGATGATTGACAAAAAGGGGGAGAAGAATTAGGTTTATATATGCATGTTTTGTTTTGCATATATTAAGTTTAATTTAGTTTAATTTTAATTGGTATCTAAAGCATGTTTTGTAATTGGATGTTTTGTAATTGGTATCTAGAGTGTAATTGGTATCTAGAGCATGTTTTGTTTTAAACATTTCATTGGAATTGGTGTTTTTGTTTTAAACATTTCATGGTATTGGTATCTAGAGCATGTTTTGTTTTAAACATTTCATTGGTATCTAGAACCCTTTATTGTTCATGCATAGATATGCATGTTTCATGTTCATGTTTAAGAGCCTTCATTGCATATTCATTATGTTTATTTGGTTATGCATGAGTTAAGGGGGAGCTTCTTTGAAGCTTAACTTTAATCCATGCATATATAACTCCATGAGTTTTGTCATCATCAAAAAGGGGGAGATTGTTGGCCCAAAGGCCTTCCACTCTAGTTTTGATGATGATTAACTCATGTAGTTATATGTACTAATAATCTTGTGATTTTAGTTTCAAATCATAAATCAAGTTATTAGTTGGTGATTAGCTTCAACAAGATGATTTGGAAGCTTTCACATGTTGATTCAAGAGCCCGAGCGTCAAAGATCATATATAGCACTTGCTCGGTGGATCAAGGAGTTTTGGATCGAGTCGGCTTGGAGATTGCGCTCTACAAGATGACTTCGGTACCATAGTTTAGTTTGGTGTTTAGATCCAAATTGTAAATATTAGAATAGTATGATAATGCTCAAGTTCACAACACACACGTTTCATGTTTTGAATATTGGTTTTCGGTTTTTGGTTTTAGGTTTAACCGATCTTGGTTTTCATGAATAGATAGATCAAAACAAGTTTACATGGTTTAATGTATATATGATTTGTTCTATATACATAGATGCTTTAATTTCCTAGACAAACTTAGTTTTGACTTACTTATTCATGTGTTTTATGTTTTGGTATTTTTGACAAAACATATTTTGGAATTATTGACAAAAACATGGATATATGTTTATTTCATGTATATTGGATTTCTATCCAAATGCATCATGCTTCAAAGTGTTTAAATATCATGTTTTTGTATTTGGAAGAGTTTTAGACAAAACTTATTTTCTATTCAAAATTCAAGTTTTAGAAAATACAGTTTTGGTTTTTAGTAAAAATGATAAGACACAAAAATAGTTCATATTGATTGATATTTGAGCTAAACTTTTTACCACATGTTTATATATCAATGCAAAATGATAAAACTATTTTTGGTGATTTTAGAAAAGATAAAAGAATTTTTAAACATGTTTCTAACTCAGTTTTCTGATTCCAGGCTTCACCAGTCGACTAGTCTTCTGACCAAGTCGACTTGGCTGAAGTCGGTCGACCGGGTCGGTCGACCGACGTGCACAGAATTGTGCACGTTTGGCAGACTTTGGACGGTAGACCGTCCGGGTCGACCGGGTCAGAGAGCAGAGCTCTCTTTTTGTTTGGGTCGACCGGGGCGGTCGACCGGTAGCTGCCAACGGGCAAAATTTGACCGTTGGGCGGTCGATCGGGACCGGTCGACCGGTAGGGTTATTTTGGCAAAAACTGCTGCCAACGGCTAGTTTCCAAATTTGCCTATAAATACCCCTTTGGCAAGAGTTTTTCTCCAAGATTTTTTGTGCGAATTTTTCCCTACTCTCTGGTGTTTTCACAGCAATCAAAAGAAGTTTTTGGATTCAAATTGAACAATCTATTTGGTGTTTTTGTTAGGGTTTGGAAATTTCAAAGAAAGGGGTTTGGGAAAAAAGATTTTGATTCATCTTCTATATCTTTGTTTCAGTTTTTCTCTAAGGATTTTCTTTGTGATTTTGATTTTCATCCCATTGGTTTCTCCACACTTGAGCTAAAATCTACTATCTTTTCTATAGGATCTTTGTGTGGGAGAAAGAGATTGTTTGTGGTTGTTGTTTAGACCACCAAGTTAAAAACCCAATCTTTGTTTGGCTTTGTGCCTTGGGTGTATCCCTCAAGTTGTGAGGTGATCCTTGTGTTTGCTTTGTGCTAATCCCTCAAGTGTGAGGTGATTGTTTTGTTGGATTGGAGCTTGCCTCAAGGAGGAGGTTGTGGTTGTAAAGAGAGGAGTTGGGTACTCTTGTGAGAGTTCTTTGTGGACTAGCTAGTGGATTAGAAATCCTTCGTGTGTCGAAGGCGGGGATGTAGAGCTGGGTGCTCGAACCTCGTAACATATCTTGTTGTTTGCGCTTGATCCATTGACTCTCTCTCTATCTCTCTCTTACTTTGTGCCTTGCAACTTTTCATATTGTGCATTCATATCTGCTTGGCTTGGTTGTGTGTGCATCATTTGTTGATTGCACTTGAGTGTATTGCATTAAGTTTTTAAATTCCGCATTGAGTTGACTAGATTAGCATAATCACCTATTCACCCCCCCTCTAGGTGATCTTTCACATAGCACGTCACTTCTGACTTCAGGCTCCCGATTCGGCAACGGAGTCGAATTTTCCCAAGTGGATGACTACTCCCGGCATTGAAACTGTATATTGTAGTAGTGGTTGCGGACAACCTATATAGTGGTATACCGAGAAAGTAGAGGAGCCTTTTGGGCATGATGCTAAGTGCAGATCCCGGATCAACCTGTACCCTTTCAATGCATGTTGAACCGATGTATCCGGTGTAGTACAGAGGTCGATCGTGCTTGTTATCTTGAGAAGCATATCTTCCGCTATGAAGGTAATAGCGGGCAGCTTTGATTGTGCATGATGGCATTCAGGGCACGGAGACTGAGCGTCATCTTTAGGGGTCTCTGGCATATACGTCAGGAATGATTCTGAATTAGCCAGGGCGTCCCTGAGTGCTTCTCTTGTCTCTTTTGAGAGACGAAGGAGCTCGTGTATTGTAATATGATTGGTAGTGAAAAGTGCATTTTTATCATTATATTTACCATCACATTTTCATATTTATTCCTATAATCTGCACATTTACTAATATTTTATGATTTATTGTGTGCAGGCCTCGAAATATTAAAATAAAGAAATAAAGCTTAAAAAGAAGCCCAAAAGCCCATATTCAAGCCCAATGTAAAAGTTGCAAATATTAATTGCCAAAAATTGCAAATACTAAGGGCAAAAGTTGCAAATACAAAGAAGAGGGAAGGATAGACTTCTATTCAACCCTAAACACTTGCAGGATGAGGATAAAAGCCAAAGAAGGAGAGTGCAAGGATGAAATTCATTTTAAAAGAGATTTGGGATCTAAGTAACTTGCTTCCCAAGTTATCACGAAATCCCAAGATCAAGAGCCAGGATCAGCTTCCAGAAGACAACACCTAGATGGACGGACCAGGAGAAGCCACGCGCCAAAGCGCGTGGCCATCTGCCACTACCAGGCCGCAGAAATGCGGCCCAGGCCGCGTTTCCGCGACATTCCAGCGTTATCCCGGGACCAGTTTTCGTGGAGGAGTTCAATCTGGACTCTGCTTCCTTCTGCACCTATAAATACCCCTGCAGTGCAACCGTAAAGGGCGTACAGAATCTACAGAGCAAATTCTAGGATTTCTTAGGCTAACTTGTAGTTTAGGTTAGGTTTTATTTTCGTTTTTCTTTTGTAAATTTTGTAACTGAGAGTGGAGGAAGCTTTCATGGAGGAAGGAGTCCATGCTTGTACTGAGGTGACAGCGGTGTAAGCTACTTTTCTTCCATTGTTAATGAAATCCACTTGAGGTTTGTTTTATTTTATGTTCTTTTATTCTTGTTTAATCTTGTGTTTCTTTTGTTCTTGTTTTCTTCTATTTTCTCTTTAATGTCTTGTGAACCATGAGACCCAATTGCGTTGAGACTGCCTAGCCGAAGAAGAGCCCTTGATGGCCTATGGAGATGAACAAACTTCGTAGTTTGTCTTTTATTTTCGTAGTGTAGATTAAGAAGGTGGACGATCCTATACGCCATACTTGTACGCCTTCCAAGACAAGGTAAGTCATCGCACGGATCAAAGGTAAGCTAGGTAGAAGAGGTATGTATGTATAGTTTTCTTTCTTTCTAATTCTAGTTTAGATCTCCATCTCTCTCAAATTTACTTTTCACCTTCTCATTGTAAATATCATATACCATTGTAAATAATAAAAGAAAATAATTTTTAGAGAATCTTACTTAAACGCTTCCATCGCTAGTCCCTCCCTGAGGATCACGACCCGCATAGCCATTGCTACCGCGGATTCGAATTGAGCACCTTGCACAACTTGTTCTAAATCTAATTCTTTATTTTTGTGTGCAGGTAAAATCTCAATCAAAACATTGGCGCCGTTGCGGGAAGGGACGGTAAGTTTTTCTCTAAAAATAAATTTTTTTTTAACTAATTCTTTTATTCTTTCTGTTTGCAGGTTTGGAGAATAGGGAAACTGACAGCAGAAGTGGATATATAGCAACTCTGTGCCTCTGCCCTCGAAGGCAGAGCAAAAGAGCCTACTTCAGAGCCGCGAAAACGCGGCAATTGCCGCGAAACCGCGGCCTGAGTAGTTCCCTACTGATCTATCTTTTTGCAGGTTGCTGCAAATTGCAATATCTGTCTACTGCTCTGTTAAACTTTGTTTTGTGATAACCCTGCTTACTGCTAATTAATCAACAGTAAAATACTTGTTGTTAAAGATAAAAATTGATTAGACGTTTGCATATTAGGCACGTGTCTTTTCAATTCCTTTATTTTACTGTTGAAGAGTGCTGGAGCAAGGTACGTTCGCATTGCATGTAGAATAAAACTCATCTCTTAGTTGATGCTTTGAGTGAATCTTATTTACATATTTTGTACACTTGCACAAATTTATTCTAAGGGCATAACCATTAACAAGATAAGGTGGGGATTTTGAAATACACCTAGAGGGGGGGGGGGGGTGAATAGGTGTAATTGCTAATCTAATGCTCTTTTTAAATTTTACTTAAGTGAGTGATGCAACGATCTCTCAAAACACGACTAAGAGCCGAATACCCCTTGCGAGGTTCTGAAATCCTTCCTCCCAATTCCCCTAAATGGGTTAGAGGTGCGCAATGCAATCGTGTTGTATTGAGGTGCGATCGAACAATTCCAAGTATGAAATGCGATGATGAAATATACACAAGTAATATAGCAAGAAAAGTAAACAAGTAAGGATTGCACAAATAAAATGTTAGTTCTCAAGCAATAAATTGAAAGCAAGTAAAGCAAGAGAGAATTAGACAAGATGACACAAAAGCAATCGCAAACAAAGTGATTTGTTTCGAGGTTCGAGCCCGTAGCTCTAGTCCCCGCCTTCACCTCCGTGAAGGGTTTCCACTATCCCCTTAGGATCCCGTACAAGTTAGGCCTCCAAAGACCTCAAGCCCGTAGCTTCACCTTACAAAGAAACTCCACCGAGGAGCTTGTCTCCACAAGAACAAGGATTACAAATTTGTGATCTCAACTAGACCACAACACTCTTTTACAAACACTCTCACTCTTTTACAACTTCACCTATAGAAAGAATATGAAATTTTTGGCTCTATGAAGTGTGGTGAGAAAAGCTTCAGTTGTAGAGTGATATTAGAGATCAAACAACAACTGAAAAACCAATTTGAAAGAATGGAAATGAAAGCTTTAAACTATTTTTCTCTTTCTCTTGAAAACTATGAAAACTTGTATTTTTTGGTAAATAACTAAGGCCTATTTCCCACTATTTATAGGGAGAGAATAGGTTAAAAACTCTGATTTTTCCAGCTAATATCACCTGCAAAAGCACCCCAACAACCCTCTAAAAAGTCTGTTAAAACAGAAAATAAAACAGTTTTTCAGAACAGCCCAAAGAGGAAAGAGCCGTTGGAGGTGTTGCAGGCCTACCGGTCGACTGCGGTCGACCGGGACCCTGCTGGCAAAAGAGCCGTTATGGCTCCGGTCGACTGCCAGTCGACCGATCTCAAGAAAGGAAACACAGTTTCCTTCTACCGGTCGACCGACCCAGTCGACCGGAAAGATACAGAGAGCAAACATCTTTTTACCGATCGACCGATATGTAGGTCGGTCGACCGACAGACATGCACAGCCTGTGCATGTCTGGACACAGCAGCCGGTCGACTGGGCCGGTCGACCGGTCTGCCTGGAAAACTGTTTTTCTGGGCAGATTTTAAGATAGAAAATTTTGTATAAAATCTTTAAAAATCTGAAGCTAAGTTTTATGCTGAAAATAGTTTATATACATGTATTTAAACAAGTTTTTGAAGATGTAAAGCTTTGGGTACATGTATGTATAAACTAAGGCATAAACCTAGAAATAAATATTTTGAAAACATAGAAACATATAAAACAAATGTGTGTGCAAATCCTAGAGCCAAATTTCACATATTCTATCTTTACAAAACTAAACTTACAAACTACAATGGTCTTCAAGACTTCAACTTGAGCTATCTTCTCTTGATCTTCAATATTGCACTTTGAGCCCAATTTGACTTGTCTTGAGTCCAATGTACCTTCCTTTAGGGAAGAATCCATCTCTTTAATATATAAACCTGAAACACACTTAAACAACAATTTATATTAGTACCAATAACTAATATGTTTGTAATCATCAAAATACACTAAACATGGGTTGATTGTAACCTTGGGCCAACAATCTCCCCCTTTTTGATGATGACAAAACATATGAGTTATTAAACAAATAAAAGAAGAAAGAGCTTGGAAAGCTCCCCCTTAAACAATGCTATGTATTTAACATGAATATGAACACTATGTAAACATACATAAAGCATTGAAAAATATCATCACCAAAAAAAATAAACTATCATAAGGAATAACAAAATTTAAACAAAACACATATTTTTCTCCAAAACTAATATTCATAACAAAATATCTCCCCTTTTTGTCATACATCAAAAAGGGTTAAAAAAAAATTTTAAGACAAAACAAAACAAACATATTAGAAACCAAAACAAAACAAACTAAGATATTTTAAGTATCAATCTTACATACATTCAATTCACACAAATAAATGAAAATCTTGCATAATCTAAAGGTTTTGTGAAAATATCTGCAAGTTGAAAATCTGTGGAAACAAAATCAATATCTATGTCACCTTTTTCAAAGTGATCTCTAAGAAAATGATATCTAATGTCTATATGTTTGGTTTTACTATGTTGATTAGCATTTTTGGTCATGTGAATAGCACTAGTATTATCACAATAAATCTTAACATGATCAAAATGTAAATCAAAATCGAGAAGAGTATGTTTCATCCAAAGTACTTGTGCACAACAAGCTCCGGCTGCTACATACTCCGCCTCGGCGGTTGAAAGGGCTACACTATTTTGCTTTTGGAAGACCAAGACACAAGACAATTGCCCAAGAATTGGCAAGTGCCACTTGTGCTCTTCCTATCTACCCTACAACCGGCATAGTCGGCATCCGAATAACTAGTCATGGTAAATTGGTTAGTTTTCGGATACCACAAACCTAAATCAATTGTGCCCTTAAGATACCTAATTATGCGTTTTACCGCTATTAAGTGTGATTCCTTAGGACATGATTGAAAACGTGCACATAAACATACGGAAAACATATATCCGGCCTACTAGCCGTAAGATAGAGTAAACTACCAATCATGCTACGAAATAATTTGATGTCTACATCCTTACCTTGTTCATCCTTATCAAGTTTCGTAGTGGTTGCCATGGGAGTCTTTGCTACTTTGGATCCTTCAAGCCCGAACCTCTTGATGAGTTCTTTGGTGTACTTGCTTGGTTGATGAATGTCCCATCACTACGTTGCTTGATTTGAAGTCCAAGGAAGAAGTTGAGCTCCCCCATCATAGACATCTCAAATTCCTTTTCATGCATGATTCAAAATTCTTGCAAAGTGAAACATTAGTAGATCCAAAAATAATGTCATCAACATAAATTTGAACTATGAGGATATCTAGATCTATATGTTGGTAAATAATGTTTTATCAACTTTTCCTTTCTTAAAATCATTTGAAATCAAAAATGAAGACAATCTTTCATACCAAGCCCTAGGGGCTTGTTTTAAACCATATAGTGCTTTATCTAATTTATAAACATAATTAGGGTGTGTAGGATCAACAAACCCGGGGGGTTGTTCAACATACACCTCCTCATCAATATAACCATTAAGAAAAGCACTCTTTACATCCATTTGAAATAACTTAAAATCTTTAAATGAGGCATATGCTAAGGTCATCCGTATGGCTTCGAGCCGTGCTACGGGTGCAAAGGTTTCTTCAAAATCGATTCCCTCGATTTGAGTGTAACCTTGGGCAACTAACCTAGCCTTGTTTCTAACTACATTACCCGATTCATCCAACTTGTTCTTAAAGATCCATTTAGTGCCAATAGTTGGTCTATCTTGGGGCCTAGGAACAAGGTGCCAAACTTGATTGCGCTCAAATTGATTGAGCTCCTCTTGCATTGCAAGCAACCAATATGAATCGGCCTCGGCCTCGAGGACATTTTTAGGTTCTATGTGTGAAATAAAAGCAAAATTACCACAAAAATCTTGAATCTTAGAGCGAGTGGTTACCCTTTTGATACTTCACCTATGACGAGGTCCTTGGGATGATGAGGATTGAATCTCCAATCCTTTGGTAGTGGTTGAGAGGGCTCCTCTTCATTTGCTTGATGTTTATTTCCTTGAGCCTCTCCACTTTGGCTTCACTTCCATCACCATCCTTTGGCTTGTCTCCCATGGTAGAAGCATCCTCCAAGGTCACTTTCTCCAAGCCTTCATCTAGAGCATCAATTTCTACACAATTCTTAACAAACTTGTTAGATTCCTCAAATTTAACATGAATAGATTCCTCAATAGTCAAAGTTGACCTATTGAAGACTCTATAAGCCTTACTAGTATTGAGTAACCTACAAAAATAGCCTCATATGATCTAGCATCAAATTTTCCCAAATTAATATTTGTATTTAAAACAAAACATTTGCAACCAAACACTTTGAAATAAGAAACATTAGGTTTTCTAGAAAAATACATCTCATAAGAAGTCTTAGTAGTATTTTTACATAGGAAAACACGATTTGCAATGTAACATGAAGTATGAACGGCCTCGGCCCACAAATAATGTGGTAGACCATATTCATTTAACATTGTCCTAGCCATCTCTTGTAAAGTACGATTTTTCCGCTCAACTACTCCATTTTGTGTGGAGTTCTAGGACAAGAAAGTTCATGTTTTATTCATGTTCCTCACAAAAAGTGGTAAAGGGAAGGTTAATGAACTCACCTCCTCTATCATTCTTATTTTAATTATTGAGGAGCCATTTTCCTTTTCAACTCTTTTCTTAAAGGCTTGAAAATGTGAAAAGGTTTGACTTTATGTTCAAGAAAATAAACCCAAGTAAAACGCGAAAAATCATCTACTAAAACATAAGCAAATCTACTCCCACTTAAACTTTTGGTTTGAGTTGGGCCAAATAAATCCATGTGGATTAGCTCTAATGGACGTGATGACATGATATCCTTAATTGATTTGAATGAGGACTTAGTTTGTTTCCCAAATTGACATGCGTCACAAACTCGGTCCTTTTCAAAGTTCAATGAAGGAATACCCTTCACCATTTCCTTAGAGTTAAGCCTAGAAATATGGTCAAATGAAACGTGGCCTAATCTCCTATGCCATAACCAAGAGTCGTCATCGAGGGCTTTTAAACAAGTTATATTACAAGACATATTTAGCATATCAATCATATAAACATTGCTTTCACGAAAACCGGAAAATACACAAACATTAGAAGTTCTATCAATCACTTTACAAGAAACATTATCAAAAACAACATCAAAACCTTTATCACAAAGTTGACTAACACTCAAGAGATTATGCTTGAGGCCATCAACTAAAACCACATTTTCAATAAAGGAGAGGTGCCAAGTTTTACATTACCAATACCGATGATTTTACCCTTGGCGTCATCTCCGAAGGTGACGGTGCCACCTTCATGATATTGATAGGGTTGCAAAGTTGTTGATGTCCCAAGTCATGTGCCTTGAGCAACCGCTATCAAGATACCACAAACCTCTACGTCGTTGGGCTTTGGAAAGTACCTACATCATTTAAAATAATAGTTGATTTTGGTACCCAAACTTTCTTGGGTCCTTGAAAGTTAGTGTTACGAACCCAAACATTATGGTGTGATGCACTTAGTCTATCATAACAAAAATTAGCTAAGTGTCCTTTCCGTCCACAATGTGAACATGTGTACACTTTTCTATATATGAATGCATGATGTGTAGTAGTGTGAGCATGCTTTTGGGGTTTGCCATGTTGTTTAGGTTGTGTAGCATGTACATGAGCATGAGCATGAGCATGATGAACATTTTTCTTAGGAGCTTGTTTCTTAGGAAACATATTCTCCATCTTCTTCTTATCAAACTCACTACACTTTTTTAAAAAACATTTAATGAGTCTAATCTTTCCTTAAGCAAGGCAATCTCATTAGAATCTACAAATGGGGTCTTTCCTTTGCAAGTAATCTTATATTTTTTCAAAATCATTTTTAGTGGAAACTAAAGAAGAATGTAAATCATTATTTTCTTTAGAAAGATTTACAATTTGAATATTAAGAGATTCATTATCCTTTTCATTTTTAAATATTTCTTCTTTAAGAAATCATAATTACTAGAAAGTTCCATAAAAGCTTCTCCTAGCTCATCCATGGATAAATCATCATCAAGAAGAGTTGAGGGGGTTACCTTGCTTGTGCTCTCATTTGCCATGAAGCACATATTGGCGGTGTCGATCTCCTCCTCGGATTCACTTTCGTCATCCCATGTTGCTTTCATAGCCTTCTTCTTGTATGGCTTCTTGGATGAAGATGGCTTCACTTGGTCCGGACACTCCGCTACTATGTGTCCGGCTTTTGGCAATTAAAGCAAATGATCTTCCTTTCTTCCTTGCCTCCTTGCCATCTCCTCCGTCCTTGGAACTTTGCCTTGTTGTACATCCTCCGGACGTTTTGACTAGAAGTGAGAGCTCCTCGTCATCTTCTTCTTCATCATCTTCGTCGGAGTAAGTAGCATGACTTTTGAAGGCAATGGTCTTCTTTTGGTAGGTGCCATGTCCTCCCTTGCCTTTCTCTCCATTTCATGGGTCTTCAAGTTCCCAATGAGTCCAATGAGCTCAATCTCATCTTTATCATTGAGTTCCTTCAATGTTGTAGCTTTCACTTCCCATGATGGAGGAAGAGCCCGGATGATCTTTCTCACCCTTTGATCATTGTTGATTTCTTCACCTAGAGAAGCAAGACCATTAGTAATCTTAGTAAACTTAGTAACCATATCATCTATGGTTTCATGTTCTTGCATGCTAAAATTTCATATTGGGACCGAAGAAGGTCTATCTTAGCCCTCTTCACTTGTGATGTCCCCTCATGTGTTACTAGCAAATGGGTCCAAATCTCATAGGCGGATTTGCAATGGATGACTCTAGCTATGTCATCATCATTGAGGGCTTGTAGGAGTGCATAATGAGCCCTAGCATTGGCATCAAACTCCTTGGTCTCAATTTCGGACCAAGTAGATTCATCACCGGGGGGTACACTAAAGGACTTAGTCACGGCCTTTGCAACTCGGCTACCTAGAGATTGCAAGAAAACGGTCATCTTAACCTTCCATATGGGAAAGTTAAGTCCATCAAACTTAGGTGGGGTCTTAATTCCATCGGCCATGTTTACTATGTGGAAATGAATGAAGTGATTAGCAATATAAGGATCTCTCTAAGGTTGTTAAGCCAAATCCTAGAGTCCAAGCTCTGATACCAATTGAAATACACCTAGAGGAGGGGGGGGTGAATAGGTGTAATTGCTAATCTAATGCTCTTTTTAAATTTTACTTAAGTGAGTGATGCAACGATCTCTCAAAACACGACTAAGAGCCGAATACCCCTTGCGAGGTTCTGAACTCCTTCCTCCCAATTCCCCTTAAATGGGTTAGAGGTGCGCAATGCAATCGTGTTGTATTGAGGTGTGATCGAAACAATTCCAAGTATGAAATGCGATGATGAAATGTACACAAGTAATATAGCAAGAAAAGTAAACAAGTAAGGATTGCACAAATAAAATGTTAGTTCTCAATCAATAAATTGAAAGCAAGTAAAGCAAGAGAGAATTAGACAAGATGACACAAAAGCAATCGCAAACAAAGTGATTTGTTTCGAGGTTCGAGCCCGTAGCTCTAGTCCCCGCCTTCACCTCCGTGAAGGGTTTCCACTATCCCCTTAGGATCCCGTACAAGTTAGGCCTCCAAAGACCTCAAGCCCGTAGCTTCACCTTACAAAGAAACTCCACCGAGGAGCTTGTCTCCACAAGAACAAGGATTACAAATTTGTGATCTCAACTAGACCACAACACTCTTTTACAAACACTCTCACTCTTTTACAACTTCACCTATAGAAAGAATATGAAATTTTTGGCTCTATGAAGTGTGGTGAGAAAAGCTTCAGTTGTAGAGTGATATTAGAGATCAAACAACAACTGAAAAACCAATTTGAAAGAATGGAAATGAAAGCTTTAAACTATTTTTCTCTTTCTCTTGAAAACTATGAAAACTTGTATTTTCTTGGTAAATAACTAAGGCCTATTTCCCACTATTTATAGGGAGAGAATAGGTTAAAAACTCTGATTTTTCCAGCTAATATCACCTGCAAAAGCACCCCAACAACCCTCTAAAAAGTCTGTTTAAAACAGAAAATAAAACAGTTTTTCAGAACAGCCCAAAGAGGAAAGAGCCGTTGGAGGTGTTGCAGGCCTACCGGTCGACTGCCGGTCGACCGGGACCCTGCTGGCAAAAGAGCCGTTATGGCTCCGGTCGACTGCCAGTCGACCGATCTCAAGAAAGGAAACACAGTTTCCTTCTACCGGTCGACCGACCCAGTCGACCGGAAAGATACAGAGAGCAAACATCTTTTTAACGGTCGACCGATATGTAGGTCGGTCGACCGACAGACATGCACAGCCTGTGCATGTCTGGACACAGCAGCCGGTCGACTGGGCCGGTCGACCGGTCTGCCTGGAAAACTGTTTTTCTGGGCAGATTTTAAGATAGAAAAATTTGTATAAAATCTTTAAAAATCTGAAGCTAAGTTTTATGCTGAAAATAGTTTATATACATGTATTTAAACAAGTTTTTGAAGATGTAAAGCTTTGGGTACATGTATGTATAAACTAAGGCATAAACCTAGAAATAAATATTTTGAAAACATAGAAACATATAAAACAAATGTGTGTGCAAATCCTAGAGCCAAATTTCACATATTCTATCTTTACAAAACTAAACTTACAAACTACAATGGTCTTCAAGACTTCAACTTGAGCTATCTTCTCTTGATCTTCAATATTGCACTTTGAGCCCAATTTGACTTGTCTTGAGTCCAATGTACCTTCCTTTAGGGAAGAATCCATCTCTTAATATATAAACCTGAAACACACTTAAACAACAATTTATATTAGTACCAATAACTAATATGTTTTGTAATCATCAAAATACACTAAACATGGGTTGATTGTAACCTTGGGCCAACAATCTCCCCTTTTTGATGATGACAAAACATATGAGTTATTAAACAAATAAAAGAAGAAAGAGCTTGGAAAGCTCCCCCTTAAACAATGCTATGTATTTAACATGAATATGAACACTATGTAAACATACATAAAGCATTGAAAAATATCATCACCAAAAAAAAAAAATAAACTATCATAAGGATAACAAAATTTAAAACAAACCAATATTTTCTCCCAAACTAATATTCATAACAAAATATCTCCCCTTTTTGTCATACATCAAAAAGGGTTAAAAAAAAATTTTAAGACAAAACAAAACAAACATATTAGAAACCAAAACAAAACAAACTAAGATATTTTAAGTATCAATCTTACATACATTCAATTCACCACAAATAAATGAAAATCTTGCATAATCTAAAGGTTTTGTGAAAATATCTGCAAGTTGAAAATCTGTGGAAACAAAATCAATATCTATGTCACCTTTCAAAAGTGATCTCTAAGAAAATGATATCTAATGTCTATATGTTTGGTTTACTATGTTGATTAGCATTTTTGGTCATGTGATAGCACTAGTATTATCACAATAAATCTTAACATGATCAAAATGTAAATCAAAATCGAGAAGAGTATGTTTCATCCAAAGTACTTGTGCACAACAAGCTCCGGCTGCTACATACTCCGCCTCGGCGGTTGAAAGGGCTACACTATTTTGCTTTTTGGAAGACCAAGACACAAGACAATTGCCCAAGAATTGGCAAGTGCCACTTGTGCTCTTCCTATCTACCCTACAACCGGCATAGTCGGCATCCGAATAACTAGTCATGGTAAATTGGTTAGGTTTCGGATACCACAACCTAAATCAATTGTGCCCTTAGATACCTAATTATGTTTTACCGCTATTAAGTGTGATTCCTTAGGACATGATTGAAAACGTGCACATAAACATACGGAAAACATTATATCCGGCCTACTAGCCGTAAGATAGAGTAAACTACCAATCATGCTACGAAATAATTTGATGTCTACATCCTTACCTTGTTCATCCTTATCAAGTTTCGTAGTGGTTGCCATGGGAGTCTTTGCTACTTTGGATCCTTCAAGCCCGAACCTCTTGATGAGTTCTTTGGTGTACTTGGCTTGGTTGATGAATGTCCCATCACTACGTTGCTTGATTTGAAGTCCAAGGAAGAAGTTGAGCTCCCCCATCATAGACATCTCAAATTCCTTTTTCATGCATGATTCAAAATTCTTGCAAAGTGAAACATTAGTAGATCCAAAAATAATGTCATCAACATAAATTTGAACTATGAGGATATCTAGATCTATATGTTTGGTAAATAATGTTTTATCAACTTTTCCTTTCTTAAAATCATTTGAAATCAAAAAATGAAGACAATCTTTCATACCAAGCCCTAGGGCTTGTTTTAAACCATATAGTGCTTTATCTAATTTATAAACATAATTAGGGTGTGTAGGATCAACAAACCCGGGGGGTTGTTCAACATACACCTCCTCATCAATATAACCATTAAGAAAAGCACTCTTTACATCCATTTGAAATAACTTAAAATCTTTAAATGAGGCATATGCTAAGGTCATCCGTATGGCTTCGAGCCGTGCTACGGGTGCAAAGGTTTCTTCAAAATCGATTCCCTCGATTTGAGTGTAACCTTGGGCAACTAACCTAGCCTTGTTTCTAACTACATTACCCGATTCATCCAACTTGTTCTTAAAGATCCATTAGTGCCAATAGTGGTCTATCTTGGGGCCTAGGAACAAGGTGCCAAACTTGATTGCGCTCAAATTGATTGAGCTCCTCTTGCATTGCAAGCAACCAATATGAATCGGCCTCGGCCTCGAGGACATTTTTAGGTTCTATGTGTGAAATAAAAGCAAAATTACCACAAAAATCTTGAATCTTAGAGCGAGTGGTTACCCCTTTTGATACTTCACCTATGACGAGGTCCTTGGGATGATGAGGATTGAATCTCCAATCCTTTGGTAGTGGTTGAGAGGGCTCCTCTTCATTTGCTTGATGTTTATTTCCTTGAGCCTCTTCCACTTTGGCTTCACTTCCATCACCATCCTTTGGCTTGTCTCCCATGGTAGAAGCATCCTCCAAGTCACTTTCTCCAAGCCTTCATCTAGAGCATCAATTTCTACACAATTCTTAACAAACTTGTTAGATTCCTCAAATTTAACATGAATAGATTCCTCAATAGTCAAAGTTGACCTATTGAAGACTCTATAAGCCTTACTAGTATTTGAGTAACCTACAAAAATAGCCTCATATGATCTAGCATCAAATTTTCCCAAATTAATATTTGTATTTAAAACAAAACATTTGCAACCAAACACTTTGAAATAAGAAACATTAGGTTTTCTAGAAAAATACATCTCATAAGAAGTCTTAGTAGTATTTTTACATAGGAAACACGATTTGCAATGTAACATGAAGTATGAACGGCCTCGGCCCACAAATAATGTGGTAGACCATATTCATTTAACATTGTCCTAGCCATCTCTTGTAAAGTACGATTTTTCCGCTCAACTACTCCATTTTGTTGTGGAGTTCTAGGACAAGAAAGTTCATGTTTTATTCCATGTTCCTCACAAAAAGTGGTAAAGGGAAGGTTAATGAACTCACCTCCTCTATCACTTCTTATTTTAATTATTGAGGAGCCATTTTCCTTTCAACTCTTTTCTTAAAGGCTTGAAAATGTGAAAAGGTTTGACTTTTATGTTCAAGAAAATAAACCCAAGTAAAACGCGAAAAATCATCTACTAAAACATAAGCAAATCTACTCCCACTTAAACTTTTGGTTTGAGTTGGGCCAAATAAATCCATGTGGATTAGCTCTAATGGACGTGATGACATGATATCCTTAATTGATTTGAATGAGGACTTAGTTTGTTTCCCAAATTGACATGCGTCACAAACTCGGTCCTTTTCAAAGTTCAATGAAGGAATACCCTTCACCATTTCCTTAGAGTTAAGCTAGAAATATGGTCAAATGAAACGTGGCCTAATCTCCTATGCCATAACCAAGAGTCGTCATCGAGGGCTTTTAAACAAGTTATATACAAGACATATTTAGCATATCAATCATATAAACATTGCTTTCACGAAAACCGGAAAATACACAAACATTAGAAGTTCTATCAATCACTTTACAAGAAACATTATCAAAAAACAACATCAAAACCTTTATCACAAAGTTGACTAACACTCAAGAGATTATGCTTGAGGCCATCAACTAAAACCACATTTTCAATTAAAGGAGAGGTGCCAAGTTTTACATTACCAATACCGATGATTTTACCCTTGGCGTCATCTCCGAAGGTGACGGTGCCACCTTCATGATATCTTGATAGGGTTGCAAAGTTGTTGATGTCCAAGTCATGTGCCTTGAGCAACCGCTATCAAGATACCACAAACCTCTACGTCGTTGGGCTTTGGAAAGTACCTACATCATTTAAAATAATAGTTGATTTTGGTACCCAAACTTTCTTGGGTCCTTGAAAGTTAGTGTTACGAACCCAAACATATGGTGTGATGCACTTAGTCTATCATAACAAAAATTAGCTAAGTGTCCTTTCCGTCCACAATGTGAACATGTGTACACTTTTCTATATATGAATGCATGATGTGTGTAGTGTGAGCATGCTTTGGGGTTTGCCATGTTGTTTAGGTTGTGTAGCATGTACATGAGCATGAGCATGAGCATGATGAACATTTTTCTTAGGAGCTTGTTTCTTAGGAAACATATTCTCCATCTTCTTCTTATCAAACTCACTACACTTTTTAAAACAACATTTAATGAGTCTAATCTTCCTTAAGCAAGGCAATCTCATTAGAATCTACAAATGGGGTCTTTCCTTTGCAAGTAATCTTATATTTTTCAAAATCATTTTTAGTGGAAACTAAAGAAGAATGTAAATCAATATTTCTTTAGAAAGATTTACAATTTGAATATTAAGAGATTCATTATCCTTTTTCATTTTAAATATTTCTTCTTTAAGAAATCATAATTACTAGAAAGTTCCATAAAAGCTTCTCCTAGCTCATCCATGGATAAATCATCATCAAGAAGAGTTGAGGGGGTTACCTTGCTTGTGCTCTCATTTGCCATGAAGCACATATTGGCGTGTCGATCTCCTCCTCGATTCACTTTCGTCATCCCATGTTGCTTTCATAGCCTTCTTCTTGTATGGCTTCTTGGATGAAGATGGCTTCACTTTGTCCGGACACTCCGCTACTATGTGTCCCGGCTTTTGGCAATTAAAGCAAATGATCTTCCTTTCTTCCTTGCCTCCTTGCCATCTCCTCCGTCCTTGGAAACTTTGCCTTGTTGTACATCCTCCGGACGTTTTTGACTAGAAGTGAGAGCTCCTCGTCATCTTCTTCTTCATCATCTTCGTCGGAGTAAGTAGCATGATTGATTTTGAAGGCAATGGTCTTCTTTTGGTAGGTGCCATGTCCTCCCTTGCCTTCTCTCCATTTCATGGGTCTTCAAGTTCCCAATGAGTCCAATGAGCTCATCTCATCTTTATCATTGAGTTCCTTCAATGTTGTAGCTTTCACTTCCATGATGGAGGAAGAGCCCGGATGATCTTTCTCACCCTTTGATCATGTTGATTTCTTCACTAGAGAAGCAAGACCATTAGTAATCGTAGTAAACTTAGTAACCATATCATCTATGGTTTCATGTTCTTGCATGCTAAAATTTTCATATTGGGACCGAAGAAGGTCTATCTTAGCCCTCTTCACTTGTGATGTCCCCTCATGTGTTACTAGCAAATGGGTCCAAATCTCATAGGCGGATTTGCAATGATGACTCTAGCTATGTCATCATCATTGAGGGCTTGTAGGAGTGCATAATGAGCCCTAGCATTGGCATCAAACTCTTGGTCTCAATTTCGGACCAAGTAGATTCATCACGGGGGGTACACTAAAGGACTTAGTCACGGCCTTTGCAACTCGGCTACCTAGAGATTGCAAGAAAACGGTCATCTTAACCTTCCATATGGGAAAGTTAAGTCCATCAAACTTAGGTGGGGTCTTAATTCCATCGGCCATGTTACTATGTGGAAATGAATGAAGTGATTAGCAATATAAGGATCTCTCTAAGGTTGTTAAGCCAAATCCTAGAGTCCAAGCTCTGATACCAATTGAAATACACCTAGAGGAGGGGGGGTGAATAGGTGTAATTGCTAATCTAATGCTCTTTTTAAATTTTACTTAAGTGAGTGATGCAACGATCTCTCAAAAACCGACTAAGAGCCGAATACCCCTTGCGAGGTTCTGAACTCCTTCCTCCCAATTCCCCTTAAATGGGTTAGAGGTGCGCAATGCAATCGTGTTGTATTGAGTGTGATCGAACAATTCCAAGTATGAAATGCGATGATGAAATGTACACAAGAATATAGCAAGAAAAGTAAACAAGTAAGGATTGCACAAATAAAATGTTAGTTCTCAATCAATAAATGAAAGCAAGTAAAGCAAGAGAGAATTAGACAAGATGACACAAAAGCAATCGCAAAAAAGTGATTGTTTCGAGGTTCGAGCCCGTAGCTCTAGTCCCCGCCTTCACCTCCGTGAAGGTTTCCACTATCCCCTTAGGATCCGTACAAGTTAGGCCTCCAAAGACCTCAAGCCCGTAGCTTCACTTACAAAGAAACTCCACCGAGGAGCTTGTCTCCACAAGAACAAGGATTACAAATTTGTGATCTCAACTAGACAACAACACTCTTTACAAACACTCTCACTCTTTACAACTTCACCTATAGAAAGAATATGAAATTTTTGGCTCTATGAAGTGTGTGAGAAAAGCTTCAGTTGTAGAGTGATATTAGAGATCAAACAACAACTGAAAAAACCAATTTGAAAGAATGGAAATGAAAGCTTTAAACTATTTTTCTCTTTCTCTTGAAAACTATGAAAACTTGTATTTTTCTTGGTAAATAACTAAGGCCTATTTCCCACTATTTATAGGGAGAGAATAGGTTAAAAACTCTGATTTTTCCAGCTAATATCACTGCAAAAGCACCCCAACAACCCTCTAAAAAGTCTGTTAAACAGAAAATAAAAACAGTTTTTCAGAACAGCCCAAAGAGGAAAGAGCCGTTGGAGGTGTTGCAGGCCTACCGGTCGACTGCCGGTCGACCGGGACCCTGCTGGCAAAAGAGCCGTTATGGCTCCGGTCGACTGCCAGTTCGACCGATCTCAAGAAAGGAAACACAGTTTCTTCTACCGGTCGACCGACCCAGTCGACCGGAAAGATACAGAGAGCAAACATCTTTTTACCGGTCGACCGATATGTAGGTCGGTCGACCGACAGACATGCACAGCCTGTGCATGTCTGGACACAGCAGCCGGTCGACTGGGCCGGTCGACCGGTCTGCCTGGAAAACTGTTTTTTGGGCAGATTTTAAGATAGAAAATTTTGTATAAAATCTTTAAAAATCTGAAGCTAAGTTTTATGCTGAAAATAGTTTATATACATGTATTTAAACAAGTTTTGAAGATGTAAAGCTTTGGGTACATGTATGTATAAACTAAGGCATAAACTAGAAATAAATATTTTGAAAACATAGAAACATATAAAACAAATGTGTGTGCAAATCCTAGAGCCAAATTTCACATTTCTATCTTTACAAAACTAAACTTACAAAATACAATGGTCTTCAAGACTTCAACTTGAGCTATCTTCTCTTGATCTTCAATATTGCACTTGAGCCCAATTTGACTTGTCTTGAGTCCAATGTACCTTCCTTTAGGGAAGAATCCATCTCTTAATATATAAACCTGAAACACACTAAACAACAATTATATTAGTACCAATAACTAATATGTTTTGTAATCATCAAAATACACTAAACATGGGTGATTGTAACCTTGGGCCAACAGATTTCATCACCCTTCCTTAGCCCAAAAAATCATATCCAAGCACTCACTAACCAAGCCTAACTTAAATTAGTAGACGTGGCCCTAGGGACATCTCGGACTCAATAGGAGATTATCCTAAGGGGGAACAGTGCTGGAAGTTGACTCCTGCCAATCAGTGTCAAGGAAGGGGATTGAGGGCCGAAAGCCCGAAGATTGGTGATTATTTAATTAAGCAACGTCTTTGACGAAAACCTCCACCACTCTGCCCTGACCTGGCTGATTAAACTTGTGGTCAAAGTCTGCACCCTACCTCCCGTGGACAGTCTAACCAGTTAGAGTCGTCTAGGTCATAGGTCTACCTAACTTAGGTTAGAAATTTTTCTTTTTGTTTGTTATTGTTTGTTTCTTTTTCTTTTGTTTGTTTTGTGATATGGCCTATAACAATAATTTTTTCAATTTTAATGAGGATCCATATTATACACCAACTCTTTTTCGGATATTACCAACCCGGCATATCATAACTCAAACCAACCTAGTGTGCCAGATTGGTCTTATCCGAATCATTACATGCCCTAGCCCCAATACTATGAACAATATTGGAATAATCATCACTACTCTTCACAGAGTCAATGGGGATTCAACACCCCTGAGCCATATGGTCAACCACCTGTTCAACCATTATCTTCGTACACGTCTTTTCTCACATCACCAATGTTTCAATCCTCCAATGATCCATTCAATGGGTTAGAAAAAAAGTGGATCGGTGCAAGAGATAATGAATGATCAAATTTCTAGACTTTCAAACATTCTTGAACTTACCAACCAAGTTGATAGGAACCAAGAATCATCCTATCTAGAAGACCTTGATCAAAATTCAATTCATCACATCAATATGAACTGGACCAATCTCAATCTTGGACAAATTGACTAGTTTTAATTTCAATGAGATGAATTAGATTGTGAATGTGAACCCGATCCCCAACTTTGCGATGAGTTTCAATCTTCGAATCTATGTTGACTCCAGTATCCTTACCCAATTTGGACCAACTTTCTGAGCCAACATTTATTCCTGTGCCCATAGATCATGAAATTGAATCACCCATTTTGAAGATCATCATAGTGAACTGACCAATTTCATACTTTGAAAGTCCCCTTGACAAATTGGCAAGTTCTAATTTTATGAGATTGAAACTAATGAGATATGTGACCTAGATTCCAAATCTATGATCAAGTTCAAATTCTCGAATCATTATTGACTCCTGTTTGTTACCCGACTTAGGTAATATTTTAGAGTCAGTTTTGATTCCCACAACTATCATTCCTGAACTTGAATCACTAACATTGAGTCACATTCAATTGTGGGAAAATGATTGTGGACATGAGTTCAATTTCTTGACTTGGACCCAATTCTTGAACCTAGCCCGACTCCTGAACCCTTACTTGATTTGAGTTTCTTTCCTGAGTCGGTATTAGTTCCTGAACCGATCATTCTTGAGTCCAAGTCAACCATTCTATCAAGTCACATTCTTTGATTGACATAGGTATAGACCATGACTCTGTGATGTTTTCAGGACTGGTCATGTAAAGGAAGTAAGTTTAACGAGAGGATCTTCTATGATCCTATTCATACTGGGGACTCTAAATATGTAAATAGAAAAGAGGTAAATAAAGGTAGGTCCCGTGAACTACTGTTATCTGTTTGGGCCGCATTTCATGGACCAATTAGACCACCACCGGAACCACCACCTTGAGGTAACTTCTGCCTCCCTCTTCTTTTTCATGCATATATGCATCATTCATACATTGAGGACAATGCATGAGATAAGTATGGGGGTGGGCTACTAACATACTAACATAGGTAGAAACTAACAAAAATTTGCTAATAAAAAAAAATGTTATAAAAAGGAAATATTTTGACTTATCTTTTGAAAGAAAATCTAAGTTAGTTTTAAGGATTAGGAAAATCATGATTAGGATTCCTAAAAACTTGGTCAAAATAAATATATTGTTTAAATTTTAGGTATAGGAGGAGAAATTGAATAATTAATTAGTCTTGATTTTACCTTATGAAATTTGCATACCTAATGCATATCTAGGATTCTAAGACGAAGACCTTTGTGCCTCATATATAAAAAAAAAAAATTACTAATTAAGCTGGATACATGTGCCTCAAGAAGCATAAGTATTCATGCCTAAAGGTGAGTAAATAAAATAAAGTCCTTAGTTTTGGGGCTAGTTCACTCGAATTTGAGTCCGCGAGGTGTTTCTCACCTGGTGCCCTAAAGCCAACCGGTTTGAGAGTCATCGACTTTAAGTTCGTTACAGGGTGGATTAGAAAGCCTAAGGAAATTAAGGAAAAATTACTTATATATGTACTAAACCATCTAATAGTCAATTAGTTAGGTATGAGGGCCTCAAGAAGCCTTGATGCTTACACGAAAGAAAATTAGATGAGTTATACATATTTAAAAAAAAAGGAAGAAAAAAGAAAAAAAAATATATATATATAGAGGCATGAGAGTTCAAGTTAAGGAATTCCTAGTATAAATTCATAAGGATGCATATGACTTAGGGTAACGAAAAAGACTATACAAAAATTCAGTTTGATCCTTACCTAAAATGAATAACAATTGACTTTATTAAGACTAAGTTAAGAATGAATAAAAATGAGGATCCTAAAACTTATAGATTACTTAGTCTTTTCAAAAGTATTTCAAATATTTCTTTTTATGGATTTTGTGGGTGCAATCCGCTGAAAACCCTCACGAGACAACACTCGTCCTTTAGGGTAACTTAGAGGTTTAACGGCTGTTGCACATGCTAAGTGCAACCGTGATTCCTACGAAAGTGAGCTAGGTTAGATTAATTTTTCTTTTTCTCTTTGATTTTACTCGAGGACGAGCAAAAAGATAAGTGTGGGGGGTGATTGGTAGTGAAAAGTGCATTTTTATCATTATATTTACCATCACATTTTCATATTATTCTATAATCTGCACATTTACTAATATTTTAGATTTATGTGTGCGGGCCTCGAAATATTAAAATAAAGAAATAAAGCTTAAAAAGAAGCCCAAAAGCCATATTCAAGCCCAATGTAAAAGTTGCAAATATAATTGCCAAAAATTGCAAATACTAAGGGCAAAAGTTGCAAATACAAAAAAGAGGAAGGATAGACTTCTATTCAACCCTAAACACTTGCAGGATGAGGATAAAAGCCAAAGAAGGAGAGTGCAAGGATGAAATTCGTTTTAAAAGAGATTTGGGATCTAGGTAACTTGCTTCCAAGTTATCACGAAATCCCAAGATCAAGAGCCAGGATCAGCTCTTCAGAAGACAACACCCAGATGGACGGACCAGGAGAAGCCACGCGCCAAAGCGCGTGGCCATCTGCCAC